>CAUYUJ010015359.1:165000-306711 GCA_963575745.1 Prorocentrum cordatum
CGTCGATCTGTACACCGCCGATGTCTCGCAGATGCCAGGTCGATGTGTCTCCCCCCACAGGAGATTTTTACCTAACAGCGAAGACTGATAGGTTTCTAGTAGTCTCAAAAGAGAGCAGCACATTACTCCACAGGGGGGTCTGGGCAGCCGTTGGGGGGCCGTTGGGGTTTGCCGGGGGGGATCGTTTTTCGCATACAGTCACACACTTCGTGCTTTTCGATTTCCCAGAACTCCATTCCCGGGCCACATTCTGAATGCCCGGAGCCAACTGTAGGCCACTTCGTGCTCTTCGACTTCCCAGAACTCCATTCCCGGGCCACATTTTGGATGCCCGGAGCCAACTGTAGGCCACTTCGTGCTCTTCGACTTCCCAGAACTCCATTCCCGGGCCACATTTTGGATGCCCGGAGCCAACTGTAGGCCACTTCGTGGTGTTCGAGTTCCCAGAACTCCATTCCTGGGCATGATTTTGAATGCCCGGAGCCAACTGTAGGCCATTTCGTGTTCTTCGAGTTCCCAGAACTCCATTCCCGGGCCACACTTTGAATGCTGAGGCAGGCTGATGCTGAGGCTGAGGCAGGCTGAGGCTGAAGGCAGGCTGAGGCTGAGGCCGAGGCTGAAGGCAGACTGAGGCTGAGGCTGAAGCAGGCTGAGGCTGAGGCTGAGGCAGGCTGAGGCTGAGGCTGAGGCAGGCTGATGCTGAGGCAGGCTGAGGCTGAGGCTGAGGCTGATGCAGGCTGAGGCTGAGGCAGGCTGAGGCTGAGGCCAAGGCTGAAGGCAGACTGAGGCTGAGGCTGAAGCAGGCTGAGGCTGAGGCTGAGGCAGGCTGAGGCTGAGGCTGAGGCAGGCTGATGCTGAGGCAGGCTGAGGCTGAGGCTGAGGCTGATGCAGGCTGAGGCTGAGGCAGGCTGAGGCTGAGGCTGAAGGCAGACTGAGGCTGAGGCTGAAGGCAGGCTGAGGCTGAGGCTGAGGCAGGCTGAGGCTGAGGCAGGCTGAGGCTGAGGCCGAGGCTGAAGGCAGAGGCTGAGGCTGAAGCAGGCTGAGGCTGAGGCTGAGGCAGGCTGAGGCTGAGGCTGAGGCAGGCTGATGCTGAGGCAGGCTGAGGCTGAGGCTGAGGCTGATGCAGGCTGAGGCTGAGGCAGGCTGAGGCTGAGGCGAGGCGAGGCTGAAGGCGAGGCTGAGGCTGAGGCTGAGGCTGAGGCTGCAGGCTGAGGCTGAGGCTGAGGCTGAGGCTGAGGCTGAGGCTGAGGCAGGCTGATGCTGAGGCAGGCTGAGGCTGAGGCTGAGGCTGATGCAGGCTGAGGCTGAGGCAGGCTGAGGCTGAGGCCGAGGCTGAAGGCAGACTGAGGCTGAGGCTGAAGCAGGCTGAGGCTGAGGCTGAGGCAGGCTGAGGCTGAGGCTGAGGCAGGTTGAGGCTGAGGCAGGCTGAGGCTGAGGCTGAGGCTGAGGCAGGCTGAGGCTGAGGCAGGCTGAGGCTGAGGCCGAGGCTGCAGGCAAACTCAGGCTGAGGCTGAAGCAGGCTGAGGCTGAGGCTGAGGCAGGCTGAGGCTGAGGCTGAGGCTGAGGCAGGCTGATGCTGAGGCAGGCTGTGGCTGAGGCTGAGGCTGATGCAGGCTGAGGGTGAGGCAGGCTGAGGCTGAGGCCGAGGCCGAGGCCGACGGCAGACTGAGGCTGAGGCTGAAGCAGGCTGAGGCTGAGGCAGAGGCAGGCTGAGGCTGAGGCTGAGGCAGGCTGATGCTGAGGCAGGCTGAGGCTGAGGCTGAGGCTGATGCAGGGTGAGGCTGAGGCAGGCTGAGGCCGAGGCTGAAGGCAGACTGATGTTGAGGCTGAAGCAGGCTGAGGGCGAGGCTGAGGCAGGCTGAGGCTGATGCAGGCTGAGGGTGAGGCTGAGGCAGGCTGAGGCCGAGGCTGAAGGCAGACTGATGTTGAGGCTGAAGAGGCTGAGGGCGAGGCTGAGGCAGGCTGAGGCTGAGGCAGGCTGAGGCTGAGGCAGGCTGAGGCTGAGGCTGTGACTGCGACTGCTGTTGCCACTGCGACTGCCATCGCGAATGCGACCACGACTGCGAGAACAGCAGAATTCTACAACAGGATTCTTATCTGAATCTTAAGGGGAATGCTTCCAGATATGCTCTTACACATCGCTGTTAGGTTGCTTTGTCGGGATATTTTTTCTTTTTTTTTTTAAAACAAAAAATAAATAAAAAACGGCGATAACCCGGGCTATCCAGGGGGGGAGGAGGGGGCCGGCCGATAATCTAACCTTCGCGTTGTGGGCAGCCCTGCATGCCCGCGCCCCCCCACCCTGGACCTGCACAACCAGCAAGGTTAGGTTATGGGGGGGGAGGGGGGGCAAGCCCGACAACCCGGGCTATCGCAGGACCCTGCCAACAAAAACAGTCTCCAGTTGAAACACATGCCAACAGAACACCTTGCTTGCCTCCAGGGTGCCCTGGTTTCTTGGGCTCCGATGGCCTTCTTGCAGTGGAGGGCGTGACGGTCCCACAGCAGAAGACCATGGGCGTCCTGCGGTCTCAGGGTCGGGTTTCTCTTTGAGGGCGCTTTTTCTTGTGGTCGAGCTCCTGCTGCGAGCCGGTCCCCCCCGGCCTGCAGTCAAGACGCTGAAATTCAGGAGGGGAAAAAAACACACAGACACAATTAATCGTCGATTCCCCAGAAAATATGGGAAAATATGGGAAAATATGGGAAGTGGGGGGGAAGACAGAAACCCAGAACATATGGAAAATATTGGGAATTCTTTTATTTGTGTGTATTTATTTGTGTGTCCCAGGGCCCCTTCAGAAATAAGGAACAGTTTGGGTTCGGAAGGGGCTCGATGTGCCTTAGGTTTCTCCCGTGCGTTTCCTCTTGCCCTCCTGGGGCACGGAGGCGCTTACAGTCAACGCGCATAGTAAGGACCAACGATTTTTTCAAGGGCATTCTTGGGTCCTTGCCTGCCTCAGCCTCTGCGGCCCGTCCCTAGCAATTTTCGCAGGCCAGAATACTTCAACTTCGGCCTCCAAGGGTCTTGCGTCCATACCACGCGTCCTTACTTACGTTTTCACTGTACAGGGCCAAGAAGGGATTTCGTCCCTTCTTTAGCGTTCCTTCTTTCAGCGGCCCGGCTGCAGCGTCGCCCCTCGTAGCCCCGGCCCCGCTCGCCCCGCAGCCCCCTGGTCCGCACGCGCTCCCCGGGAGGCGCGCAGCGCGAGAAGGGAGCAGCGGCTAAGCGCCCTGGCTCGCCTACAGGCCCACCAGAGAGTGGTCTGAGAACCGTGCTTGGTCTGCAGGACAGGGCTGGACCTAAACGGTGTTTGGGCGATTTCGTGGGCCGTTTTCGTGTCGACTTCGTTTTGCGGTAGAGGCGGACTGAAGACAACACGTGGGAAAATGAAACCATAACGAACACGAAAAACACCGTTTAGGTTCAGCCCTGCTGAGGGACATGTTATCAGAACGTTTCTGGCCGAGCCTGCTTTTTCTTAACGCCGGGCTTGTGTTCTAAAGACGTTTTTGTTCGTAGAACCCGAGGAGGTGCTAAGAGCATGTCGTGTTATGCCTCTTGGAGTGCCTGGACGGTCGGTCCCTGCTCCAGTGAAGGGGGGGCCGCCATCCTGCGCTGCACGCAGGTGCGCAGTCCTGGGCCCGTCGCCAGGCACCTCCACCCTCAACAGGAGCAAAAGGTACCAATACCGCTACCTTTTGCCCGTTTCCCCTTTTTCCCTCCCCGCCTGGAAGTCAATGCGCCCCTTCCGCACCACCAATTTTTCGCCCTGCCTGCTCCCTCTCCTTGCGCGCGCTGCCTGCCTGCTGCACTGACTGACTACTTCTGCTTCCGCAGCTATGCCACTTTGGCTCTAGGGGATGGGAAAACAGCGAGCCTGCGGCGCTCGCGTGCGTCGGCCGGCGGGCCGGCCTCCTCCCTTCAGTGTTGCCTTAGTGTATGCTTGACGGTCCTCGCCGCCACCGTTGGATTCGCCTCGCAATCCGGGTCAAAACGCACCCCGGGAAAGGTCCCAGGAGTAGCGGCATGGGCACCCTTTGCCTTCCCCACTCCGGGCCTCCTGCGCCGTTTGTCCGCGCACCATGTGTTACGTTGCATTTTCGGGGGGGCTCGCCTGTCCCCAAATCGGTGTTCTTTCGTGTGCCCGACAACGCGGGCTCGATGCGGACTCGACGCGGATTTGGCGTGGACCCGGCGCGGATTAGACGCAGATTCGACACGAATCCGACGAGTCCGACATGGATTCGACATATATTCGACGCGGACAGGGCCGCGACGGGACAGACAAGGTCTTCCGAATATGCGACATAACTCGGAGGGAGGGGAATATATACCAACCCCACGAGGGGGCCCAATTCCAGCGAGGAGGTTCAGAATGCCTCCCCGAGCGGGAGACGGGGGATGTCTCGTGCGAGAGGGGGGGACCACACCACCAGGGGACCCCCTTTGCTTCCGCGCATATCCTCGCCCTGTTGGTTTTGGTGTCGCCTTCCCTTGTTCCTATCAACGTGTGTCTTTTCAGAAGAATCGCCTCGATTTTTATCTGGTGTGAGGAACCGCCAAGCTAGCGGCTGAGGGTCCTGGGTTTTGGCTGTTGCTGGTCGGGGGGGCTTGGACTTGGACTCGTCTTCTACTGGCGCCTTCCTCCTCCTGCATGAATTGCTCATCCGCCTATCCGGGTTCGGCATTTTAAGGCTTGATTATCGTAGTCGACATTCGGATCGTCGAATTTCCTTTGCCTGGTCCACAGTATCCCTTTTCTTATCGGGTCTGCCGTAGTCGAAAGCCAGATCGTGGAAAGGCCCCTTCCTGGCTCATGGCGACCTCCAGGGGTGGACCTAAACGGTGTTTTGGCGATTTCGTGGGCCGTTTTCGTTGCGATTTTGTTTTGCGGTAGCGGCGGATTGAAGACAACACGAGGGAGAACGAAACCAAAACGAAAACGAAACACGCCGTTTAGGTTCAGCACTGCTTGAGATCGTCAAAGGGTCTGAGATTCTCAAGCCATGTGTCCCTTCTGCTCTTCCGTCCCGCACGCTGTCCTCCGGCTCCGTGCGCCCTCGGCCTTTCCGCGCGGCCGCGCCCGCCGCGCGGCCGAGGTCCATCAGCAAGAAGACCAGCGAGAAAGCGAACCTGGAGCAGGCCAAGGACCTCACTGAGAACACAACGACCCCGAATTTCGGATGCAACTCCTGGGAGGTCAAATTCTGATTTAGCCCTGGTCCGAAATCCCCTTTGATCCGTTTTAATCCCGTTTAGTTCCGCTTAATACGGTTCAATCCCGATTAGTCCCGCTTAATTTTGTTTAGTCCGAGGCCCACTCCAGCGTAACAGCTCCCAAATGTCTCACATGGGGCTAATTCCTCCTGAGTTTTTCCGACCAAAACCTCGCAGTACTTGTCTCCTAACCTAATTGACCCGAGTGGCACGATGGAGACTTGGCCTCACTGAGGTCGCCGTCCTCGCATTGGGGACGATGGCATCTGGGCGGCTTGGCCTGGAGCACCTGCAGAACAAAGAAGCCCTCTGCCACTTATGTCTCTGGCCCTCCGAACTTGCCTCCCCTCCCCCTGAGGGTTAGGGGGCCTTTGTTTTTCAGGAGGGAAAAACACACACAGACACCCAGCAAATACGGGGGGGAAGACAGAAACCCAGAACCCAGAAAATATGGGAAGTGGGGGGGGGGGGAGACAGAGCCCCACAACATATAGGACAAGATGGGGAATCTTCTTATTCGTGTGTATTCATCTGTGTGTCTCGGTTCCCCTTCAGGGTCAGGGGCCCTCTGTGCGGGCAATTCTTTATCCACATCCAGTGCGTCTTGGAGCTCCGGACTCTCTTCCCAAGAAACACGAGGCGCACTGGATAGGGATCAGAACCTGCCTCCAGAAGGCGCACCTTTTATCCACATCCAGTGCGCCACGGCCCTGCGGCGCCCCTTCCAAGCAAGTCCAAGACGCACCGGATATGGATATGCATATTGCCCGCCCTCTTGTTCTGTTGCTCGAAGGAGGCGGACACCATGGCCCTCAAGTCGTCCGAGAAGGAGCTCATGGCGACCAAGGCGTCCCCCCCCCGAAAAAACGCGTCGACCGAGGGAGGAGGAGCCAGAAGAGGGAGGAGGAGGAGGAGGAGGAGGAGGAGGAGGAGGAGGAGGCGGACACCATGGCCCTCAAGTCGTCCGAGAGGGAGCTCCTGGCGACCGAGGCGCCCCCCCCCCCCCCCCCCCCACGAAAATCCGACGGGTGCTCTCGGCACGCCGCCGCCCCCTTGTCGAGAAGTTCGACGACAACGCGTCGAGACGAGGGAGGAGGAGCCAGGCGAGGGAGAAGGAGGAGGAGGAGGAGGAGAGGAGGAGGAGGAGGAGGAGGAGGAGGAGGAGGAGGAGGAGGAGAGGATGAGGAGGAGGAGGAGGAGGAGGAGGAGGAGGGGGAGGGAGGGAGGGAGGGGAGGGAGGGAGGGAGGGATGGAGGGAGGAGGAGGAGGAGGAGGAGGAGGAGGAGGAGGAGGAAGACGAGGGAGGAGGAGGGGGAAGACGAAGAGGAGGAGCCAGAAGAGGGGCACACGGACAGCGAGAAGTTAGGAACACGCGTCGACTGAGGGAGGAGGACCACTAATTCAAAAAAGACGCCCAATCCCAAAAACGCGAGGGCCAAGACGAAACGCAGGCTCCTCGAGACTTCGGGGAGGGGGGGTTGGGGGCAGGGTTTTACCAGGGTGACAACGACGAACGCAAGACATACCCCGAAATCCTTGGCCGATCTTCGAGTCCTCGGTGAATCCGCGATTTTGGGATTGGGGATATGTTTTTTTCTGGGTCAGAGGAGGGGGAAGACGAAGAGGAGGAGCCAGAAGAGGGGCACACGGACAACGAGGAGGAGGAGGAGGAGCAATACAGTCGACCGGCACAGTATGGATGGGCAGACTTCCGAAGGTTGCCCTTGCATCCTTGCCTCCTCGGTCCACCCTTCGCCACTGCCGTTCGCCGCGCCCCGCTCGAGAACCTTCGACGTGGGTGTCCAAGGCCCTTGCGTCCTCATCGCGCCTCCTTGTGATACCGGGCCGGCTGCAGCAGGGTGCCGTTCGGGAGCAGCAGATCCGATTGGGCAGCGCTTGCTGTCAGGGGAGCGATCGCCGACAGGAGGGTCTGTAAATACTAGTTTCGGGCGTTGGAGGGGGATCCCTTGTTTCGGGCGAAGAGAACTATGCACATGCACCGATCCTTGCAAGGCCCATCTTTGACCCAGGATCGGTGCATATGCCTTCCTGGCCAAGGCAGGAGGGCGTATGCACCGATCCTGGGCTCAGGATGGGCCTGGCCAGAATCGGTGCATGTGCATAGTTCTTTTTCCTCTATTGTTGCACAACTCCCAGCAAGCGGGTGTAGATTCGTGAACTTCAGGCTCGCCGGATGGACGAGGAAACCGCATCACCACAGGATTCGTCAGGCTTGCTTGTGCAGCACACGCAGAGTTTTATGTTTGACATAGATACATGTACACACGTACGTAAGTATGCATCTAGGTGTAATCATGTATGTATGCATATCTACATACACATATAGATATATAACCTCGAAGAGCCTTTAGTTTTTACCCCCCCCCCTGGAGCTCTCGGCGGTGAATAAACTGGCCCTCCCTCCTCACTCCCTCCTCCTCCTCCTCCTCCTCCTCCTCCTCCTCCTCCTCCTCCTCTGGCTCCTCCTCTTGCTAGGGTCACGAAGCTTTCTTGCAAGCACTGGCGACGCATATCCCAATGACACCCCCGTTACCTAAGCTGAGAGGAGGAGAGGGAGGAGGAGGAGAAGGAGGAGGAGGACGAGGAGGAGGAGGGAGGAGGGAGGAGGGAGGGAGGGAGAAGGGAGGAGGGAGGAGGGGGAGGAGGGAGGAGGAGGAGGAGGAGGAGGAGGAGGAGGAGGAGGAAGAGGAGGAGGAGGAGGCGGAGGAGGAATTAGTTTCCCACTCATCCGCGCCGTGCTGAATAATGGTGGACGGTTATCTCCCCCATCGGACAATGCCTCCTGGGCTTCCCTCCGCGCGAGGGGAATTTCGAGCTTGTTCGCAGGAAGGCTTGCGAACATAATCGATGCATCGGAGGAGGAGGGGAAGGAGGAGTAGAAGAAGAAGGAGACGGTGGAGGAGCAGGAGGAGGGGGAGGAGTAGCTAAGGAGGAAGAGGAGGAGGGAGGAGGATGAGAAGGAGGGAGGGAGGAGGGAGGGAGGGAGGGAGGGAGGAGGAATATGTTGCCCACTAATGCGCAGCGTGCTGAATCATGGTGGACGGATATTTTTTCCCATCGGACAAGCCCTCCTGGGGTTTCCCTCCACGCGAAAGGGACTCGAGCTTGTTCGTAGGAAGGTTTGCAATGCGAATCGAAGCATCGGAGGAGGATCAGGACGGAGGAGGAGGCGAGGAGGAGGAGGACGGCGGATGAGGAGGAGGAGGAGGAGGAGTGAGGGGAGGAGGAGGAGGGGAGGATGAGGAGGGGGAGGAGGAGGGAGGGGAGGAGGAGGAGGGAAGGAGGAAGGGGAGGAGGAGGAGGAGGAGGAGGAGGAGGAGGAGGAGGAGGAGAAGGAGGAGGAATTAGTTTCCCAATAACGCGCGCCGTGCTGAATGATGGTGGACGGTTGTTTCTCCCATCGGACAAAGCCTCCTGGGCGACCCTCCAAGCGAAAAGGAATGTCGAGCTTCTTCGTAGAGAGGCTTGCAACAAGAATCGAAGTATCGGAGGAGGGGAAGGAGGGGAAGGAGGAGGGGGAGGAGGAGTAGGAGGAGAACGAGGCACAGAGCTCCTCGAAGTGTATTTCGTGAGAGCGTTGTGAGCCCTGTAGCTTTCAGACGGAGGGTGTCAGAGCAATGAGCCTTTGAGAAAGTTCTCGGGCAATGAGTTTCAGAGCAATGGGTTTCAGAGTAATGAGCTTCAGAGCAATGGTTCTCATAGCAATGAGTTCCATGACAATGAGTTCCAGAGCAGTGAGCTTCAGAGCGGTGAGAGTTTCAGAGCAATGAGTTTCAGAGAAATGAGCCTTTTCAGAGTTTGAGGGCGATCAGCGTTTGATGGAGGTATGAAGTAATGGGTTTCCGAGCAATGAGTTTCAGGACAACGATTTCCACAACAATGAGTTGCGGGGCAACGAGTTTCAGAACAGTGGGAGTTTCAGATCAATGAGCTGTAGAGCATCCAGCCTTTGATCGTTTCAGGGCGTCCCCCTTCTCCTCGTATTCCCCCTCCTGTTCCTTCTCCCCCTGCTCCTCCTCCTCTTCGTCGTCGTCGGTGTTGTCGTCAGCGGCTGCGGCGGGAAAACACACCTGGTTTCTATGTTTTGTCGGGGGCCCAGTCCGTCAACAAAGGTCGGGGCCCCAGTCCGCCAGCAGGTTGCAGTTTCCGGCTATTGCGGGGGGGTGGGGTGGGGTGGGGGGGTACATATTTTTAGGGTATATATACATATGCGTATATATATATATATATATAGGGTAAATATTCTTTGGGTAAATATTCTTAGGATAATGTATGGGTATATAGGGTAAATATTCTTAGGGTATATATATATATATATATATATGTGTATGTATCTGTGTGTGTGTGCGTGTCAGAGTGTAGTGCCGAACGGTCATTGTTTGTCCCTGGGGGCGTGGCTGAAGTGGAGTTCCGCGGTCCAGATTGTTGATGTAGCGTTGATTCCCCTCAGTAAGTGATCGTCGTTTTTGGTAATTTTTCTGTCGATCGGCGCGGGCCTTCGCAACCCCCCCCCCATGGAGTAGACTTTTTGACTGTTTTTGGCGCCTGTTTCGAGCAGGTGATGCTCTCCCGAAGGACGCAGTGCTGCAAACAGTCGCATAAAGCAGACGTCCAGAGCCAGACCCCCCCCCCTTTTTCCGCCCAATGCCGAATCGCCGAATAAGATAACGTTCGCTAACCATGATATGTCTTGAATTAGTTTGCTCCTTCCTAGGCCCGCACCTGGTTTTTACAAAGGACACGTTGGGGTCACCAAGCTGCGCCCCTGGCCTCCGGTTTACAAACACAGCGGCTCCTGCTTGATATTTTCTCACAATTGATTCCCAAATCGTGGTCTCACGCGGGACCTGATCACAAATTATACAGGAATCGCGCTCTCGCGTTGGACTTCTTGGCAATTTATTGCGAAGGCCTTACGGCCGTTGCCGCCGACCCTGAAGATGACGAAAGACAACACGAGGGGGGGGGGCAGGAGGAGGAGGAGGAGGAGGAGGAGGAGAAGGCGGAAGGGAGTAGGAGGAGGAAGGGTGAAGGGGGAGGAGGAGGAGGCCTTATGGATGTTGGTTGGGATCTCGTGAATGACCTCTCGGGGGCGTCTGGAAGGTAACTTGAAGCCTCTTAGGGGCCTCTTGGGGCTTCCGGAGGCCGTCTTCGGCGCATCTTGGGGGCGTCTTGGCGCCGCTCGGGGGCCTCTTGGGGCCTTTTGGGTGCCTTTTGGGGCTTCCCGGGGGCCTCTTAGGGCGGAAGTCTCGAATTCTCGGTTCCTCGTCCCCCTCTTGGCCGTTTCTTGGGCCCGTCTTGGGGCCCTATTGGGCCGTCTTGGGCGCCTCTTAGGCTGTCCTGGGGCCTTCTTGGGCCGTCTTGGGGCCCTCTTGTAGGCCTCTTGGGGCGCTCTTGGGTGCCTCTTGGGGGCCTCTTGGGCCGTCTTGGAGTGTCGGAAAGCAGAAAAGGCGAGAAGGCCAAAATCATTCAAAAACCTATGTAAAATTTACGATTTTGGCGGTTGGGGCCCTCTTGGGTGTGCTCTTGGGGCTCTCTTGGAGCGTCTTGAGGGCCTCTGGGGCCGTCTTCGGGCCGTCTTGGGCGTCTTGGGGCCATCGTTCGTCGAGTCGAGGCCCTCTTGTACCCTTTTGGGGGTGTCTTCTGTCGCTCTTGGCTCGTCTTGAAGCTTTTCTGAGCTCCGGGACCCCCCGGGGAGGATGCGTATCTGGGTGGCGACCCCCCCCGGCGACCCCCCCCCCCCCCGGCGGGGAGGGTAGGGAGGGGCTTCGCCACGACTCAACTACGACGTTGCTCAATGTCGCTTTGGCTCGCGCGCTCAAGGAGACGGGGAACGACGAAGACGACGAGGGACAACGGAGACGGAGACGACGAGGACACGACGGAGACGACGACGACGACGACGACGACGACGACGGTGATCCACGCACGACGACGACACCGGGATGCGTCTTCCACACGCCGACAGGATCGGCGGATTCATACGCCGCGCCCTCGGCACTGAGGAATCATGCTCTCGCTTTTACCTTTTTCACGATTTACTTGGGAATCGCGCTATCGCTACAGAGTTCCTCGCGATTCATGCAGGGCTCATTCTTCAGCGTCCTGCCTGCTCGACCTGGCCGCCTGGGCCCGCCTTCCCGACCCGCCCTTTCGGGTCTAACCACCAGATATGCCCGACCGACCTGCCATGTGTTTTCTGCTTCCAGCCCCCTTCTTGCTATTCTGTCTGTTGCTCCATCCTTCTCCCTCCCCATTGTCCATTCCTCCCATCCGTCCTCTCGGCCCCTGCCTCAGGGGCTACGCCACATTACGCGCGGCAGGTAAGGATGATATACCCTCAAGGGGGTACGATCGAAAACGAAAGGGTGTTGATGTCGAGGGTTTGGGTTACACGTGTTGGATGGCACGCGAGCAGATCAGAGCCCACATTATTAACGTGAGTGTTGTTCTTGTTGCTGCTGTTCATGGTTGTTGTTGTTGTTGTTGTTGTTGTTGTTGTTGTTGTTGTTGTTGTTGTTGTTGTTGTTGTTGTTGTTGTTGTTGTTTGCCGAGTTGAATTTCTTGAAAAAGAACCGTTACCGTTCCCACACACAGGTGCACACTGTGTTTTTCCAAACCATCCTGTGGTGTGAGGTCCTCGTTTTGAAGAGACGGTGCACCGCGTTTTCCTTCCTCATTCCTCCTCCTCCTCCTCCTCCTCCTTCCTTCCCCTCCTTGCCTTTGCTCTCCGCATGTCTCTGTTTCGGCACACCCCTCACACGTTTCGTGGCCCCATAGGGAGCTCCACCTGAGGTTGCACTGGCGCAGTTCGCATGGCGCCGTCGCCCCAGTTTGGCACACCTCTCACACGTTTCGTGGCGCCATAGGGAGCTCCACCTAAGGTCGCAGTGGCGCAGTTCGCATGGCGCTGCCGCCTCATTTTAGCACACCCCTCCCACGTTTCGTGACCCCATAAAGAGCTCCACCTCAGGCCGCAGTGGCGCAGTTCGCATGGCGCCGCCGCCCCATTTTTGCACACCGCTCACACGTTTCGTGGCCCCGTGAGGAGCTCCACCTGAAGTCCCAGTGGCGCAGTTCGCATGGCGCCGCCGCCCCATTTTGGCACACCTCTCACTTGTTTCGTGGCCCCATAGGGAGCTCCACCTAAATCCCCAGTGGCGCAGTTCGCATGGCGCCGCCGCCCCATTTTGGCACAGCCGTCACACGTTTCGTGGCCCCGTGAGGAGCTCCACCTAAAGTCAGTGGCGCAGTTCGCATGGCGCCGCCGCCGCATCTTGGCACACCCCTCACACGTTCGTGGCCCCAGACGGAGCCCTACTCAAGATCCCAATGGCGTAATTCGCATGGCGCCGCCGCCCCCTTTTGGTACACCTCTCCCACGTCTCGTGGCCCCGTGAGGAGCTCCACCTAAATTCCCAGTGGCGCAGTTCGCATGGCGCCACCGCCCCATTTTGGCACACCGCTCACACGTTTCGTGGCCCCGTGAGGAGCTCCACCTAAGGTCGCAGCTGCGCAGTTCGCATGGCGCCGCCGCCCCATTTTGGCACACCCCTCACACGTTTCGTGGCCCCAGACGGAGCCCCACTCAAGATCCCAATGGCGTAGTTCGCATGGCGCCGCCGCCCCCTTCTGGGACACCCTTCCCACGCTTCGTGGCCCCATAGGGAGCTCCACCTGAGGTCCCAATGACGCAGTTCGCATGGCGCCCCATTTTGGCACAAAACTCACACGTTTCGTGGCCCCATAGGGAGCTCCACCTAAGGTCGCAGCGGCGCAGTTCGCATGGCGCCGCCGCCCCATTTTGGCACACCCCTTTCGGCGTCCACCACGGCTGCGTGCCCAGGGCGCACATGCGCGAAGGCGACGGGGCGAGGGAACGGCGCCCCCCGGGCAGTCAACGGCCAAAGCTTCTGGGCCTGAGCGGTCCGCAGCCAGACCTTCTGTCGGTCCCGTGGACTCTCGCCCTGAGCCGTCGGCTGTCCGGCGCGCAGCTCCCTCGGCCGACATCGCCCAGGCGTGATCCTGGAATGCAGCCGCCACGAGGTGGGGAACGGCAAGAAGGAGGACGACGATTGGTGGCTGGAGCTCTACGCGCGCCACGCGCCACGAGGACTTCCTGCTCATGCGGGCGCCGCATCGACTTCTTCCTGGCAGGGCCGCCGGAGGATGGCGTCGTCCTACTCCGTACTATCTGCGGTGACCCTGTTTCGGGCCGGTGTATTCAGGGCGTTTTGTTTTGCTGTTGATCTCTTTGCGTTTTGAGCTCTGAGATGGGGGACAGCGGGAGAAACGAAAAAACTGGAGCGATGACATGAGAGAGGGCATTACATATTTTCCGATGAATTACCCGCGTAGACGGGCACAAAAAAACGCTAGAAGAAGGACTGACGCTAAATCAGCGTCGCGTGTCTTTCCCGCGTTAAGCTTGTCAGGGGCTGAGTGGCCCTGGGAACGACAGGGCCGTTTGTTTTGCCGTTTCTGTTGCCGGTTCCGACGCCGTTTTCTATTGGTTCCGTCGCCGTTCTTTTGCGGATTCCCGCTCCCGTTTCACTCTTGGGGCCGTTTTTTGTTGCCGTTTCCGGTCGTTTTTTTTTTGGGGGGGCCTTATTCCATTTTCAAGGGCCCTGCAGTGTCCGGGGCCCACTAAGATCAGGGGCCCATGGGGCAACCTTGTTAAACAAAAAGCGTGCGTTTTTTTGTTAGAACCAAGCTGAGAATTGTGGTGGAAGTAATCGTGATGAAAATGACGTTGAAAATGATGATGACAATGGTGATGATGATGAGGACGATGATGCTGATGATGGTGATGATGGCGGCGGTGATGATAATCATGATCATCATGATGATGGCGGTGATGGTGGTGATGACGATGACGGCTGCGATGATGAAAACCAGGATGAGCAAACGAGGAGGATGCCGGGCGTTGCTAAACATGTGCCCCTAGTCCAAAGTGCCTCCAGTTTTCGTTTAACGTTAAAGCCCCTGGGGCCCTCTGGGCCTCGTGAGGGGGTGCTCTGCAAGCCGTGGGGGCCTCCTTGGAAATCCTGGGGGCACCGAGGGCCAGGGGCAGTCCCAGCAGCAACCGAGGAGGAGGAAGAGGCAAAGTGCGCCAGGGATAACGTGGAGGACCAGGAGGAGAAGGACGAGGAGGACAACGAGGAGGAGGACGAGGAGGACGAGGACGAGGATGATGATGATGATGATGATGATGATGATGATGATGGTGATGATGGTGATGATGATGATGATGCTGATGATGATGATGAGGACGAGGAGGTGGAGGACGAGGACGAGGACGAGGAGGACGAGGACGAGGACGAGGATGCGGAGGAGGAAGCCTGAGGCGCACGGGGGAAGACGCCTGCCTTTTTGGCGTGGGCGCCGCCAGGCGTACGAGTCGAACCTGCACGCGGAGCCCGGAGGGTGTCGGATGGGGGGGGGGGGGGGGGGCGCTGCGCTGCCGCGCCGCACGCCGCGCCATCGCGGGAAGTGGCCCGTGCATGGTCCTCTTCTCCCTCCTCCGTCCTCCCCCTCCTCCCCATCCTCCTCCTCCTCCTCCTCCTTTTTCTCTTCCTCCTTCTCCATGTCCTTTTCCTCCTCCTCCTCCTCCATTTCCTCCCCCTTTCCTCCTCCTCCTCCTCCTCCTCCTCCTCCTCCTCCTCCTCCTCCCCCTCCTCCTCCCCCCCCCTCCTCCTCCTCCTCCTCTTTCTCCTCCTCCTCCTCCTCCTCGACCTCCTCGCCTGCAACTACTCCCTCGGTGCCCCTGGGTCCTGCTCCTCCCGCCGTCGCCCCGTCCTCCCCCCCCTCGGTGCGGCCGGCACTGTGCCCTCGGGAGGTGCTCACCGCGTGCCGGCCTTAGCGCCCGCTTGCGGTCGCTTATTCTCACCGAGCGCGTTCCACTACTCGCAAGCGTCCGAAAAAGACATGTTTGTTGTGATGTAATAATGTAACGTAGATCCTCCGCGGGGGATCCAGGCCATTCGCGAGTAGTCACTCTGCGAGTAGTGGAACGCGCCCGTCTGCATTCTTGCAGGAGGATCGGCACGTCTCTGCCCATCCTCCCGCGGTCTCCATCCTGTAGCATGGTGCCAGTCACAGACCCGCACCGCTGCTCGCTCCCCCTTTCTTCGCCTCCGCCCGAGCTGCGTCGTCGTCGTCGCCCTCCCTGTCTTCCCCTCTGCTTCTCGTCGGCATCTTCTCCTGCTCCTCCACCCCGCCAGCCGCTGCGACAACGGCGCGCGGGGGGCACGCGCCACGCGCGATCCTTGAGGCGACAAGGGTGCGATGCCGAGGAAGATCAGGAGGAGTGGGAGCAGGAGGAGGAGGAGGAGGAGGAGGACGAGGAGGAGGAGGAGGAGGAGGAGGAGGAGGAGGAGGAGGAGGAGGAGGAGAGGGAGGAGGAGGAGGAGGAGGAGGAGGAAAAGGAGGAGGAAAAGGAGGAAGAGAAGGAGCACGCTCTTCACGTGGGCTCCAGCGATCCCAGGAGAAGTGGGCCGTCCGAGTGGCTGTCTGCCTCGGGTGGCGCGCCGAAGGGGGGGGGGAGTGCGCAAGGGGGCGTTGTCCCTCGGAAGGCTCGGTGGGGGGAGGGGGTCATGGCCTTCTGAGAGGTTTACTGAGCCCAGGGCTCGACCTAAACGGTGTTCTTGGCGATCCTTTTCTCGTGCGTTCGAGCGATCCCAGGAACGGTGGGCCGTCCGAGTGGCTGTCTGTCTCGGGTGGCGCGCAGAGGGGGGGGGGGAGAGCACCAGGGGGCGATGTCCCTCGGAAGGCTCAGGGGGGGGTCATGGCCTTCTGAGGGTCGGTGGTGGACAGACCTCCTACCCTGACATGTCGATTCAGGAATTGGCCGTCTTCGGTTCGCGAGAGAGCGTCGCGGCCGTCATTTTTGCGGGTCCAGTCCCGTCGGTTTCGGTCCCAGGCCGTTTTCACTACGGGAAGGTCTACTGAAGGGAGGTTTGTCCACTGCCGAGAGAGGTTTACTGAGCCTTCTCCGAAGCCACACGAGGACCGGGAGGCTCCTTGAAAGAGGCTTCTCTTTTCGGCGCAGGGGGGCCCTCTGGCCCAGGGAAGGATCATGGCGCCAGCATCGCAGAGCGGATTTCGTTCGGAAAACGGTAGGATGGGCCCAGCGTGTCCTGGATAATTTCGTTATGGATTTCGATGTGAATTTCGTGCGGATTCATTTGCCCAGGAATGAAGACTAAACACGCGTCCACGCGAAATTCACTTCGCTTTTGACTCACCGTCACGGGTTTCTGCATTGACAGGAGTCCACGCACAAATTGGCACGTCTGCAAGGCAGGTACAGTGAGAAGCAGGCTTGTCCTCCTTCCCTGGGCCAGACAGAGGGCTCCTGAGAAGCCACGCAGGTGTTAAGTCGGGTTTGTCCCTCTACAGGAGGAATTTTTAATAGCCCAAATGCTCTGGGGACAATTCTTCTAGTATCTTTGACCAGTTTGTTGTACGGTTGGACTTTTTTAGAATTTTTCTACCAGAATCCGCCGGTAGGGGGACATGCCCGACCGAACGCAAGGGAGAAGGAACGCTCCCTTCTCGCTCCCCCCCCCTCGGCGCGCCGCCGACCTCGGTGGATGGCAGCCAGTTGCCACCACCGCCCCCGTGGCCCGGGGGCATGCGAGCGTGCGAGCGCGCTCCAGCACGCGGCCCTGGAGCGTGCCGGCAGAGGCCGGACGCGTGCGGGAGGTCCGGCAGGACGCGAGGGAAGTTCGAGGACGAGCGGCTCTCGCCCTTGTGGAGCACGAGGAGCCTGCGACTGGTCAGGAGCGGTCAGGTTCCGACGTTTCGGACGGAGTTTTCTCGCTGTGGGAAGGTGGTGTCTCGCGCCTCCGTCTCCAGAGATCCTGGTTCCTGAGGCAGAGCCGCTGATGGTAAACCAAGCAAAAATTGTGGGAAGGGAGGGGAATGAAGGGAGGTGGAGAAAGTACTTGAACTATTTGGCTCTGCGCGGGTGGTGTGCTGGAAGAGGAGGGCTAGCCGAGGCCACGGCGTACCAGCACAGCTTGCAACTGCGCTGGCACACCCTCCCGCCTCGGATCGGGTCTAGCCAGGACCCCAGGTAAGGGGACCCTGTAAGTGGTAGGGCCCAGGAGCCCCCAAAGTGGCCAGAATAACCAAATCAGGTCTTCCGTAGCTCGTGTTTTTTCGGGTGACGGCAGTTCCGGTTAGTGGAACGGGGCGGGGGGGCGTCCCCCAGTTCACATCACTAAACCAGGTCCCACTAAACCCAGTTCTGCCAACGCCCGATCGGATACAAGCCCTGATTAATGCGTGCGGGATTCCCTCTGCCCTCACGGGTGATTGGCTCGCACGTTGCTTCGAAGTATCTACCACTGAGTGTGCCATACCTTCCGCAGTTCACACCACATGTGAGACACACCTTGTCCCAGACCTGAGGGGCTGTGAGATGCATGTGCGAACTTGCCTGCAGCCCCCCAAGTTGCACCCCCAGCGGGGACCTCCCGACCCGTGCGGAGGTTTTGGCAGAGCCCCCGGGATACGCGACTCCGTGACAGCGATTGCACAGACCTCACACCTGTATGTAAGTCGGGCATGCCCCTCTACAAGAGGAATCTTCAAACATTGTCCAGCAACAATATGGCAATATGGTTTGACTAGATGACAACATGTTTTGACTTTTGCTATGCAGATCCTTCACAACCCGCCTGTAGGAGGACATGCCCGACCTAAACCTATCCTCACCGACAGGCAGCACAGAGGAGAGACCAGAAGACGAGTGGGCGCGCGCGAGCGCTGCGGGGGTTGGCCGCCTCTCCTTGGGCGGCCACTGGCCGCTCCAGGGGTCCGCGTCCCCGGCGAGCTCCATCGCCTCGTCCGAGCTCTCGCTCGGACGAGCCAGCCCATCGTATCCCATCGAGCAGCGCTCACAGACCCGACGCGGCACGCCTCCGACGCCTCCCCCGCCGCCCGACCCGCACCTGCATCGGCCGGGCCGCTCCCCTGAGTTCAGAGCATCGGTCCGAGTCGTTTCTCGGGCTCGATCTCAGCGCTCGGGCCGGACGAAAGGGGGGGATGGGGAAGGGGGGGGTACGAAATTTGCTGCATGCAGCTGGATTCGGCCTCACCGAGGGGCCCATTCCTCGATACATAGCCGCCTCCGGCGCCTGGAGGCGTTGGGAAAATCAGCTACGTGAGCTGATTCTCAACCCCCCCCTTTGCTATCCCCCCCTTTCGCCCGACCTGATCAGCGTGAGAGGGCTGAGTCGTTTTTTGACTCGGCCTCAGCGCGAGACGGAATCCACTCGATAGGAACAGTGTCGGGCGACCCCTCTCCTGGGGCAGCTCGGGTGCCACTCCGGGGGGACGGAGTAGAGCCGACCTTGGAGCGAATCACGACCCGACAGCCACGAAGCAAGCAACGGCTGATGGTCAATAGCAAAGAAAAGAAAAGGAGGTGCTTGTGCAGACCCTGCAGACCCTATTGCTATCGCGAGAGCACTGAGTTCGGCTCTCGGCAAGGCCTGTCGCCTGCCGCCGGGGATTGTGCCATACCCCGCAGCCAGAGCCCACTCCCCCTGGCCGTTCTCCTCGGGCGCGACGGCGGCGAAGCCGCACCGTCGCCTGCAGTCGGACCGAGATGTAAGATCGAGGTCGGTTCGGGGATGTCACCCTAATGTTCCTCGTGTTTGTTGGATATCCGTGTGCATCCTTGGGGGGGGTACCCTCGAATGATCTTAGGGTTTGGGGTGCTTTGGCTGGCGGGGAGCCTCATGTCCTTGAAGGATGTTGCTCTGGCTCAGGTCTGACTGTGCGCATGTCAGGACCAAGCGAGCCCCCATAGCCGTCCCCAAACAGCAGCCCTTGACGGCTATGCTTGGGATGGGGTTCGGGGGTTCTGAACGCCACGGGGCCAGATTTCCCACGGCATCCTCAACGGGACGTCTGGAGGGTGGGTCCAACTGACGGGGGGGTATGCCTCGCAACCGGAGGACAGGGCACTGATCAGCTTGAGCTGCAGCTTGCGAAAGCAAGCAATGCGACTTGTCGGTTTAATGCCCGTTGTGCTTTCAGCGATTCCAGGAGCGGTGGTAGAGCGTCTCCTTCTCCTTGCCACACCTGGAGAAACGACGAAGCCACGATCAGCCATCCTGACGGGTGGCCGTTGATCCCAGGCACAACAGCATTCAGACGACCTGGTTTCTCGAATCCTTGATACGTCTTGAACCCACGGCGTTCCAGGCGAGCTCCATACAAGTCCCCCCGAGTTCCAAACCGCCCCCTTCGATATGCTCAGAAGCCTGGTGCCATAAGTTGCTGGCGATGTCCTCTTGCTTCGTCGATGAGTTCAGCGAAGTCCGCATCCTGAGCTTCGAAGCCACGGTCCTCAGCTCTGGGCAACTGCCACGTGACATCACTTGCTGGGGTAGGCCTGGTTCAAGAGTGAGCCCGTTTAGGTGACCAACCAGCATCATTCAGGACTGAGACCGCAGCTCCGGCAGGGCCTCTGACTCGGGCCCACCTAGTCTTCGAGTCAAGCAACCAAGGACGCAACAACGACCACTCGCGAACAATCCAAAGGTGCGGGGACCGAGGAGGAGGAGGAGGAGGAGGAGGAGGAGGAGGAGGAGGAGGAGGGGAAGAGGAGGAGGAGGAGGAGGAGGAGGAGGAGGGGACCGAGGTGGAGGATGAAGTGGAGGAGGAGCAGGAGGAGAAGGAGTAGGAGGAGGAGGAGGAGGACGAGGAGGAGGACGGCGAGGAGGAGGAGGGGCCAGCGGATCCAGCGCGGGACGGAGGGGCTCCTTCTGGAACGCAGGAGTGCGACTGGATCATGCAGTTCTTCGACATGCGAAGAGCGGCCCGCGCGGAAGAGACGGACAACCTGAAGGCGGCCAAGGCGCGCTGACTTGCCCCATCCTTCACCACCCACCAAACGACCCCAACCCAACCCGAAGGCCTCAATGTTCCCTCTATTTCCAGTGGGGGAGGGGTCGGGGAACATTGAAAAAACACATGGAACCCGTACCCCCCCCCAACCCGAAATTCGGGTTACAGTCGGGTCTTCGGGTTGGGTTGGGGTGGTCTGGTAGGTAGTCAATCCTCCGATTCCCCATGCTCGTCGTTCCTCGCCCATCCATCTTCAGTCGTCCTTCCGTTCTTGTGGGCGCCGATGTAGTCGCACAAGTGCTCTGGGCGTCCGTGGGCGCTTGCGCGGGCCTCGGGAGTCCCACGTTTTGGTCCTGGACGGGCCGCGGTGGCCCTTCGACGCACAGCGGGGGCCGCTCTCGACGAGTTCCGTGATGTTTCAACCTACTTAGCCTTGATCACCAGAAAGAATTTCGAGCACCAAGACAGAACCGAAACTGGAGGGTTTTCACGTGTCGGGCCCTGGGAGGCGACACTCGTTCAACAATGTTTCGACACTTCTCTGGGTGCTCGAAATTAATTTGGGGACTTGGTCCTTAAGTAAGATGTGAACAACATGATACGAGTTGCGATCAGAGGGAGAGATTTCGCGGCTCGGCAGCCCTTCAATATCAGCCCTCGGGCGTGGCGTAATTACTGGGGGGGGCGGTAAAGAAGCAGGCGCAATTCATGGGGGTGCGATTCGTCTCATGGCATGGGGAGGTGAGGAAAGCTACACCTTAGGCGATGCTTAAGAAAACTTAAGCTTTCGGCCAGAGTCTCGATTATTCTTAATGTTTCAATGTAAATCCTAAGATTGTAATAGACATGTTGGGTTTTAATTCAAGTTCTGAGACCATGAATTTCTTAACCCATGATTTCTTAAGCCTTTCGCAGGGTGTACACCTTCTGCGCCACGAAGGGTCCCCGGAGTGCCCCCCTCGGGCCCAAAAGGGGGGGCGCGAGAGGTGCGCGGCTGCTCCCCCGCAGGCGCTGCCCCCCGCCGAGGAGGCCCGGATGCCCACACGAGGGCTGTGGGGTCGAGAGCTGCGTCGGGGGCGGAGAAGAGGGGGGTGATGCCTAGGGGGGGGGGATATCATGGCGGGGGGCATGATGTTTCCCCAGATCTCATGGCGCCTCTTCGTATTTCGTTACGTCCCTGGCCCCCCCGCTGGGCCGCGCACATGCCGCCGGTCATGATTTGCACCCACCCCTCTTGGACACCCCCCTCTTGGCCGCTCCCGACTGTGGGCCCCTGGCAGCATGCGAAGGTGGGCTGGGGGCGCTGGGCTTGCGCTCACGTCGACGATGAAGTCGGGCCTGTCCCTCCACAGGAGGAACGCTCAACACATAGCAAAAAGACAATTAACAAAAACGTGCGGGGACGATTTCGGTACCATTGTTGGGCATTGTTTTAAAACATGTGTGGACTAGTTTTGTTTTTGTCGCCCAAAGCCCGCCTGCAGGAGCACGCGCCCGACCTGCGTCTGCGAGTCGCTCTGGTGGCATGTCTCTCGCCATCGCTTGTCGAGATCGAGGCTCTCCGATCGGCCATGCCGTCGGCGTCTGCCGCGCGCACGAGCGGCTGCCTCGCACCGCCGAGCCTGCGGTGCCCCGCGCTCTCGCCGCCTCCTCCTGGGCCGTCTCGGCTGCCCCACGCGGCCCAGAGACCTGGCATCGCTCGGACGTGTGTACACCTTAGGCGATGCTTAAGAAAACCCACGTTTTCGGCCAGAGTCTCGATTATTCTTAATGTTTCAATGAAAACCCTAAGATTTTAATAGACATGTTGGGTTGTTATTCCAGTTCTGAGACTAAGAATTTCTTAACCCATGATTTCTTAAGCATTTCGCAGGGTGTACTTTTTTCTCGGCGAGGACCATCGAGGAGCATCCTTGATCATCTGGCGGGAAAACCGCGCACGAAGCCGCAAAAAGCATGGCGTCCGAGCGATGGCGAGGGGAGGGGCGGGCCGTCGGGACGCCTTCCGCGGCGGGCCGCCGCGGTGGGGCTCCGCGGCTCGGCGGGGATCGGCCTGGAGCGCCGGGCCGCGAGCTCCAGGCCGAGCTCGGACAGAATGGACGCCGTTGTCCCGGAAGCCGTGCCCTGCTTCCGCCACGTCCTTGCTCGGCAGCAGATCCTCAGGGGAGCCCGGCCTCAGTGGGCCCTGGAAACGACAGGGCCGTTTTTGTGACCGGTTCCGTTCTGCCGTTTTCGTTGCCGGTCCCGACGCCGTTTTTTGTTACCGGTTCCGTTGCCGTCTTTTGACCGGTTCCGGCTCCGGTTCCAGTCCTGGAGCCGTTTTTTTGCCGTCTCCAGTCGATGTTTTTTGCCGTTTCCATTTTCCAGGGACATTTTTTTTGAAACGGTGAAAAACCGGCCCTGCCGTTTCCGGGGCCCACAAAGGCCACGTCCTTGTTCGGTAGGAGATCATCAGGGGAGCCAGGCATGCCCTCTTGATTCCGTCTTCCGCGTCGACTAGCGTCTGGGAGTCGATGAGATGTGCCGATACGGCTCCGATTCAGCGTCGATCCAGCGTCTATCTACGGTCGATTAGCGTCGGCCAGCGTCGATGCGCAAGAGTCGACAAGGTGGTATGGGAGGCTCCCACGAGTTGCCACCGAATCCTCTCCCCCGACAGCCCAGGCCATCCTGTCGGGCGCCGACTTCTCCTTCGCCCAGCAGGCCCAGCACGGCGCCCCCTCCCCGCGGCTGCGGGGCGCCTGAGGCCTCCGCCGACCAGCCCCTGTGCGGTCTACGGTGTGGCACAGGCGCGTCCGCGGCCAGAAAAGATCGGCGCCAGATTGGGGGGGAGGATGGTATGGTCATGTCGGGGGAACGCAGAGATCCGACGCTCCAACAAGAAGTGGAGCGGACGGTTTTGGGCTGTTTTCGGCATCTGGGGGCCCTCGCCGGGCCTCTGGACCGTCCAAATAGGATCCCGGACGACAAACCTGCTTAACCAATTGCATCAGCCGGATGTTTTGGAACGTAAGACTCGGATACGCTGGTACTCTGGTTTTTGACGTTTCTTCACGAGCGCGTCCTGGATTCTGACGGTCCAATTGTTGTGGGATGTTTCCAGCAGGAGCTCGCGCCAAATTCCAGATTGGGTCCAGTCATTTTCATGATGGCCCCCGTCAGGCCAAACCGCGTCCCCCGATCCCGAGTCTCACGTCTCCCCTATCATGGTCAGGGTTTTCGGGGGGAGAGGCTCATGGGGAGATGCATCGACCCCCAATCGCCCATTGATCGCCGATGGAAGCCCAATAGTCCACCCCGCTTGGAACGTGTGGGCTTGCTTTCGGGGGGCATTTCGTCGATCAATCGGCGATGTATCGCCGATGCAGGCTCGATGTTTCCCCCCCTGAGCTGGTCCCGCCCTCACGACCCCCCTCAAAATATCAACATGGGCGTCAGATTGGAAGGGGTGGTGGACAGAAGCAGGCTGAATCAGTTTTACCCCCTGAAAGCTGTCCGAGTGACGTCCCGCCGTACATCCCCCGGGTGCCTGCCGTGAGGATGCGTGCTCGCGGGGAGAGAGGGGGGAGTGACGGAGGAGGAGGAGGAGGAGAAGGAGGAGTAGAAGGAGCGAGGGAGGAGGAGGAGGAGGAGGAGGAGGAGGAGCAGCAGGCAGGGCACGGGTCCAATATTGCCTAAGAGCCGCAATTGCGGATTACGAGTGATGGGGCGCCAAGGCTGCTTTGCTAGGGTTGCCTGGCCAGGGCTGCCTTGCTAGGAGCGCCAATGCGGAGGAGCCGGCCATGGGCGCCGTCTCTTTCGAAACGATCGGCCGCTTCACTGGCGTCAATCTCATTACAAAAGAGCGTGGCGTTGTCAGGTCGACGGAGGGTCGCGAGATCTGAGTTAAAGGAGCCTGCCTCCCCCCTCGGGCACAGGGACTTGTTTTGCCGACTAGACTGCTGCTGGCAGCAACTGGGTGAACAGCAATGTCTGTGGGTCGCGGGTGTGGGTCGTGAGTGTGGGTCGCGCGCGCGCGTGTGTGTGTGTGTGTGTGTGTGTGTGTGTGTGTGTGTGTGTGTGTGTGTGTCGCCCGTATGTCGCGATTAGATCGCGGCGTGTGTTGCCAAGGGTTCGCGGTTGGGTCGCGTGGTGAGAGATGACGACATGACGGCCCGCAATTTGTCGTCGTGCGTGTGTTGCGATGGGGGCGTGCGCCTCCAGCCGGCGGCGCTGCTTCAGTCGGTATCGTGCAGACGTCGCGTGATTGTTGGACCCCCTCTCTCAGTTGTGCACCCGTGTACAGTGGTAGTCCGATCGGCGCCCTCCCTCTGCTTTTCTCACCTTCTCTAATCCGACAAGGAAGCGAGCGTGGACCAGTAGCAGGTAGCGTCTTACTGAAGCGCACAGCAGCGCACCGACGTACTTATGCTAGCCACAGGATGCAGGACCACTTGTGTCAGCGTGTCTACACCATAGAAATTGTGCCATTGCCGCGCTGGCCCCAACTAAGTACAACTGTAGTTGCGCAGTTGAGTCACCACCTTTCGAGGACGCTGCGGCCATCAAGCTCCCAAGTGGAGGCAGCGGGGGGGCAAGTCTCGCTTGCTGACTGCAGCAATGCCGAGGTTCTCGCCAGGTCCGTAGCCTCTTGCCGACAGCCCAAGAAGTAGCAGTGCACAAGGGCAGCGTCATGCAACGTGTGCGCTAGCCTGGGCTGGCTTGGGCCCTCTAGTCTCGCTGGGCAGCGTTCTCGTTCGCCCTTGGCAGGTAGCTGCGAGCAGGGTGGCTGGACTGGGGAGCCCGAGGGAGGGTGCCGCTGGCAGCTGGTGGCCAGAGCCCTGTGATGCGTCGGCGGTCTTGTTGCCTGCGCGCGGCTCTACAGGGTCGCCGCGTGACGCTGTCACTCGCACTTCTCGACGTCAGTCTGAGATTTGGCGGCGAGCAGAAGGGGGTAGGGGGAGGGGGGAAGGCTTCTGAGGAGGGGGCTGTTTCTTAGAAGGCGCCGGCCTTACATCTACAGAGAAGGCCCGCACCTTCTAAGAAGCAGGGGTGTTTCTAAGAAGCCTTCCCCCCTCCCACTACCCCCCTCTGCGCGCCGCCAAGAGATGCAACGCCGCGGTGTCAGAAGTCCCTTTCGCTGGCGTCCCCGCAGGAAGCGTATCACTGAGCCGTGGCCAGCTGTGTGCTGGAGAGCCCACCCTTCGGGGTGCGGGGCGCGCAGGTCGGGAGGGAACAAAGTCACACGGGCACAGGTAATCGTCGATCCCCCAGGAAATGTGGCAAACAATGGGGAGTGGGGGGGAAACTATATATCGGAAACTATGTGACAATCGAAGACCCATAACATATCGGAAACTATGGGGGATCCTGTGATTTTTGTGTGTATTCGTTTGTGTGTCCCAGGGCCCTTTCAGCAGGGAGAGGGTGCAGGGGCGGAGGGGGGGAGCTTCCACGTCAATGCCACACCGATCTCCTCTCCACGTGCAGCTGCGCCTCACCAGCCTCAGGTCGAGCCTGGCCCCCCACAGGGGGATTTGGGGCGAAACATAAAAAAATACTCAAACAATATTCGAAAATGGTTATCAAACAAGTCAAAGAGTCGTCCCCTGATCATTTCTTGATCATTTTTGAATATTCGTCCTGTAGAGGGACAGGCCCGACTGAACACCAGCCCCCGTCCTCCTCCTCCTTGCCGCCGCCATGTCGCTCCTGGATGCGGGGGGCGGATGGCTGAGCAGACACGCAGGCGGGCAGAGGAGGGGGAAAGCACGGAGGGTCTGAGGAGGATGGGAGTTGCAGGGAAGGAGGAATAATAATCAGGAGGAGGAGAAGGAGGAGATGGAGGAGGAGGAGGAGGAGGAGGAGGAGGAGGAGGAGGAGGGCGAGTTGGGCGGCGGTGGGGCAAACGGTGGCCGTGGGGAGTGAGGAGAGGGAGGTGCTGGGCGTGCTCGCGCCATGTCCCACCCATCCCCGTCCGCGGACTTGTCCGCGTCCGCCGCCGGGCAGGGGGAGCTCAGAGGCCCACCCGCAGGCGGTGTTTAGGTGGTGGTTTCGTTCGTGGTGCTGGTTCGATGTCGTTTTGCAGCAACGGCGGATTGCAGACGAAACGAGGGAGCACGAAAACATAACGAAAACGAGCGAACAGTACGTGCAGGGCGATCCCTGCCTCGTGCCTCCTGCGGGACGGGCGGGCGGGGCCTCCGTGGGCCGCCTTGAAGCGCGTCGGGGGGCGGAACGGGCGAGAAGGCCGAGATCCTTCGAGCGCCTCGGGGAAAGGAACGCGTGTTTCGCAGCCTGGGGTGTCTCCGAGGCGTCCTGGGCCGGCCGGAGGACATCTGGAGCGGCTTGGAGCGATCGTTCCGCGACTCGGAGCCCCCTTGGACCGTCTTCGAGGCCTCCTGAGGCCCTCTTGGCCAGTCTTGGAGCCCTTTCTGGCCCCGAAGAAGTCACGCTCAGAGGAGGCGTGTGGGAACCCAGGAGGCACGCTGGAAGCCCTGGGAGATTTGAGAGCTAGGGGTCCAGGCCGGCACCCCCAGCACCCATTCTTGCCTACATGGATTGCAACGGCGTTTCTCTTCTCATGCTCCTTTCTTTCCTCTTATTCTTTTCCTCTCCCTCTTACTTCCCCTTTCCAATCGGTTTCTCTCTCCCTCTCTCGTTCGTTTTGCTGTTTGTTTGTTGTTTCTCTCTCTCTCTCTTCCTCTCCTTCTCCCTCTTTGCAACAGTTGGTTCTCAGGACCTACGGAGCTCCGACTCCCAGGATCCCTATCATCCATGTGAAGACGCGGGCTCGCGACATTAGGGGTACCGCAACCTTGTGCTTTCATTGGGATGCTTGGAATTGCTGGGATTGTAAGTGAGGGTTACCCTGGGTGTTCATATGTTTGTTTGGGGATGGTTTTTACTCGATTTTCTCCCTCCACCGAAAATCCCGCCCAGGAGCACCCGAAGGTTCAGAGCAAAAGGTGTACCCCGAATCCAAAACATCCAAGTGAATGTCCTGGGCTTCCTCACTTCTCATCCCAGAAACTCCCCAGCATCCAAAAGAGCACATCAGGTTTCCGCACTCCTGACGTCGCAAGCCATGTGGTTTGATTTGGATTTTCGGGAATCTGGGAGTCAGAGCTCCTGGGCTGGTTCCTGGGTGGGATTTTCGTTGGAGGGAGGGAAGGAGGGAAGGAGGGAGGGAGGGAAGAGGAGAAGGTGGAGGCGGAGGAAGAGGAGGCGAAGGACGGAAAGGAGGAGGAGCATCAGGAGGAGGAGGAGCAGGAAGAGGAGGAGGAAGACGGGCAGGAGGAGGAGGCGGAGGAGGAGAAGGAGTATACAGGAAGAGGAGGAGGAGGAGGGCTGGAGGAGGAGGAGGAGGAGGAGGAGGAGGATGGGGTAGGAGGAGGAGTAGGAGGAGGAGGAGGACGAGGAGGAGCAGGAGGAGAAGGAGGAGGTGGATGTGGTAGGAGGGGGGGGGAGGGCGGAGCAGTGTGAGGAGGAGGATGGTCTGTGTTTCCTCAAGTCTCCCTGTCTGCCATTCTCTCTCTCTTTCTCTCTCGGATGTGTTTCTATATTGTTCTCTCGTTCTCCCTCTCTCTCAGACAGTTCCTCTCCCATTTTTATGTTTCTCTCTCTTCATATCGATCACACGTTCCCTCAATTTCTCTCGCTCTCCCTCCTCATCTTCCTCCTCGTCATCATCCTCCTCTCTTCCAGAGCGCGCAAGGGGGCAGAGGGAGAGGGGGGGAGAGAGACAGAGAGCCAGGGGGCAGAGAGAGAGAAAGGTAAAGAGAGAGATAGAGAAAGAGAGACAGACAGAGGCATAATCAAGGGAGCAGCGACTCCTGTGGCACAAGGTCTGCGAAGGCAAGCGACGCTGAACCCCGTGACCTCACCTGGGTGTTTGGTATTTCTGGGGGGAGACACATGCGTAAACCTATACATGTGCATATACATATGCATCGACATAGACATAAACATATGCATACACGTATACATTTACATAAACACAAGGGTAGTTATATCAGCATTCCCCTGTATTTAAACATATACCGCTAAAGGTGTGTATATTTCAATATACATGTGCATATGCATGTAACTGTATGTATATATCGGAGGTGAGGGGGCGAGGTCGAAGTGGAACGGAGAGCCCCCCTACTGGGAAATCGGTTTCGGTTTCGTGTTCGTGCGTGCCGTGCGGCCGGACCAAAAGTCTCCGTTCCGGCAACCAGTGCCCCGCGATGTCCCGCCGGTGTCCCGCCGGTGTCCCGTCGGTGTCCCGATGATGATGATGATGATGATGACGATGTTGATGAGGATAATGATGATGGCCATGGTGGTGATGATGATGGTGTCCCGATGATGGTGATGATGTTGATGATGCTGATGTTTCTGAAAATGATGATGGTGCCCCGATGATGGGGACGATGGCATTGATGATCATGATGATGTTGATGCTGATGGGATGATGAGATGATGGTCATGATTATGGTGCCCCGATGATGATGAGGATGATGATGCTGATGATGCTGATGATGATGATGGTGATGATGATGGTGTTTCGATGATGATGATCATGTGGCGATGATGATGTTGATGATGAGGATGCTGAAGAGGTGATGATGATTAGTTTGATGATGGTGGCCCGATGATGATGATGCGGATGTTGATCATGATGGTGTCCCTATGATGATGATGATGGTGATGATGATGGTGGTTACGAGGATGATGGTGTCCCGATGATGATGATGATGTTGCGGATGATGATGATGATGATGATGATGGCGTCCGGATGATGATAATGTAGATGATGTTGTGCATGATGATGATGAGACGATTATGATGATGCTGATGATGGTGGTGTTCCGATGATGGTGTTGGTGTTTCGATGATGATGATGTTGATGATGATGATGGTGAAGATGATGATGTCCCGATGGTGGTGATGATGATGATGATGGACATGGTGGTGATGATGATGGTGTCGTGATGATGATGATGATGTTGCTGATGATGATGGTGCCCCGATGATGATGATGATGATAATGAGGATGTTGATGATCTTGATGTGATGAATATGATGATGATGATGGTGTCCCGATGATGATGATGATGATGATGATGATGATGATGAGTGTGATGATGGTGTTGGTGGTGGTAATGATTGTGATGATGATGATGGTGTCCCGATGATGATTATGTTGATGATGATGATGACGTTGATGGTGTCCGATGATGATGATGTTGACGATGGGGGTGATGATGAGGTGATGATGATTTTCATGAGGGTGGCCCGATGAACTTGAAGCTGATGTTGATCATGATGGCGGTGTTCCGATTATGATGGTGATGAGGATGATGGTGATATTGATGGTAACGATGATGATGGTGTCCGGGTGATGATGATGTTGATGATTATGTTGGTGTTGCTCTTGGTGTCCCGATGATGCTGATGTTGACGATGTTGATCATCATGATGATGAGGTTATGGTGATAGTAGTGCTCCGATGATGATGCTGGTGCCTCGATGATGATGTTGTTGGTGATGATGGTGGCGATGCTGGTGCCTCGATGATGATGGTGGTGATGATGTTGATGATAATGTTGATGAGGTGATGCTGATGATGGTGTCCCGACGATGATGATGATGATGATGATGATGATGATGATGATGATGATGCTGATGATGATGATGATATTGATGACGTTGATGACGAGGATATCGATGATGGTGATGCTGATGATGACGTTGATTGCGAGATTGAGTGTGGTATCGATAGTGATATCGATCGTGAGACCGAATGTGATATAGATTGTGAGATCGATAGTGAGATCGACTGTGAGATCGATAGTCATATCGATTGTGGGATCGATCGGATGAAATAGATCGAGCGATATGGACTGTGAGATCGATCGAGTGAGATCGATCGAGCGAGACCGATCGTGAGATCGATCGTAAGATCGATAGTGAGACCGATGGAGTGAGACGTTGGCTCCTCCCCCCCGAACCTTCTTATCACCCGAACGGTGGTCGTATAGGTACACATATGAAAATGTATCCACATATACATGAATATATTTGTATGTATGTATCTGTGTGTACGTATTCGCATCTACATTCACAAATGTTTATATACATGTCGACACGCACATGCACCTGCACATGCAAAGCCATATGCGCACACTTACACATACACGTACATGCGCGCACACGTATACATACAAACACATATGCGTGTAAATACGCACATACATTGACACAACCACATACACAGACACCTACATCTACACATACATCTATACACATATATATATATGTACATATACATTTAAACTATACATGTACATGTGCATCTCTGTATACATGGACAAGTGCATAAACATCTGCAAATATGTATTCAGCTACGCCTGCATCGACCAATACGTACAAACATACACACATACACATGTACATGTACATGTTCAAGTACACATACACATACGTACACATCATTTATATGTATGTAAATACTCCCCAATCAGAGCTTGCCTCTGTAAGGGTCCTAGCGGATTCATATGGTTAGGTTAGGCTTGTCGCCGATTTTCGCTGCACGCCCGGGTGCCCGGGGGTGCCCGCGGTTGCCGGGGTGGCCTACACTCTATAGCCCTACAGCTCTACAGCCCTACAACTCTATAGCCCTATAGCTCAATAGCCTTGTAGCCCTATAGTCCTCTAGCCCTATAGCCCTGACCGGTTTTTCCTTTATCACATATATATATATGTATGTGTAAAGAGAGGGAGAGAGAGAGAGAGAGAGAGAGAAAAAAAAAAGAGACAACAAACAAATGCCTTCGGCCCATGCCGCCACCGTGCCTGGGTTGCGGGTCTGAGACCTCTTGGTTGGATTGCCGTTGGGATCTCGTCGAGGCGTCTTGGGGCCTCCTGGAGGCAGTTTCGGAGCCCCTGGGTGCTGTTTTGGTGCCTCTTTGGAGCCTGCTGGGGGCCTCCTGGGGGCCTCTTGGGGGCCTCCTGGGCACCTCTTCGGGGGCTTCGTGGGTGCCTCTTGGGTGCCACTTGGCGGACGCCTCCTGGGCGCCTCTTGGGGCGTGCAGGCTCGGGCTTTCGGGCGGTGCTTCCCCTCTTGGGCCCCTCTCGGGGCCGCCTCCGGGCCTCCTTGGGCCGCCTGGGGCGCCTCTTGGGCCATCTTGGGGCCCTCCTGTCGGAGACGAGCGAGGGGGGGAAATGAGAAGGAGAAGGCCCTCTCAGAAGACGGCGGGACTTCTCAGAAGGCCTCCGGCCTTCTGAGAAGTTTTTTTCTGTCCTCGGGGAAGGCTTGGGAACTTCCAAGCCTTCTGAGAAGACCTTCTCCTTCTCACTTCCCCCCTGGGCGCGCCGCCTATCTTGGGCCGGCTTGGGGCCCTCTTGGGGGCCTCCAGGGCTGTTTTGTAGCGGTTTGGGGGGCATTTGGGGTCATCTTGGAGCATCGGAACCTGGGAGATCCCCCCATACATAGAAAAGCAAGTGGCAAATCAATGAGTTTGGTCACTCGTGGCCCTCTTGGGAAGGATCTTGGGTCTCTTGGGATGTCTAGAACGCTTCCTGGGCCGTCTTTGGGGCCATCCTGGGCGTGTCGTGGCCCTCTTGGGCCGTTCAGGGGGCCTCTCGGGGCCCTCTCGGCCCGTCGGGGGACCCTCTCGGGCTCGACAGAGTCATGCGAGAAGATGCCGGGACCCCCCGGGGGCGCGCGAGAAGCCAACTCTTGGGAGGTCAAATTCTGATGTTGCCCTGGTCCGAAGTCCGGCTAAATCGGGCTTAGTCTGGCTCAATCCAGTTTAATCCGGTTGAATCCCGTTTCATCCCGTTAAATCTGGGTTAATCCTGCTTAGTCCGGGGCCCCATTCCGTCGTAACAGCTCCCAAACGGGGCTGAATCTTCGTTAATATTCCCGACGAAAACCTCCCAGTGGTTGCCTCCTAAAGAAGATTTGGCACTTCGGGGGTCCAGGCCCGTGAAGACTCCCCAGGATGGAGGACTGAGGCTGGAGGGGTTCGGCAAAGGACCCGAGGACACGCCTGCTCCGTGCCCAGCGGCGCGGTGGAGGATATAGGCGTATCCGTATCCTAGGGCGACGAGATCTATGCATATCCACTGCTCCTGGCCAGGCCCATCCTGGGCCCAGGAGCGGTGTATACGCCCTCCTGGCCTGGCCAGGGAGGCATATACACAGCTCCTGGGCCCAGGATGGGCCTGGCCAGGAGCAGTGGATATGTACAGATCTCGTCGCCCTATATCCACGGCACCCCGAGGTCCTGGGATGTCGGTTCCCGACGCGGTGGATCTGGGCAGATCCCAGCCTTGCCCTGTTCCAGGCCTGCTCTTCCGGTAGGTCCGTGTCGGGTGACGCGGCGGCGACCCCATGGCGGACTTTTCCAGGACGAGGGCCGCCAGCGGCTCTGGGTCGGCCGATGTCGAGCGATCTGGCGTCGGGGGGCGGCTAAGCAGGGGGGGGTGACGAGGCGGAGGTGGACATCCTGGCGGGTGCCATGAGATCTCCCGAGAGTTCATGGCGCCGCTCCTTATCTCACCACGTCCCCGCCCCCCCCCCCCCCGGGCCGCGCACGTGCTGCCCGCCACGATATGCGCCCCCCCCCCCCCCTCTTGGACGCCCCCGACAGCGCGAGCGGAGGGTCGCGCTCGGGCAAAAGGTACGAGCGAGCCGCGCGGCTGTCGGGATCGACTGTCAACGACGAAGTGACGTCACAACACGGACCGGCCGTGAAGCTCCTCCTCCTCCTCCTCTCTCTCCTCGCTCTCGCTCTCTCCCTCCTCCTCCCTCCTCCTCCTCCTCCTCCTCCTCCTCCTCCTACTCCTCCTCCCTCCTCCTCCTCCTCCTCCCTCCTCCTCCTCCTCCTCCCTCCTCCTCCTCCTCCTCCTCCTCCTCCTCCTCCTCCTCCTCCTCCTCCTCCTCCTCCTCCGTTGCTGCCAGTCTGGTCGCGTGGCCACGACCTGCCTCACGGGAGTTGCGCGTCCGTCCTGCAGTCGCCTGGGGCTCGACCGCCCGGGGCACCAGGTGGGTGGGGCGATGGGGCCGGACGTCGAGCTCTCTTGGGGGGAGCTGTACGAGGAGGACTTCCCCAGATGCTCGTTCTGGGGGACCTTCCTTTCAAGCAGTGGCGACGCGTCCTGGCTTGCCCACAGTCCCACGAAGCAGTGTTCTAAGAACCTGTTTGTGATTTGCACGAGATGTTCTTAGAACACTTCTGGCCGAGACTGGCTTGATTTCACACATCGGGCTCATGCTCTAAGAACATGGTTTTTGTCCTTAGAACCTTGTTGGGCTCTAAGAATATTTCGTGGTAGGACGATAGGAATGCCGGGACGGTCGGTCCCTGCCCAATTCTTGGGGCCCATTTGACGAATCTGTTGGTCTCGTAGCAAGCCGTGGGCGCCTGGTGTGCCCTCCTGATTCCGCTTTTCGCGTCGATGAGCATCTGGGAGTCGATGAGGCAGCACCGATGCAGCGTCGGTGAGCTTCGATTCAGTGTCGATGTAGCGTCGATTAGCGTCGGCTTGGCGTCGATTCGCAAGAACCGACGAGATGATATGGGAGGCTCCCACGACTTGCAACAGAAGACTCCAGTTCGACTCAGCTTCGACTCAGACTCGACTCAGGCTCGACGGAGGAGGAGGAGGAGGAGGAGGAGGAGGAGGAGGAGGAGGAGGAGGAGCTTCTCGACGCACGAGCGGAGCGAGCGGCGCGGGGGAAGGTCCGCCCAAAACGAGCATCCAAGCTTCCCCTGGACCGTTGTGGACGGCCGCGTGTACGCCATCGGCAACTTCATCCCCGAGCACCCGGGGGGGCAGCTGATACAGCGCGCCATCCGGGGGAGCAAAAGGCTGCTAAAGCATGCAGAGTCCCAGACCTCCTCGCGCTGTGAAGCACAAGAAAACACGACGGGAGGTGCTCCGCCATGGTCGGCCCCTGGGGGGCCTTCCGGGGCCCCGGGGCCGTCAACAGGACGCTTCGGGAGATGAGGCGCCGGTCCCCGGGAAGGGGTCCAGGCCTCTGGGGGGCCGCAGAAGCATCACGTTGTCGGGGGTCCAGGGTCGGGGGTTCGCGCGGATTCCTGTGGTGTCGGCGCGGGGCCCCTCTCCCCACACCCCCCTCCTCCTGCTGCTCCAACTCCTCCTCCTCCTCCTCCTCCTCCTCCTCCGCCTCCTCCTCCTCCGCCTCCTCCTCCTCCTCCTCCTCCTCCTCCTCCTCCTCCTCCTCCTCCTCCTCCTCCGCCTCCTCCTCCGCCTCCTCCTCCTCCTCCTCCTCCTCCTCCTCCCCCTGTTGCCCCAGACCTCCTCGCGCCCCAGGGGCGCTCTCCGCGCGCCGGGGGGAGGGGCGTGGGCGTGGGAGGCCCAGCGCCCAGCCACAGCAGCGCCGTGCGGGCCCTCGGCGGGTTTGTGCCTGTGCGGCGTGCGTTTGCTCCCCGGCACTCGGCGAGGACGCGAGCGAGCTGTTCCACACGCACCACGCCGCGGGCGGCGGGGCCGCGCGGGCCCTCGCGAGGTACGACATCGGCCGCCTGCGGGGCGCCCCCCGGGCCGTGCCGCGGGTCTTCCAGCGGCTGCTCGACGAGCGCGTCGCCGAGCTGCAGAAGGCGCCTGCCCTCCCGCTGGCGGAGGCGGTGGCGCTGGCGATGCTGTGCCTGTTCCTCTGCTGGGCCTTCCTGTGCTACGTGGCCGGCTGGTGGCGTCTGAACGTCCTGTCGGCGTGGTTCTGGTGGCGTCATCTGGACTCTGGGCTCCACTCCGCCTGCCACGGGGACTTCCGACGCTGGGGGTGGCTCCGCAGGGTCTTGCGGGGCGTCTACGGCGTCCTCTCCCACAGGGCCGTGGAGTACTACCACGGGTCCGAGGCCCTCCGGGGCGTGGGCTGGTCGAAGCACTTCTGGCACCACGTGCACACGAACGACCCGCAGAGGGACCCAGACTGGTCCACCATGACTGGCCTCGCATGGGTGAGGCGCTACCCGACTGCAGACTGGCTTCCCTGCCACAGATGGCAGTGTTGGTACTCAGCATCGGTCGTCCTCGTCCTCGTCCTTGTCCTCGTCCTCGTCCTCGTCCTGGTCCTTGTCGTCGTCGTCGTGGTCGTGGTCGTCGTCGTCGTCGTGGTCGTCCTCCCCCATCCCATCTGGGGGAGAGGGGTACTCAGCATCGGTAGACCCATCCCCATCCCCACAGGGCCACCGTCCAGCCCAACCCAGGTGGGGGAAGGGCCGCGAAAATCGAAGCAGCGTGCATCTATGATCCAGGGTTGCACCCCCCCCCCCAAGTGCTGATGGGATCGATTCCCTCCCCGCTGGATGGGCACGCCCGTGGGCCTCGCAGAGGCCTCGCGAGTGGGATCGCGCCCATCCCCAGTGGTCGTGGCCCTGTGGGCGTGGCGTGGTGGAGGGTGGCCGTTCCGCTGCTCTCGCCGAGATCTTTCCGAGATGACCAAGGTCACAGGGCCTCGCGAATGGGATCGCTCCACCCCCTCGCCCCCCCCCCTCCTCTGGTCGTGGCGCTGCTTGGGCGTGCCGTGGAGGAGGGCCGTGCCGTAGTAGCCGCCGCCCCTCCCCTGGTGGGAATGGGGTGGTGCTGCGGTGCCGTCGCCGTCGCCGTCGAACTCGTCTTCGTCCTTGTCCTCGTCCTCGTCCTCGTCGTCGTCGTCGTCGTCGTGGTCCTCGTCGTCGTCGTGGTCGTGGTCGTCATCGTCGTGGTCGTCATCGTCATCGTCGTCCCCCCCCATCCCATCAGGGGGAGGGAGGGCCTGTGGAACCTCTTGACTGATCCCAGCTGGGGGAGAGGGGGCCGTGAACCCTCGACCCGGCATCAGAAATACCCAACCTGGGCTGGGCTACGCGGAATGTGGGGGCGAGGCAGCGAGGGCTGCAGAACAGGGCCCTTAAAGGGGCCCTTTCGGCCCCGAAGGGGGCCTCTGTAGGGCCCGGATATAGGGCATCTTCCTCTCCCGAGATTCATCGCCCCCCTCCTTGATTCGCGTCCCACTGGGTGGGCCTCTCGTCCTAAGTGGGGCCAGGGCCACGCCAGTGGCCACGGGGATCGGCCCCGCGACGCTCAGGTACTGGCTGCCCGCCAACTGCGCGGTGGAGCCCGCCCTCGAGCTGCTCCGCGTCGCGGCGCTGTGCCTGGAGTCCCTCGGCGCGCTCCTGGAGCCGCCGGCCTCTGCCGACCCGCTGGGCGCGCGGCTGGCGCGCTGCGGGGCGCTGTGGGCGGAGGTTCAAGGGAGGAAAACCCCCCAGGACCGGACTCATTGGCGTTGACGAAACAGCCCTGCCCTGCTCGATTCCTTCTTGGGGCGCGCGCACTTCACCACCCACCAAACCACCCCAACCCAACCCGAAGGCTCAGATTTACCCTCGATTTCCAGTGGGGGGGGGGTCGGGAAACATCAAAAAACACGTGTGGAACCCTTACCCCCCCAACCCGAAATTCGGGTCTTCGGGTTGGGTTGGGGTGGTCTGGTATGTAGTCAGTACGAGAGGCCTCGCGTGTCGGGGTGATGATTCTCGGGGAGGGTTCTCTGCCCTCCAGAGGTGCTGCTGAACCCGGGCTTCCAGGGCGTCGCCCTGCTCTTCTCGGAGGAGGGCCGGCTCGCGGCGGCGGCGGGCCGCCCCCGCCCGTGGGCCCTCGGGAGTGGCGCACAGTCGAGGCTCCTCCTCCGCCGCCTCCTCCGCCTCCTCCTCCTCCTCTGCCTCCTCCTCCTCCTGCTCCTCCTCCTCCTGCTCCTCCTCCCTCCTCCTCCTGCTCCTCCTCCTCCCTCCCTCCCTCCTCCCTCCTGCTCCTCCCTCCTCCTCCTCCTCCTCCTCCCTCCCCTCCTCCTCCTCCCTCCTCCTCCCCCTCCTCCTCCTCCCCCACTCCTCCTCCTCCTCCTCCTCCTCCTCCTCCTCCCCCTCCTCCTCCGCCTCCGCCTCCGCCTCCGCCTCCGCCTCCTCCGCCTCCGCCTCCTCCTGAGTGGCAGGTCGGCCCTGCCGAATCAAGGGCACCCGTGTGCAGAGAGGAAACAGGAAAACCCATCCCGCGGCCTTCCCCTCGCTTCCCCCTCTTTTGGGCCTCCTGGGAGGCTCTCGTCGCCACCGCCGGGATGCGCCTCGAAGTCCTGGTCAGAACGCCACCCGGGAGAGGTCCGGGGAGCAGCGGTGTCTTGGTATATTTTGGCTTCTCCGGTGCCCGTGCCCTCGGCCTCGGGGGACGGGCTTTCCTGGCCAGGGGCTGCGGAGGTGCGCGGTTTGACCGAGGCACAAGATCGAGGTCGGTTCGGAGAGCAGCGGTATCAGTACCTTTTGGCGGCTTCCCCATGTGTGTCCCGTGCTTCCCGACCAATGCCTTCTACATCCCTATGGCAACGCGGCCATCGGAAGGTTCTTGACTTGTGTCCCCTCACATGGCCTCCCCAGTCAATCCCAACTGTAATACAGTCGGGGCGCCGAAGAAGGAGCCCTGTTTGTTTGGGAGGGGCTCAGTGTTCCCTCAGTTGTTTCATAGTTCGCCTTTGGTTTTCCTTAGGTTTTCGATGGGAAATCGAAGTGAAACTTGTGGAAAGACGGCAACGCCCCAACTGTAGGTCAACGCCCAAACTGTAGGGGAGCGATTGCTGGGGGGGGGGTAAAGAGAGGTGCACTTCTTGAGTCCCAACGGGGGGGGGGCCTGATGGTTGCCCCTTGGCGCCCCAGGGGGGCACGAACTGTTCACGCCCCCCCCTCCAATTTTTCTTGCCCCCCCATTTGAGCAACGCTGAACAAATTGCGACGGGGTCGTTTTTTTGTGATTTTTCTAAATGTTCGGCCTCCGGGGGCCTTCCCGGGCCTCGGGAGTGTCAACGAAGAACCGGTCCCGGGGAAGGGGTCCAGACTGGGGGACGACGTTGTGATATGATCTAAACGTCTGGGAATACTTAGGAATAGCTCATTTCCAGACGGCGCCAGCGTGAGTCGTGGTGTCTGCGGAGTCGGTCACGGGGTTATCGCGAATAGGAAATGATCGCGAAAAGTGAAACCAGGTTCATGCGCCCCCCGACCCTGAGACCCGACGGCGTGCAAACATCCGATCATCATACAACATCACGGGCGGAACCCTAGAACCCATCTGCTTCATTTTCCGAGCCGGATTTATCTGTCCAGCCTCCCGGGCTCCGAAATTGGGCGACAGCGCCCGGTTCGAACCGATTTTGAGTGGATTTGGGCTGGGCGGGGCAGCCGGCGCTGTCTTCGGGGGCCTTGAGCCGGGGGTCAGTGCAAGCGGGGGTCAGCCAGAGCGCCAGACTCTGCAGGAGCCTGCAGAGCCTGGTTGGCAACGACCAGGGCCGGCTTGCAGGATCCCTTGCAGAATCTTGCAGGATACTGCAAACCCAGACACCCGACGTCATGTTTTTTTTCATAACGTCGACCCCCAGAGGTCTGGACTCTTTCCCCGGGACCGTTTTTTCGTCCCGAGTATTTTTTTTGACGGTCCCGAGGCCCGGCGAGGGCCCCCAGAGGCCGAAAATAGGAAACACCGTCCGTCGTAATTTTTCATTGCCCGAGGGGGTCAAGGAAGCCTGACAGACCCGGGTCTGCATTGAACCGGGTCATTGCGTCCCCGCTGTCTCAGCGGGCCCTCCAGACTTTGCCCCGAAGTGTACTTTGCATTGTTTGCGTGGCAGGACTGGTGGGGGGGGGCCGCAGCGGGTTGGTTGCGCATGCTCCGAATTTGGAGGCAGAGTGCGCTCTGCATTGTTTTCTTGACAGGGATGGTGGGGGGGGCCCTCATGGTTTCTGCTTCGCCGCCGGTCGCCTGGGGGAGGGGGTGTACAGTGATAGGGAGCAGTGATAGGCCACTCCCCGAGAGGGGAGGAGGGGCAGATGGAAGACAACACCCCCCTGGGCCACCTGCGCCCTGCAGGGCTGGTCAGTGCGCCCCCGGTGTCTCCGCGGGCCCTCCTCCGATCTTCCAGCCGTGGCGGCGGGCGCTCGGCACCGTGCTGCTGGCGCGGGCCGTGGCGCGGCTGGTGCTGTTCCCGTTCTCGGAGGTGCAGCACTACATGCCGGAGCTCAGCACCGCTCGGGCCTTGCTTCCGCACGCACGAAATGGGTACTGAAAGAATGGGTACGATGCCCGACAGCAGTTCCTGCTCATTTTGACCAGGAACTGCTGTCCGCGCCGCCGCGGCCTGTGTCCACTTGAGACAGGAGGCCGCCTGCCCAACAGCGGCCGCTGTTGGTTTGGGACAACATTTGGTGTTGGGCATTGCACCCATTCTGTCGGTACCCCATTTCGGGTGTCCAAACTGCTGGGATGGGCGCAGGGGGTGCTAAGGGGACAGGGGGGTTTGTCAGTGGATGCCAAGGTCGGCTACACCCGGCCAAACCTAGCTTATTCTAAGCTAGGTTCGACCAGGTACGAGTGGGTGTAACCCACTTATACCTGGGTGGATCAGTGAGTGTAACCCAGTTATCAGCTGCTTATAAGTGCGTTACACATGTGCCCCAAGCGGCTTCGGAGCCCCCTTAGCCTGGATCGCTATCCCCCCCAAGCCACTTGGGGCATTGGCAACCCACTGATGAGCTAGGACAGGCCAGGTACAACCCCTTTGGCGTCCACAGATAGCCCCCCTATCCCCTTAGCACCCCCCGCGCCCATCCCAGTATGAGGAATCATGACGGGAGGTTTTTCCTAATGTTTGGCATCGGGACGCCTTGACCGGCCCTCGGGACAGTCGAACAACGACCAAGGATGGAAAACCGGTCCAGGGGAATGGGTCGAGACCTCTGAGGGTCGACGGTATGAAGAAATCAGGACGGGAGGTACTTCGTTATGTTCGGCCTCAGGGAGGCCCTTACTGGGATGGGCGCGGGGGTTCCTAATTGGATATGGGGGTAAATAGTGGATGTCAAGGTGGTTTGTATCTGGCCTAACTTTGCTCATTCGTGGGTTGCCCATGCCCCAAGTGGCTTGGGGGGAAGGGCGATCCAGGCTAAGTGGCTTCGCCCACGCAGCGGAGTCCTCGAATCCCCCAGAGCCACTTGGGACACGTGTAATCCTCTTATAATCTAGGTTCGGCCAGGTATAGCCCCTCTGGCGTCCACTGATAACCACCCCTATCCGAGGAGGGAGGAGGGAGGAGGAAGGAGGAGGAGGAGGAGGAGGAGGAGGAGGAGGAGGAGGAGGAGGAGGAGGAGGAGGAGAGGAGGAGGGAGGGGGAGGGAGGGAGGGGAGTACCAGGCCTCGGGATCGTCAAAAGTACAGCTCAGGCCGAGAAAGCGGTCCTGGGGAGCGGGTCGGGAACTCCTCTGGGTTCGACGTGATGAACAGATCATGACGTCGGGAGGAGGGGGAGGGGGAGGAGGGGGAGGAGGAGGAGGAGGAGGAGGAGGAGGAGGAGGAGGAGGAGGAGGAGGAGGAGGAGGGGAGCGCCGCGCGGATTTCTTGGATCGGCTCTGGGGCTCCCCTGGCGGCGCCTCTGGCGCCGCCCGTGATGCGCTCCGCGCGCGCCGGGGAGGGGGGGTGCAGCGCAGATCCGAGAAGTCCGCGCATCAGGGCCGGGGGCGGTCAGGGGTAATTGGCTGCAGATTCGCGCCTCGCGGGCCCCAGCTAGGGTTACCACGGACCGTGGTTTCGGAGGTGGATAGACCTCCTACCCTGACGCGTCGATGAAGCAATTGGCCGTTTTCGGTTCGCGAGGGCGTCGCGGCCGTCATTTATTGCGGGTCCAGGTCCGTCGGTTTCGGTCCCAGGCCGTTTTCACTAAAGGAGGTTTGTCCACCGCTGATAGTTTCTCGAAAAACTCGGGCGCCCAACCATTCCCGAATCATCGCGGCTGAGGTTGGTCAGGGGACTCTGCAGATTCGCGCCTCGCGGGCCCGCGCCAGAGCCACCCCAGACCGGAGTGATCCCGGCTAACTCCGGCGCCCAACCATTCCCGAAGTTCGGGGGCGGCAAAGAGGGGGGTGATGACTAGGGGCGGGATATCATGGCGTGGGCCATGATATTTCCTGAGATTTCATGGCGCCTCCTCTTATTTCATTACGTTCCTGCCCCCCCAACCCCCCTGGGCCGCGCACATGCCGCCGGCCATGATTTGCGCCCCCCCCTCTTGGACGCCCCCCTCTTGGCCGCCCCCGAGTTGGGAGCGGTCAAAAGTGACTACATGTTCGAGCCTCGCGGGCCCAAACAAACCAGGACCGGAGTTCTCCCGGATAGCTCGGGCCTGGGTCCAAACCGGATTCACCCCGGACCAGCGTTATCCAGAGAATCGGGTGTCCAGCGTGCCACTCCTGAGTCCTCGGGGCTGCGGGGGGTCAGGGGTAGCTGCTGGTTCGCGCGTCGGGGGGGCCCAACTTGGAGTTTACCCGGAGTTGTCCTAGATAGCTCGGGCGGCCAAGTTGATCAACATATCCCCGTCTCCGATGGGCCGTGTTATCTCAGCCCCACCATCTCATCACCCCAGTTGTGGATAGGCCCCTCGAAGCCCGAATGGAACAGCCTACATCCCCAGCTACGGGCATTAGTTGGCCAGTGGGGCCCTGGGCCACGCCAGTTGTCATCGATAACAGAAATCTGGACCCTCCTATCACGACGAAGACGTGCTCTCACTTAAGGTCCTTGTCTTCGCAGCAGGGATCATCAATCTGGGCGGCTTGGTGCTATGAGAAAACACCCCCTATCCCGAATGCTCTGGCCCTCCTAACTCAGGTCCCCTCCCAAAGAGGTCAGGGTACTTCTGTTGGTTGTCAAGTGGGGATGGGGATCAGTGATCAGCGGAGCGATAGGAGGAGGAGGAGGAGGAGGAGGAGGAGGAGGAGGAGGAGGAGGAGGAGGAGAGGAGGAGGAGCGATGCTTAGGACCACTTCGAGGGGCTCGCCGCCGGCGGGGGCACGTGGAAGGAGGGCGGCGAGCGCTGCGAGGAGTGGGCCGTCGTGCAGCTGCGGCGCACGGCGAACCTCCGGCTCGACTGGCTGCCGCTCCGCATCCTAGATTTCCTCGTCGAGGAGCTCAAGATGACCCTCCTCCTCCTCCTCCTCCTCCTCTCCTCCTCCTCCTCCTCCTCCTCACCCCTCACCTCCCTCCCTCCTCCTTCTCCCTCCTCCTCCTCCTCCGCCATCCTCTCCTCCTCACCTTCCTCACCTCCTCCTCCTCTCCCCTCCTCCTCCTCCTCCTCCTCCTCCTCCTCCTCCTCCTCCTACTCCTCCTCCTCCTCCTCCTCCTCCTAGGTGGCTCCCCGCGTGGCCCCCCCTTCGCCCCCCGCAACCATTGCCCGCCCCGGGGGCGCGGGAGCCCGCCATCGGGAGCCCCCAGCCGCCCCAGGCTTTGCCTGGCGCGCCAGCCGCCCGCGCGACTGCTGCCTCACCCGCGGGGTTGGAGGCATTTGGGCGGCCACGCTCCCCAGCGTGGCATCGGCGACTACGCAGGTTTCGTGCTGCTGCGCGTCGCCGCCTTTGCTACGAGGTGGACTCACGCCTCCTACATTGACATCACGGCTCCCGCCCGCCGTGGATGGGCCGCGGCGCTGGACGCAGCCGCGCGCCAGATGCAGGCACTGCGGCTGGCCGTCGGGGTCGTGGTGCTGGGGTTCCTGGCGGCGAGCGGTGGGCTTGCGTCGCCACCAGGCGGTGTGGTTTCGCTCGCAATTCCAGCACCAACGAGAAGTGCTACATGTGTGGACGGGACAAGCAAGGCAGGCCTGACCCGACTGGAGCGGTTCCTCAAGGTCAGGGACGACGAGCCCGCAGCACTTTCCTTGGGCGCCGTAGCCCAACAGGCGCTGCCGCAGGGGCTCAGCCTGCCTAGGGCGACGGCGTCGCCAAGGCGCGCAAGGCCCTCGCCGCCCTATGACGCCTACAATTGGCTGAGGACAACGAGCTGCTGGTTAGCGCTCGCCGTCAGCTGGCGGAGGCTGGGGCTCGCGAGCATGCGGGCCGCACGCCCGACGATATGCTCAGGCGTGCGCGTGATCGCCACGCGAGCAAACAGCGCGAGCATGACGCGCACAGTGCCGAGGTCCAGGAGTTCGAGTGCCAGCCGTCCATCAAGCAGCAGGAGCTGGCCACCGTGGCGACGGAGATCACTGCGATCCACGCTGAGGTGGTGGACGCGCGGACCGCCGTCATGGCAGCAGGGATGGCTATGGCTGTTGATATGGAGCATCCTTGGGACGCGAGGGTCGACCAGGATCTGGACACGGCGCCTGGATGATTGAGATATGCCCTTGATGGGAGCGAATTGGTTCATTTTTTTGGCTGGTGACACGGATGGCGACTTCGTGCACAGGCACCATGTGGAGAGTTGCTCGCTAGCGGCGGCTTCATCTCGGTCAACGACCTCCCGCACGATCAGTTTCGCAGGCATGGAATGGCCCACACCGCGACCTGAGTTCACAGCTTGGGAACGGCTAGGTGGCTCTCTTGTATCTATCAAACGGCAGCTGGCTATATAGAGTCGTGGCACTACTCGCCTGGGGAGTCACGGGCCTCGTGGATGCAGGGGTGCATCGATGCCGTCTCCTTTGAGCTCACCATGACCCCCTTGCTGGATGATCTCATTCACAGGATGCGCGCCACGGGCCATGGCAACCTAGTTCTCTCCCTTGCCACCGACATTTGCGAGGCGGCGTCGCAACGCAACAGCCGCCATCGTGAACGAGATTGCGGCCGATGGGAGGCCCTACGGTTCGCACATCCTACCCGTTTGCATTGCGAAGCGCTGCAGGCCATTGTCAAGCTCGGGGGTTACAAGCGCCATCTGCGTTTCAGGTCGGGCCCTGAGGTCTCAGAGCTGCCGATTGACGTCCGACCCATTTTGGACAACCTACGGGCTACGGACCAGCCCCAGACCATGCTGACGCATGTATGGCGACCTAGCATTGGCGTCCGGGCAGAGGATTCGCTGCGACGGTATCATGGACTTCTTGAGCCTATCGATGTGGCCATTCCCACGCAAGCGCCCTACAACACCAGCAGTGCTGAAGGTGGCCTTGAACCCGAGCCAGGATCCGCCGCTGGTGAAGAAGGAGGTGACAATTCCATCAGCTTCACGCAGCACGAAGTCCAGGTCGTCCATGGCGATGGGCCGTCCAACGTCCTCTACATGCACGGCCTGGACGCCGCGCAGGTTGCCGACATGAGCTTCCAGGGCGTGTCGGGCCCGCCGCGCCTGGCTAATCGCAGCGACCCTATCGGGACAAGCCGCAACCCGCCCGCCCCTGCCACAATTGCTGATGCAGAGGATACACGGTGTCCTACCTTGGATATTAGTGCAGACGCGGCTTCGGACAGGGTTGGTACTGAAGTGGCTCCGAATGGGCCCCCTGTTGGGCGTGGGGAGCGAAAGCGTCGGGACACCGATGCAGGACCTCAACGGGCTCCCAGACGGTCTTGCTTACCTCGTGCCCCCTCACATGGTGGCTCTTCTCGACCCTGGAGACGTGCCCCGAAAGCCTCCTCAAGAAAGTCTGCGGTACGCTTGATTACCTCGAATTCCAGTGGCTGGCGTCAAGCTAAGGCCCTTTTGCAGGAAGGACCTCGCGGGGCCATTGTGGTTGTGCAGGAACACAAACTACAAGGAAATCGCTTGGCCCGTGCGCAGGAATGAACACGCAGCTCAGGGTGGCAACCCTTCACGACTGCGGCCCGACCTGGGGAGGACGGTGCAACACAGGGATGTGGTGGCGTGGCCATTTTTGTACCCTCCCACATCAGCGTGGCCTTGCCTGGGCACGCTACGTCTCGCATCGTCGTAGAGGCATACGCCGTACTCGTACACATATACGCCGGCCCCAAACATGGTTTCCTCTTGGGGTCCATCTACCTGGAGCAGGGACACGGGCTCTCGGGACCCAACCATGACAAGCTCAGGCCGCTCGGTTCCACACTGGCTTATCACAGGCTGCCCTTTATTATTGGAGGCGACTGGAACGTAGGTCCAGATACATTTGGGAGGACGGGTTACCCTGATAGGTTACGCGCTCGCGTGGTTTTGTCGGCAGAGGGCGCCTACCGTGACCCCGCAACTGCGAGGCGCACGCTCCTTGATGACTGGTTGGCCAGTGATTGTGTCGCGGCCACCATGACTACGCCAACCACTTTGGCGGACTTCCCACCCGGGAACCACTGCGCGGTTATGACTACTTTACCTGGCGGGGTCCGCTCACACGCTGTCACGGTTTTCAGTGGGCCTGTGCCTTCCCCCGCCACCCCCACTGCTAAATGGAAGGATGTGGGCGCCCACCGGGACCAGGGCGGCGAATTTCAACTCGACGCGCCTCGGGGCTCACCAGAGCGACTATGGTCAGAGGTAATGGTTCACGACGCGGCTAGTCGCCCTGGGCCGCAGGCTGAGCACCAGGCCCGTTTAGATCACCTCTATCGCGCGCTGTACGATGGTGCCGAAACGGAACTTGCCCCTTTGTTTCAGGACGGCGACAGGGCCGCTACACAGTACTTGGGGCGCCAGCAGGGACCTCGCTATCGCCGGTCCATCTCTGGGGGCGCCCTTGCACGGTTCCAACCTTCGGGCACTTAGGTTTCTCGGGCCCTTCGGCTTCTTCAGCTTCGGGTCCACGATGTGCGCATCTCGCGCATCTCTCCGGGTTCCCTGCAGGGTGCCCATCAAGCCTGGGGTTTCTTGTGCGATTTTCTCTCTGGGACAGGACGACATGGGCGTATGAAGAAATACCTACCCACGGGACTGATCCCATTGGTTTCGTATCTGATTCAACAGGTTGTGGAATCCGCCCCCCCAGTTACACCATGCGCTGTTTCAGTTCGTGGGGGGCTATCTTGGGCGCTTGGCTGCCCAAGAGGAGCGACGACTGGGACAGGCGCGTGCGAAGTCCTTTACAGCTTGGTTGCGACGACACCTGGGCACGCAGCCTGGTGCAGTACACAGGTGGACGACACCCCGCGGGTGGAATTTATTCCAAGTCCATGGGGCCCTCGGACCTACTGGCTTCCCTGACGATGCTGTCGAGTCACAGCGTACCTCATGGGGCCAAGTCTGGGGTAGCACCCCTGGGGCCCCTCCGCATCTCTCGGGAAGCATACACAATCCTGAATGTTTTGACGACATCGTGAAGGAAATGCGCCACCTGTGTGAGCACGGGCCCCGACTTCCGCCCCTTAGGATTGCGCAGATCCGAGAGGCTGCTATGCAATTCCCGACCCGTACGGCTGTGGGTGCTGACCGCTTCCGCCCACGTCATTGGGCCCTCTTATCCAACGAGGGCCTCTCCTTACTTGGGTACGTGCTATACCTATGTGAAGTATTTGGATCTTGGTCCCAACATGCGCGTCACGTGCACATCGTCCTTCTGGCTAAGCCCCTTGGGGGCGACCGTCCCATCGCCCTCCTGCCTTCGATTTACCGCGTGTGGGCGAAAGCCAAGATGACGTTCGCACGAGAATGGGCCTCTCAGCTATGCCGCCCCGGCTTGGCCTTAGGGGTGCAGAAGGCCACCACAGACGTTGCTGCTCGACTCCTGGTTCACGCTGAGGCCCACATGGGGGATGATCCGACTCAGGCCTCTCTACACGTTATCGTCGATATAGCCGAGTGTTTCGACAAGATACCTTGGCGTAAGCTCTTCGCCTCCGCCGGGGTCCATCAATTTCCAGGTGTGCTAATCACAGTGGCTCTACGTATGTATGGCTCGGCACGGCGTTTGGTGTGGGATGGGGCCTACTCTACGGTTACTTGGGCGAGTCGTGGGGTACTACCTGGGTGTGCTTTGGCTATGTATGCTTTGCAATGCATCATGCTCCAGCCTTTCGATGCCTTGTATAGGCACACGTGCACCATCTCTCGGTCCATTGACCGTTACGCCGATGACGTTGCGATTTCGGTCGCTGGATCGATTGAGGCCCTTTTGGGTCAGGGACCCAAAATGCTGCGTCTGATACGTGGCGTGCTGGAACGCCTCGAGCTTCCAGCGGCTGCGAACAAGATAAAATTAACATGCAGCCATCCCAAAACAGGACGGGCCATCTGACGCATCGTTCAGGCTCTTGGGTTTGTATATCAAAGCGCCCTGGAGGTTCCTGGGATTGATGTGGCTGCAGGACGGCCGCTACGGTATCACAAGTTACGATCCCGCCTTCGGGCCACAGGGCGGAGGGCACCCCGATTTCACAGTGCACGGAGGGCAGGGCGAGTGGCCAATCGCTTCGTGCGGCAGGCGATCCTCCCAGCCCTCAGTTACGGGGCAGGTGTACACGGCATCCCGCCCCGCCTTGTGCACCGCATGCGGCGCCTCGTGCGCAGCGCCTGGCATGCGCCAGGAGACGCCACTTCAGCGTGGCTGAGTGCGACGCTACAGCCCGACAGCCTGGCCGATCCCCAGGCGATGGCCTGGCGTGCTCCGATTTATCAGTGGGCACCGCTGCATCGTGACAGGGCTCTGTCGGGGGACGTACTACAGAGGGCCTGGAGTCAGCAAGTCCGCAACCTCTACCACCACCCCAAGCCTTGGACTAAAGTCGCAGGCCCTGCTGGGGCCACACTTCTGGCCCTTCGAGATCTCGGATGGAACGCGGTCTCAGCTCATGTTTGTCGCGCGGACCTTGGGGGCATTTTGGGCCTCCGCAGAGATGCTCCTTCGACCTTGCTTGCGCTTGCCAAAGAGTCTGCCGCTCGTCGCCCATGGGCCCTGTGGACTGGCAGGCCCGAAAGCACATCTCAGGAGATGGCCCCGAAAGAAACCGCTGGCTACTGGGTCGAGCCCCTCCTGAAGGTCCTGGGCCGAGTTCGCGTGGAGGGGTCGGGTTCAGCGGATGATTATCACGGCAGCCGCTGCGAGCAGCGTGCTTCCGCTCGCTGGGGACCTGATCAGCGATAGGCTGGTTTGCTTCAGGCGCTTGTCACAGGTGGCGTTTGGCTACCGCAGCGGCTGGCACAGCTGGGTTACACAGACTGCTCAGAGTGTGCGATGTGCGGTGCCGTGAACTGTGGGTGCATCATGTTGTTTGGAAATGCTCGTGCGATGTATTATCACAAGAACGTGAACAGGTGATGTCTCGCGTGGATACTCGTGGCTTTCCATCGTGTGTCGAGGGCTCTTGGTTCTGGGATCGTGGGCTCATTGGGCGCTCTTGCTTCCCAGCATTACCACCTCGAGACGACTCAGGGACCTGGAACATCCTGTATGGAAACCCATGGGGTGTCTCGGGCAGGGTCTACACGGACGGAGCCTGTCGTCGGATTTGGTACTGGCCCGAGTCGGCCCGAGCAGGGTGGGGCTTTGCCACCTTATCTGATCGCGACCGTGGTGGAGTTCAATATGTTGTTTTCGGAGATTTGCCAGGTCCTGTGCAGACCTCCCCTCGGGCTGAGATGTTCGCCGCCCTTCAAGTCCTGATGGCCTGCCTGCCTCCTGTTACTATAGTCACTGACTTTAAAGGTTTGCCCGATGGGATAGTCAGGGGCCCAGATTGGTGTTTAGCTCCTCGTAGGAACAACCTGGACCTCTGGGAGGCCATCTGGGGTAAGATTCACGACCTCGGTGGTCTCCAGAGCGGGGTCTCCTTTGAGCTTTGTAAAGGACACCAGCGGGGCGGCAGCGAAGTGGCGCGAGGCAATCGGTGGGCCGACCTGGCCGCCACCAGAGGGCGCGATCTTCACTGTGCTTCGCAACAGGCCCGTAAGGCCATGGCTGTCGCCTTTAAGACCTATAATCTTTGTCTCCGTTGGATGGTGCGAGCCCTCACCATCTATGGTGGCATGGGGCGCTGCCCCACCAAGCCTCGGGCTAAACGTACCCGCCGCGCCCCCCTTCCTGATGAGGCCACGGGTGACACCCCGTCTCATCTCCGACACGTTTTTGTCAAGGTCCCAGGGAGGAGGATTTTCCGCTGCGGGTACTGCAAGCTAGGCGCTATGACTGCCGTGAGAGTCGGTCGTCTCGAGGTCCTCTTTTGCCTGCTCGCCTTCGGGCCTCGGCGGCTACGCTCGGACTCGAGGCATCGGAGCTCCCAGATGTCCCCAGGCCTGGCCCTGTTGGGCATGCGTTGGCCATCGGCCACTCCATGGGCTCTGATGCGTCTCCGTCGGCCTCGACATCCTCCGAGATGCTGAAGCAGGCCGAGACGTGCAGTTACCTAGTGAGGTGGCGGTGGCTGGCGTTGACACCGCCATGGGGGCGGAGGCTCCTATTCCTGAGAGGGGCACTGGTAGCGCCCGTGCTGCTGCCTACTCGCCTCCTCACGTCTTCGTCGACGTCTCGGACCTTCGGCGGTCGACCTGTCGTCCTCGCTCGCCTAGTTCCGAAAGCGAGGGCAGTCGCAGTGTTAGGCCGAGGGTAACTTTTGACCCCATAGTCCTGGCTCGGTCTCCTGGACAGGAACAGCAGGATCGAGCCATCGCGGACGTCAATGCTGACCTCCCCAGTGCTAAGCGTAGGCGACAAGCACGCAACCCCCGCCCCAGACTGGGTGACACCACTGTGCCGATTACCCCGTTGCCAACTGCTGGCATCGTGCCGCGACCCCGTTGCCAAGGGGCTGGCATCGTCGCCCCCTAGGGGACAGGGTTTGTTGTTGTGTATTCGATGCGGTTTTTACACCACAGGGGTCGCGAGTCACCTCCTTGTGGACTGTCGCCCTCCCGACTTCAACCAGATGTCGGAGAGGGCGTCTCGTAATCGCAAACTGTTCCTGGAGGGTCGGCACCCAGCCGATGAGGGCAGGCCGAACGGTCGCACCCTTCGGACCCCTCGGCCTCTTTTGGCCACCGACCCCGAAACACTCTGGTTGCGCTTGGGCCCATCTGGGGCCTAGCGCACGTTTTGGGCTTTTGTCCCGCTAATTATCTTGGCGCTTGCGCCTGGCTCTTCTGAGCTTTTCGTGCTGGCGGCCCGCCCCGAGATCCTCGGTGGGGGCGAGTCGCTCTTTGCTAGCACGCGGGATGGGCTTTTGCCTGTCCCATTCTTTGTGCACGCTAGGCGCGATCACTGCGCGGCGTCCGCCAGGGCAGTGCGTTATCCTCCTCCTCCTCCTCCTCCTCCTCCTCCTCCTCCTCCTCCTCCTCTCCCTCCTCTTCCTCCTCCTCCTCCCTCCTCCTCCTCCTCCTCCTCCTCCTCCTCCTCCTCCTCCTCCTCCTCCTCCTCCTCCTCCTCCTCCTCCTCCTCCTCGTACTCCGAATCTCACAACAGCGGGGGGGGGTCAAACAAGGGCTTGACAGCGCGCCCTGGACCCACCTCCCAAGAGCGGTGCAACAACGGGTCAGCATCGAGGCACCCCCAGAGTCTTGGTCGACGGGACCCGTGCCCCATGATATCAAGGGCGCCCTCGATGGGCGCGAAGTTATTCGCGCTTCGCGGTTCGGCTCCGATTGTTCCTCATCCTCCTCTTCTCCCCTGGGAGGCGGCGCGAGAGCGCGAAGTTATTCGCACTTCGCGCGTCGCGCAGCGCGAAGCGCGAAGTTGGGAACCCTTGGATATTCTGAGATCCGGAGTAGACATCAACCCTCGGAGCGGCCGCGTGGCTTCCTCGGAGCGGCGCCGCGCGATCGCCTCCGTGGCGCGCGCGGAGCGCGCAAGGGGCGGCGGCGCCAGAGGCGCCGCCAGGGGTCGAGTCGGGCATCGACTGCAGAGCTGATTTACCCTAAAAATTTGTGCTTCTCGTCGAATGTTCCAGAACTGCGCACACGTGGAGTCGACATTTGGAGCCGGTCAATCCTGTCGTCGCTCCCCTGCTCGAAGGGCGGGCCCCAGGCGCCGACCTGAGAAGGCTGCGCGGAGCTCCGAGAGTTTACGGTTCCAGACATCCGGCTGCTCCTCCCCTCCTCCTCCTCCTCCTCCTCCTCCTCCTCCTCCTCCTCCTCCTCCTCCTCCTCCTCCTCCTCCTCCTCCTCCTCCTCCTCCTCCTCCTCCTCCCCCTCCTCCTCCTCCTCCTCCTCCTCCTCCTCCTCCTCCTCCTCCTCCTCCTCCTCCTCCTCCTCCTCCTCCTCCTCCTCCTCCTCCTCCTCCTCCTCCTCCTCATCCGAGAGTTTATGTTTTTTTTCGGCGTGTGGGCCCTGGAGGTTGGGGCCACCTGCCCAGGGCCGGTGTTCCGTCCCGAGCTGTGTTCCGATGCTTCCCCGGGGCCCGGCCAGGCTCCCCGGAGGCCGAAAGTCGGTGGCGGCAAAGAGGGGGGTGATGACTGGGGGGGGGGTGGATATCATGGCGTGGGCCATGATATTTCCCCAGATCTCATGGCGCCCTTCTTATTTCATTACGTCCCTGGCCCCCTCGCTGGGCCGCGCACATGCCGCCGGTCATGATTTGCACCCCCCCCTCTTGGACACCCCCCTCTTGGCCGCTCCCGAGAAAGCGGCCAAAGACCGTTCGCTCCTTGTTCTTGCGAGCGTCGGATCTCTCGGTTTGAGCCGTCTTCTGCTCCTCCGCTGTCATGTTCCACGGGGACACCTACCAGATCGAGCACCACCTCTGGCCGGCGATGAGCTTCGTGCGCCTACCACAGGCCGCGGCCGTCGTGCGGGAGGCCTGCCTGGAGCACGGGGTGCCCTACCACGAGGTTGGCTACTGGGAGGGCTACGCCCGCGTGTGGCAGCAGGTCGCGGGTGGGCGATGTAACCGTGACCCTCAGAGGAGGGGAGCGGTACCGATACCTCTGCCCTTCCCTCGCTCTCCCCTCTCGGGGGGGATATCCTGGGAGGCCCGCGTCGTCACTGCTGGACTCGCCCCGAAGTGCTGGTCCGAGGTCCGGGGAGCGCCAGCGGTGCAGTGAGGGCCCATGCCAAGAAGCACCTGACCTGCAAGGAGGAAAGACTGGTCTACTCTGTAAGAACGGTTTTTTGAAGGCAGATCTGCCTTCAAAAAACCGTTCTTACAGAGTAGCCCTGCTTGCCTCCAGGGTGCCCTGGGTTTCTGGGGTTTCGATGGTCTTGCGAGGGGGAGCGTGAGGTCCCCACACCAAAATTCGATGGACGTCCTGGGAACTCAGGGTCGGGTTTCTCAGTTGGAAGGCAAGATGGGGAGCGTGAGGCCCCCACACCAAAATTCGACGGACGTCCTGGGATCTCCGGGTCGGGCTTCTCAGGTGGAAGGTTTTTTTGTGGTCGGGCCCCTACTGCAGCGGTATACCTTTTGGCTTCCCCGCTGCCCGTGCCCGCGGCCTCGGGGACCGGGCCTTCCTGGCCAAGGGCTGCGGGTGTGCACGGTCGGGCCGAGGTGCAAGGTCGAGGCCGGTTCGGGGAGCGTGCCCTATCGTTTGTTTTGTTTTTTGTGTGCGTGCGTTGGCTGTTCCCGTGCTGGTTGCTCCCGTGCAGGGCGGCCGAACTGGGAGGATCCGGGTGAAGGCCGCTGCCCCTCCGCTCGTTGCGGCCGCCGCCTTGCCGGCCCTCCCCCTGCGCGGCGAGGCCCGCGCTGATCCTCGGGCCCCGGGGGCTCCCGCAGGGCACCCTCTCGAGGGCTCTCCGGCGTGGCCCGGCGGGGGGCCGGCGCGCTCTCGGAGGGTGCTCCGCCCGGGCCCCGGGCCCCGAAGGCGTGCCGTTTTTCCCACCGTCGACCCCTCCCAGAGGTCTGAACCCCCGCTTGCGTACTCCAGATTTCGTAATAAAAGGGGGGGGGGTTGGACCCTCCAAGACAAGCCATTTCAGACCCCCCCCCCCTGGGAGAACCCTCCAAAACATCGTCCCCAGACCCCCCCAGGCCCTCCAAGATAGCTTGGAAAAGACCCCCCCCCGAAATGAGACCCCCCTCCCTTTATTTCGAAATCTGGAGTAATGATGTTCCAACCTGCTTTAGGCCTTATGTCGGGCGTGTCCCCCTACAGGTGGTCTTTTGACGCAAAACATGTTTCACAAAAAAACAGCAAAGATACCCCCCAAAGGCCAACAACATATTCAAAACATAGTCCCCCGATCATTTTTGTACTATGCTTGGATTATGTTTGGGGTGTTTTTTACTGTTCGTCGAAGTCCCCCTGTAAGGGGACAGGCCCGACCTAACTTTAGGCTTGAGCAGCAGAAGTAATATCTCTCGAGCATCAAGAGAGTACCGAGACTGGAGGGTGTGCACTCGTCGGGCCCTGGGGGGCGATATGCGTTCGACACCGCTTCGATACTTGCCTGAGTGCTCGAGATTTCCGGGATCTGGTCTTCAAGTTTTGGCCCTCCTAATTTCCTAATTTCCCAGACCCCCGACGTCATGTTTTTTTCATAATTTCGACCCTCACAGGTCTCGACCCATTCCCCTGGACCGGTTTTCCATCCCGAGTCGTTTTGTTGACAGTCCCGAGGGCCGTCGAGGGGCTCCAGAGGCCGAACATTCGGGAAATCCTGTCGTCATGATTTCTTCATTGCCCGTGGGGGTCTGGGTTTTCTCGGCATCGCTCGGACGTGTGTCTTCTTGCTTCGGCGAGGACCATAGAGGAGCATCCTTGATCATTTGGCGAAAACACATACAACAAACTCTGTTAATACAATCGGTTCCCTTCTTCCTGGGAAACTGACCTGGCACACCTTCGGTCCCACCCAGGGAGGCTGGTTCTGGAGCGCCCCAGGAAGCCCAAGATTGCCCAGGAGGGCCCCAGAGGACCACAGGAGGGCCCGACGGGCGCCCCAAGAGGGCCAGGATGGGGCCACGATGGCCCAGGATGGGCCCAAGATGGCCGTCCGAGCGATGACCAGTTTTGGGGGTCCCTCGCTAGCAGGTCCGCGCCCACGCGCTCCCGCCGGGCGCGCGCGGCGCCGCCGCGGCGCCGTGCCTCCGCGCGGCGGAGGCCGCCCCGCGCGGCGCGAAGCGGCCGCGCGCGGGCCCGCCGGCGGACGGCCAGAGCCCGCCGCCAGGGGGGGCGGCCGGGCCGCAGCCCGACGGCCCAGGGCCTGCCGAGGATCGGCGGCGCGCGCCAGGGCCTGGGTCCACCCCCATCCTCCTCCTCCTCCTCCTCCTCCTCCTCCGCCTCCTCCTCCTTCTCCTCCTCCTCCTCCTCCTCCTCCTCCTCCTCCTCCCCTCCTCCTCCTCCCCCTCCCTCCTCCTCCTCCTCCTCCTCCTCCTCCGCCTCCTCCTCCTCCCTCCTCCTCCTCCTCCTCCTCCTCCTCCTCCTCCTCCTCCTCCTCCTCCTCCTCCTCTCCTCCTCCTCCCCCTCCTCCCCCTCCTCCTCCTCCTCCTCCTTCTCCTTCACGGCTCGCCACACTAGGCGGCCTCGCCGCCGCCACATACGGACACCATCTGTATTTTACGGACAGCCAAGGCTGCTACCTCATTTTCTACAACTGACATCCAGCCGAACCCCACCGGGACGACGGCGATTTGTGGATCAGACTTCAGCGCGCCCTGAAACGACGAGCAGGACATGTCACAGTGTTGTGGATACCGTCGCACATGGAAGCTGCCGACGTCGTTCAAGGCCGAATATCTTCATCCCTCGCCTACGGCAACTGCACCGCTGACGTCCTCGCAGGCATCGCCGCCGACGGGGCACGGGTCAGCACTAGTGACCGCCAGCGGCTTGCGCTGGCAGAGCACAAAGCATATTTAGGTCGAATGCGTCTGTTGAGGACTGCCCTAGAGGCCCTTGAAGCCGAGAAAGCCGAGTTTCAGTGTTCTGGGGAGCCGAGACCTAGGCGGCAAAAAGGGACGGCTGCCTCCAAGCCCCCTTGCCCCGAAGCGTTGTGCGTTTTTTGGGGTCCCAACACCTGCGTTGACCCCACAGGCTCCAAGTGTGGAGTGTGTTTCAGCAGCTCCAGCAAGGCCACTAGGACCCCCTGGTTGCAGACTTAGCTGTTCCGAGCTCACCAATATCAATGGCAAATACAAGGAGGCCCCCATGGGTATGCAGGTTCACATCGCGGGGGGGTTTGTTCATTCGAGTCACACTCTGAGGTTCCACGCGGGGCTGCAACTGTGGTTATGTTCCCACTGCGGTGCATACGCCCAGAAGCTCCTCGGGACACTCGGGGACCTCTGCGAGCAACCCGCCAGCACGGGGAAATAATACCTTCAGCGGGTTTCCGAGCTGAGACGGTCACCAGGTCAACAGTCCTCAGTCGAGGTGAGACGGCCACCAGAGTCAACAACACCCTAAAGAGGGTGGCGGGTATTTAAATTCAGCACGTCGCTACGCGATCAGGCAGAGACTCCAGAGACTCCTCCTCCTCCTCTTTTCCTCCTCCTCCTCCTCCTCTTTTCCTCCTCCTCCTCCTCCTCCTCCTCCTCCTCCTCCCTCTCCTCCTGCTCCTCCTGCGTCTCCTCCTCGTTTTGTTCCTCCTCCCGTTCTTCCTTCTCCTCTTCTTTCTCCTCCTGCAAGCGGGGCGTTAGCACACGGGGCGGTAATTGAGGTGCCTCTTGAAGCGAGAACGGGGCGACAGGGCATTTACCTCGCACCAGTGCGTGATAGATCGGGACGGCGAAGACGTCGATACATCATCGCATCTCTGGGCGGAGGGGTTTACCTCGCACTTGTGCGCGGCAAATCCATTTTTGAAACCACAGTTGAAAACGCCCCTTTCGCAACTGGTCCGTCTACGAATTCCACGTTTGCAGGGAGGTAAGGGTGACCCGTCGCCAGAGTGGCCTTTGGTGCGGGCCCATCGGGGTCCCCCGATCGCCGAACGCGATGCGACAGTAGCGTTTTTTTGCGCTTGTGGTTGGTCCCCCCCCGCGGCCCCCCAGAAGCCGCCCACCAGAGGTCACTCTTACGCAGGGCCACTCTTGCGTGTAGCCGAAAAAGTGCCTCAAGCAGTGGCGAGATGTGTTTCGCCATGGGGCGAGCGGGTCCTGAGGGCAACAGGTCCTGCGGTTGTTCGCCGTGCTCGTGTTCTCGGGGCCTTCCACGGGGCCCGAAACTCAGGATGAAGAGCTCGTCCTGGGGGAAGGTCCTGGGGCCCAGGACTCGTTGACGCAACAGGGCGCGTTTCCCCATGCTAACTCATGCAGTGGCGAGGCGTCTTGGCTTGCTTATGCCCGCCAAGGGCTGTGCTGAGAGCTCTCTGCAGGCTCTCAGCACAGGCCTTGGTGGATTCCGATGGCTTCCGATTCCGATTCGATTCGATTTGGATGGCTTCGACTTCGATTCGTTTCGATTTCCTGATTCCGATCTGGATCTTCGGTCGCTCAAGAGGGGTCTACTGACCTTCCGCCGATTCGGCTTCTCTCTACTCGGCCGCCGATTCCCGTCGCTCGGAGTAATTTCGATCGCCGATCCGACTTACCGATTCGATTACAGGCTCGCCGGCTGTTGTGTTGAGCGCGACATGTTCTCTGACTGTTTTGTTGGGGCCGTTTTGTTTTAATGCATCGGCGGTACGTTCTGATAACACCGTCTTGGTTCTTATGACAGTATCTTGTTCTGAGATCGTGTCGTGGTAGGCCGATAGGAATGCCAAAACAGTCGGTCCCTGCTCAAAACGAGGTGCCCAGAAGTCCAACGTCCCGAGAAGCTCGAAGCGGAGGCTTTTCGCAGTGCTCGGGTTCTGGGGGCCCCAACTGGGCCACGGAACAGTCAAAAACTACTCGGGATGCATATGGATGGCGTCGGATTGCTGGGTGACGAGAAGGGGGGGGCCTTTGAGAAGGTTGTCGGGACTTGGTGGAAGGCAGTGGCTCTCTCATAAAGCCTGGAGGTTTCGAGGAAGGCTCTTCTGAGAAGGCCATCATCTTCGTGGAACCCATAAGTTTTCAGATATGATGTGTCCAATCCGCGGCGCCAGAGGCCCTGGCCCCTTCCCCGGGGGCGGTTCCCCACCTTCTGGCACCATGTTTGGTAGTCCCGGGGCCCGGGAACGGGCCCCCGAGGCCGAACTCCAGGAACAGCGCACCGATGGATCAAATCATAGCTTCGGAGGTCTGGGAACGCTCGGGAACGGACCCGCCCTCGTCCCAGACCTTGATGAAGAGCCGCCTGACTGAGGAAGTCGTGTCCGCGGAGGTCTGGGAGTCTCCCCCGGCCTTTCAGAAGGACCGCTGCCCTCGGAGGACGCGTGTATCCGCGAGCGCGCTCCACTACTCGCGAAGAGCCCGCTCGCAAACGTCCGAGACACAGATGTCTTCCTCCATGGAACGTATCGTGAATTGCTGCGGCGGATGCAGGCCGCTTGCGAGTGGTTACTTGCGAATCGTGGGACGCGAGTGTCCAGTATAACTCAGGAGGGAAAGAAACACACAGACACAATTAATCGTCGACTCCAAGGAAAATATGCAAAAATATGGGAAGTGGTGGGGAAGACAAAAACCCAGAAAATATGGTAAAATATGGGGGATATTTTTATTTGTGTGTATTTATTTGTGTGCTCCAGTTCCCCTTCAATAACGGGGGGGAAGGGGGGGCGATGATTGGGCGGGGCAGCAGGAGGGGGGCCCCTTCCTCGAGGGCCCGAGATGGGGCTCCTTCCGTCTCCCCCCCCCCCCCCAAACATGTCGCGCGCCCCCCCCCCCCCCCCTGACTCCCCCCCCCCCCCCCCCCGTTTTGGTCGCTCCCACGCTGCCCCCCCCCTTCTGTCGCCCTTCTCTCTCTCCCTCCCATCTTGTCGCCCCCCAGCCTCTCGCTCTCCTCCCCCCCCCCCTCGTCGCCCCCGCACCCCTCCGCGCCCAGCGCCCCTCCGCGCCGAGACCCCCCCCCCGCGCGCGCGCGCAATCCGCCCCTGCGTCGGAGGAGGCCGCCGGGCCGGCGCCGCGCAGGCGGCGGCGGGAGGGCGCCGCCCCTCGGTGCGGCGCGGCGGAGGGCTGACGGCGGCCCTCGGCCGGCGGCCGCCGGGGAGGCCGCCGCCGCTCTCGCCGCGGCGCGGCGGGGTCCCGAGGGGAACGGGGCCTCCTCCTCCGCCTCCTCCTCCTCCTCACTCCCTCCTCCTCCTCCTCCTCCTCCCTCCTCCCTCCTCCTCCTCCTCCTCCCTCCTCCCTCCTCCTCCTCCTCCTCCTCCTCCCTCCTCCTCCTCCTCCGCCTCCTCCTCCTACTCCTCCTCCTCCCTCCTCCTCCGCCTCCTCCTCCTCCTCCTCCTCCGCCTCCTCCTCCTCCCTCCTCCTCCGCCTCCTCCGCCATCTCCTCCTCCTCCGCCTCCTCCTCCTCCTCGATCTCCTCCTCCTCCTCGATCTCCTCCTCCGCCTCCTCGATCTCCGCCTCCTCCTCGATCTCCTCCGCCTCCGCCTCCGCCTCCTCCTCCTCCTCCTCCTCCGCCTCCTCCTCTGGGAGGTGCTGCCCCGACGCGCTCGCGGCGCGACAGCAAAAATCCCAACGAGCGGCTCTCTCTCTCTCTCTCACTGTCTTTTCGCAGAAGACAGAGCGCCATAAACAGAATCCGGCCAGAGCTTGCTTGCACAGGATCCTGCAGGGTCCTGCAGGATGCTGCAAAGCCTGATTGACCCGGGGTTTGCATGTATCGTCCGAGGGAGGAACACCATAAGCATAAGGTGTTGGCGCTCTGCGCGGGTTTCGTGTTGGATCCGCGCTGGGGCCACCAGGGGCGCGTTCCGCGCGCCAGGGAGGGGGGTCCAGCGCAGGTCCAAGAAATCCTCGCATAGCGCCAACCGTGTATGTGTATGTCGTTTTTCCTTTTTCTATCTTTGGCTCCCAGGGGCTCCTCCTCGGGCTTCGGGACCGTCATAGAACGATGAGGAATGAGAAAAACTGGCCCCAGGGATTGGCGCGGGGGGTGCATAAGGAGGTCATCAGGCTACACCTGGCCTAACCTAGCGTAGAAGTGGGTTACACATGCTCCAAGCGGCTTAGGTGGATCAGACAACTCTGCTAAGTGGGCGGAGGTCTCTTAGGCTGGATCGCTAAATTCCCCAAGCCACTTGGGGCATTACAAAAGTAGTAACCCTCCAATGAGCTAGGCCGGGCCAGATATAATCCACCTTGGCATCCACTGATAACCCCTATATCGCCTTAGCAGCCCCCGCGCCCGTCGCAGTGGGGAAGGGGTCGGGACTTCTGGGGACCCTGCATTGAAAATATCAGAGCGTCGCATGTGTGGGTTCGCCGTGCGTCCAGGGAGGCATTCGTCCGCCTCGGAGTGCCCCCTCTGCTCCCTCCTCCTCCGCGGCCGCCCTGTCCGTCTTCTCCCCCTACCCTGCACGCTGGCCAATTCGCTCCTCGGTGCCCCCGTTTAGCTCTAGCGCTGGTGCAGCCACTCTGCCTCGCCGCCGACGGAACATGTGCGGGTCCGCCGCTTCATCGGCGGGGGCCCTCCGAGGCTCCCGGTGGCTGCCGAGAGGAGGTTCGGCGTGAAAATGCACTTCGGGATACAACCAGAACCGTGGGAGCCCCGAAGCTCGGGAATCAGGAGACGGGGGGTCAGTGCAAACAGGGGCCAGTCAGAGCGCCGGATCTTGCAGGATCTTGCAGGGCCAGGGGTGCACTGACCCGGACTGGGGCGCAGGATCCTGGAAAGCCTGTTTGACTTGGGTCTGGAGTGAACCGGGTCAGCAGATCCCGAGAAGCCCCAAATCAGGTCCGCCGTAGCTTGCGTTTCATCGGATGACTGCAGCTCCGGTTCGTGGAATGGCGCGGGGGGTCGTCCCCGGGTCCAAATCAGCAAACCAGGTCCGACTGCAACCCAAGTCCGTCCACAGCCCAAGTAGTCCCTTGGGGAAGCCGCCCCAGGGTGAAGGACTCGCCACCCTCGGGACCCGCGTTGTGATGGCACCACATCGATTGCACAACATGAATTGCCCCACGTAGACTGCTAGGAACACACTGGTAGGCCCACGCTGGCTGACGTTTGATTTCAAGAGATCGTGGCCTCGGGAGCTCAGGTCCATAGTTTTTACGAGGCATCGTGGCACCACCGGGAACACGGGTCCACTGCTGTGTACGGGAGATCGTGGTTTCGGCGATCGCGTCGTTCTTTGCGACACGGGGAGTGGGCAAGAGAGGGCGCACGCCGTTGGGTGTGTCGTAGGGAAGGTGTCCATCTAGAAGATTCCAGAAAGAACCTTGCCAGACAACCCGAGGCATTCGAGCTCGCCTCGACGCGCCGGGAGGCACGGGCGCGGATACGCAGATATCTGGTTGCTCCAATTGTTTCCATGCGCGAACCCCGAAGGTCTGGACCACTTCCTTCGAACCCCCGTCGAGATCAAACACAAGTTTTTCTCATGCCCCTCACCCCGAACTTTCAATGTTGATGGACTCGCGAAGCGCATATTGAAGTTCGGGCCCGGGTGCGTCGCCATGTCGGTGGAAAAACGCGCGTTTGATTTCGAGGAGGGATGTAGGGCCGCTATGTCGTCCTGAGCCGTTTGTTTGACGGTCCCGAGGCCCGGCGAGGGCCCCTCGGAAGCCAAAAGCAGCCAAATTTTGCCCGCTCCAATTTCTTCTGGAGCGTCTGGGGATCTCGAGGTGTGACACAAGGCGTGCCAGGAGGGCCTCCGAGCCCAATAGGCCGCCAGGAGGAAGGAGTGGTCAAGCAGTGGCGAAGTGTCCTGGCTCGCCTATTGGCCCACCATTGTCCTAAGAACCTTTTGCGGTCTGCACGGAATGTTCTTAGAACATCTCTGGTTGAGACCGTCGTGTTTTAACGCATCGGGCTTATGTTATAAGAACATTGTTTTCGTTCTCAAACAATTTGCGGGTTCTAAGATTAAGTCGGGCCTGTCCCTCTACAGGGGGAATATCCAAACATAGTCAGGAAATAGTTGGGGGACGATTTTCTATCATTGTTGGACCATTTTAGGGGTACTTTTGGGGCTATTTGTTTCCAGCTTTCGCCCGAAATCCGCCTGTTGGGGGGGGAGCATGCCCGACCTAAGTCTAAGAATATGTCGTGGTAGGCCTCTAGGAATGCCGGGACGGTCGGCCCCTGCTCAACGTGGGCGAGCGGCGCCTGGCACCCATGCGGGCCCCAGCTCTCCCAGGAAAGGGGGGCAGGGGCGTGCAGAGGCGCGCGGCTGTGCTCGGTGGCCCATCGCTGGAGCTTCTCTCCACGATGGGCCACTGCTCCGCCACCACCACTGCCACAGGCAGGACGGGGGAGAGGGGAGGATGGGAGGGTCCTCCTCCTCCTCCGCCTCCCCCGCCTCCTCCTCCTTCTCTCCTCCTCCTCCTCCTCCTCCTCCTTCTCCGCCTCCGCCTCCGCCTCCACCTCCTCCTCCTCCTCCTCCGCCCTCTCCTACATAGGTTCTGCGCCCGCGCCCGCGGAGGTCGCGGAGGATGGAGGCAAAAAGCTAAAGACCGTGATGCATGGCGCGAACGAGCTCCTAATTTTGCCCCTTGGGCGAGCGCGCTGCGATCCAGAGAGCTGTGTGTTCCGGATGTACACTAAGTTCTGTCCCGCCCCACGCGGGCCCTCTCTGGCAGGATTTCACTGCTTCACTGCTTCCCTCTCCTACATACAGTGGTGGAAAGTCGGCCCATCACTGTAGGCCTCCTCGATGGGGTCGGGGTAGTTGGGGTCGGAGGATCGCGCTGTATCGCCGATGCATCGGCGATGCGGCTCGATGCGGAGCCCGATTTTCTCCACGCCCACGTCGCCGATGCATCGCCGACGTCTCCAGTGCATCGCCGATGCATCGCCGATACATAGGCGATGCACTGGCGATGCGGCGCGATCCTTCGACCCCATCTGCTCGGACCCCATCTAAGAGACGTCTATTTTCGTCGTCGCCTGATTTGTTTTCAAATCATGGGAGCCTTGTGTACCCTCGTAGGTCCGTCTTTAGAGTGCACTGGCGTCGACTGGCGCTGATTGAGTGCCAACTCAGCGTCGATTTAGAGCGCCGACTGGCATCGATTGGCGTCGATTCGCCGAAGCCAACAAGATAGTATGGGAGGCTCCCGTGCGTTGCCACCGCAGGCTGCCCTCTCTGGACCTTGCCGTCGCCGCCCGAAGTCAGAATTTGCTCAAGCCGCGCGGTGCGCCGCGCGGCGGAGCGCTTGCATTGCCAGGCGCGCGCGGGGGCGCCCGGCCCACATCGGGCACCGCCCGGCCTCCCCGGCGGCCTGTTTTTTTGGGGCATGGGCCAGGAGTCGAAAAAGAAACACACACACGTCGTGTGGTAATACCCACCCTGCTCATACATAGTGTTTTGGCTCAACCCACGAGAGGTGACCAGCGCTAATCCCCAGTGACTTTTTGGCAGAAGGTCCGTGGGTTGACAGGTGCAGAAAAACAGCATCCATCTTGTCTTGTTTCGGTGCGGGCCCCACTTTTGAGGTCTTGCGTAGTTACATCGCCCCACTAAGATGTCGGCAGATGGTAATGCGAAAGGGGCCAGCGCAGCTGCAGCCATACGTGAGTTGGAGAGTCAGCAAAAGGTCCCCCGATTGGACGGCATGGCCAGTCCAGGAGACACTCCATGTGGAGCACCCACACCGGCCCCAGTGGACCTTGCCCAACAGCTACAGCGGCAATTGGACCTACAGGCGGAGCAAAACAAGCATATGGCAGCAGCGTTGGAAGCACTCCGGGTAAATCAGGCCGCCATGTCACGTTTCACAGACATGCTCGGCTCTGCTATCCAGGGAGCTTTCCACTTCGCACCTGCTGGATCTGCTGCCCCTCCACCGCCGGCAGGAGCAGCACCACCAGCAGCGGGCCCCAATGCAGGGACCAGTACGGAGCTTTCCAAGTTCCCTCCGGAGGTCTTGCATGGCCTCGAGAAGGTAAGCCACGAGTACGAAAAGTGTGTATTGAAATATGTGAAGGCAACGAACCAGTTACAGAAGAGTAGAGAGGATCTTCAGTGCCTTACTTCTGGTTCGTATCCAAATGGAGTTCGTTCGTTTCGTAGTCCGTTCCATATAGCTGGACTTGCTATGACATTTTCGAAGACAGAGCAGGATGGCATCAATATTCAGCTGATGAGTGCTAAGCTAGACATCCCTAGAGGCTCAGCTCGGCGTGAGGCAAAAAGGTTGATTCATCTAGCCTTTACTGCCGAATTGAAGGCCATCGACACAGAGACCTTATAATCTTCTGTGGCATCTTCGCGTGCGGGGGCTTCGAAAGAATCATTCCTTGGATCATGCAATGCCCTCATAGAGAAAGCTTTCCCTTCTATTGCGCAGGAACGGCGTGGACCAGCCACCGATCAAGAAGATCAGCTTGAGCGCGAAGACCGACAAGCTCGAGGAGCTGTACACCAAGGTCGCGTCCATGGTGGAGAAGATTGAGAAGGCCAGGAAGATGGCACTGAGGAAGGGAGAGGAGGCCAACAAGAAAGCGGCGGAGAAGATGGCGAATGCAAAGCCCGAGAACCTGTTCGCGGAAGCAGTCGGGACGATCGTCAACCAGAAGCTGCAAGAACAGGGAGGTCGAGATGATGCCTCCTGGGATGCGCCCATGGTGGATGAGGCCAAGGAGGAGTCGAAATATGGCAAAGTCCCCGAGTTTGTTCAAGCCTTGTCAAAAAAACGGCCGAACCCCTGGGGCAGCCCAGGGGCAGGGGTCAAACCTTCAGCGTGCACCCCGTCCGAAAGGCACAGGGAAGAAGGGCAAGCCGAAGGGGAAGGCGCAAGGCACAGGCAAAGGAAACCTTTGGAAGACCGAAGGATGGTGGCCATCAAAATGGCACAGGAAAGCAGGAGGCAAAGGAGAAGGCAACGGCACACGCGATGGCGGGAAGAGCAAAGGCAAAGGCAAACAATAATGAAGTCTTCATCAAAGCCTGGCCGGTTGCTGCTGGAGATGATGAGCTACGCTACCCTAAATGAGTGGTGTGGGATTTTGAACTTCGGTTGTATTGCTCGGAGTGTTCTCGTTTATGACACGTGTTCTATGTCATTGGTCAAGCCTTTGGATGTGCCCTGGCCAGTGGTATGGTTGCCAGGTGTCTACAACCCGAAGCACACCTTCGTTCCAAATACCCGCCCATCCATTGACGCTTTACGTTCAAGCGTCCAGGAATTCATCCATCGCTGCAAGCACAAGCTCTTCTCTTACCCACTCGCGGACACTTGCTATAAGATCAAGGGTGCGCGGACCCCGCCGTGCACCAAGCAAGTACCTGGGAACTTCCAGCATTGGGCACATTGCTTTCACCACTGTGTCGTTCCGGCTGCTGTGCGAGCCATTCCCATCGATCCTCGAAGGTGCCAGGTCTTGCGAAATTAGCCATGAGCATGTTGAAGACAATCCCGTATACGCCCATTCTGAACGACAAAGAGGTCGGCTTTACTTTGGTTCGGAAGTCAGACGAGCCGTTCATCGATGAGTGCATCCTGGAGGGGGGAACTACATCGAGATCGGCCCCATCAACGATGTCTCTGCCACTGTCGCCCAGTATCGACAACTGGCTAAAGATATCGAGACCCATGAGGAGTCGAACGGACTACGCAAGCATATCTGCAAATCTCTCTTGGTCAGGGGCGCGACGTCTACAGCGCACCTCACCAAACGGTGCAAATCACACAAATCTGTCGTAACATTTCGTGCTGTTCACGCGATTCCGAAGTATCGGTACGCTGGCCTGGCGACATGGGTTTCGAGGAAGTTGCGCGAGCATCCGTGCATTCAACGACATATTGTCAGATATGCATATGAAGCGGCGGGTTCGGCTCTCTGGCAGAGCCGTCCCAGACAACGCGTTATTCAGCACCTTGGACGTGAAGGATTTCTTCTCGAGCGAATATATTGACGATCTCATCGAGGATGTCGTTGCCCACTTTGACGGGTCTATAAAGATTTTGACGCGGCGAGCGTTGGGCATCCTATTGCATACGCAGTACATCACCTCGGACTTACTCCCGGAGCGCACTTTTCTATGCACCCACGGCCCAGGCAAGGGATCGAGATCCACTCTGGGGAGGTTGCTCATACTGCTCTGTACAATTTGATGGAGGCCCACATGCTGAAGCAGAGGGTAATGCACGCCGGTTCATTTTTGTTGTAATTGCGTCTCACAGATGATATCCTCACGGCGTACACCAACGAACGGAAGTTCAGTTTATACGTGCAGCTTATGCGTGCCCGCTCTCGTTATTTCAAGCTCCAAGTTGAAGGCGCGAGTCAGGAATCAATTCGCTGGCTGCAATTGCGCGTCGAGCGTGCAAATGGGATCCTTCACGCTTCACCTGCATTCAAACGCGCCTTTCTGCAAGCACCTTTGTCTTGGACCAGTGGCCACGCCTACCACGTCCATGCCTCTTGGCCGGTAGCGGCGTTAAAGAGCGCATGGGCACTCTGTAGTGATGCCCGTTTTCAGGCGAGAGTGCAGCAGAGCATTGTCAGCAAATTCGAAGCAGCCTTTTTCCCCGTACGTCTCAACAGCTCGTTGTCAATCCGAGTGGCATGGCAGAATAGCCTGCCCAATTTGCACACGCAAGTGCAGAAGCTCGCACGAGTGCAGCCTTGAATGGGGGATGGTTGGGGCTGGAGGTGGAGCGTCGTGTGGTAATACCCACCCTGCTCATACATAGTGTTTTGGCTCAACCCACGAGAGGTGACCAGAGCTAACCCCCACTGACTTTTTGGCAGAGGGTCCGTGGGTTGACAGGTGCAGAAAAACAGCATCCATCTTGTCTTGATTCGGTGCGGGCCCCACTTTTGAGGGCGAGCGCGCTGCGATCCAGAGGGCTGTGTGTTGTGGGTGTGCACTAGTTCTGTCCCGCCCCACGCGGGCCTTCTCAGGCAGGATTTCGCTGCTTCACTGCTTCACTCTCCTACATACAGTGATGGAAGATCGGCCCATCACTGTAGGCTTCCTCGATGGGGTCGGGGTAGTTGGGGTCGGAGGATCGCGCTGTATCGCCGATGCATCTGCGATGCGGCTCGATGCGGAGCCCGATTTTCTCCACGCCCACGTCGCCGATGCATCGCCGACGTCTCCAGTGCATCGCCGATGCATCGCCGATACATAGGCGATGCAATGGCCATGCGGCGCGACCCTTCGACCCCATCTGCTCGGACCCCATCTAAGAGACGTCTATTTTCGTCGCCGCCTGATTTGTTTTCAAATCATGGGAGCCTTGTATACCCTCGTAGGTCCGTCTTTAGAGTGCACTGGCGTCGACTGGCGCTGATCGAGTGCCAACTCAGCCTCGATTTAGAGCGCCGATTGGCATCGATTGGCGTCGATTCGCAGAAGCCAACAAGATAGTATGGGAGGCTCCCGTGCGTTGCCACCGCAGGCTGCCCTCTCTGGATCTTGCCGTCGCCGCCCGAAGTCAGAATTTGCTCAAGCCGCGCGGTGCGCCGGGCGGCGGAGCGCTTGCATTGCCAGGCGCGCGCGGGGGCGCCCGGCCCACATCGGGCACCGCCCGGCCTCCCCGGCGGCCTGTTTTTTGGGGGCATGGGCCAGGAGCCGAACAAAAAAAACAAACACACAACCGTATTTTTGTTTGCGTTCCGCGCGGGTTTCTTGGATCCGCGCCTGGGCCCCCCCTGCGGCGCCTCCGGCGCCCGCGCGCCGGAAAGGGGGGGTCCAGCGCGGATCCGAGAAGTCCGCGCGGAGCGCCACAAGGTTTGGTTCATGCATAGCTCCTTCTGCCAAGGAGCCTCACATCGCCCTGGATGGCCCGCTGACCCGGCTCCTGCAGTGGGCCTACCCGAGCATGCGGATGACGCCCCTGGAGCGGCAAGCGCGCACGCCCCTGGCGAGGCTGGGGAAGACGTTCGGCCCCGGGCTGCAGAAGCTCATCAGGTGTTGGGGGGGGGGCTCGCAATCCCTGGGATCGGGGGCGGCATCAAGGGGGGTGATGGCTAAGGGGGGGGGTATCACGGCGTGGGCCATGACATTTGCCCAGATTTCATGGCGCCTCCTCTTCTTCTATGACGTCCCGGGCCCCCCCCGTGGGCCGCGCGCGTACGTGCCGCCCGCCATGATTTGCACCCCCCCCTCTTGGACGCCCCCCTCGTGGCCGCTCCCGATGAGATCCTGGCGCTGCAACTTTTTCACACCGGGCGTTTTCCCTCCATTCCGGGCCTCGGCACCTTCACAAATCGATCCGGCTCGAATCATGACGCAGGAAGATGGGGTCCTGGGCTCGGGTGGTGATCTTTTGCGATGTTGCAATTTTTGCCAACGTCGGATCTCAAGGCGGGGGGGCGAGGCGATGCATGGGGTGGGCCGCGAGGGCTGCAGAGAAGGGGCCCTCCTGCAGGGCACCGCGAGGGGCCCTGCAGCAGGGCCCCAAAGGGAGGCCTTCGGGGCCCGAAGAGGGCACCTGTCCGCCCCCCCGTTCGTCGCCCTGCGGGCAATAGTTATATTCACATCCAGTGCGTCTTGGATTCTTGGGCTCTCTTCCCCAGAAAGATATGGATAAGAATCTGGCCCCAAGAGGCTTGATTTTATCCATATCCAATGCGCCTCGGCGTTGCGGCACCTCTTCCCCGAAAAAGTCCACGACGCTCTGGATATGGACATAAGTACTGCCCGCACGCCCCTCCCATTTGTTCACGCCCAGAGGTTCAACGGCAGGCTGCACTCGGAGGAGTCCAAGGACTACGCCAGAAGTTTCACGCCGAGGCCCTCTGACGTGTTCATAGTGACCTACGCCAAGTCGAGGAGCAAACAGCTGCATGAGCATCAACTCTCGGAGCTCCGTCAGATGTTTGTTTGGATCGGCGCTGGATTCTCCGCTGGTCCAAGAAATCCGCGCGCAGCTTCGAAAGTTTACGTTCATGCAGTTGTTTCTTCCTCTACACAGAGTGGAACCACGTGGCTTTCGTGCGTCGCCCACCACATCAGGTCGAACTGCAGCATGGACTTCGACGAGATCTCTGTGGTGGTGCCCTGGGACATCGCTGCGCAGGAGTGCGGCCAGGACCTGGACGCCGAGCAGGGCTTCTCGCCGCGCCTCTTCAAGTCACACAGCCTCTCGGAGCAGATCGCGAGGGGAGGCCGGTATCCAGCTGGCTGCGGCAAATCTCGCCGCCGCGCCAGCCCAGCAGCGCGACGTGAAGGAGGCTGAGTGAGCGACCCATCTAGTGGACATTTCTCCTGGGGCCTTCTAGAAGGGCCTCTCGGGAGCGCGAGGGCATCCTCACACGCCCCCGCGTGCACGCGCCACGGTGGTGGATGTGTTCCTGGTCAGAGAGCCGCGCGCGGTGCTGGTGTCTATGTGGCGCTTCTTCTGCATGGGGGCGTGGCCCACTTACGCCGGCTTCCGGGAGGGCGAGGTGACTCTGCGGGCCTTCGCGGCCGGGGTCTTCGCCTCCGCCCTCAACAGCGGGGTCTGGGGGCAGATCGTGTCGTGGTACCGGTGCTGCTGGGCGGATCGCGGGACGCTGTGGCTCACGTACGAGGCAGGGCTCGTTTCGATTCCCCCGCTTCGATCCGATTCGATTTCGGTTGATTTCGATTCCGATTCGATTCGATTTGGCTGGGATTCCGAGTTGGGTTCTGAGTTCTTGCTGCCTGCCCATTTCGTCCGATTCGATTTGTCCAGACTCGGCTGCCGATTTCCGCCGATCCGATTCGTTTCGATCGCCGATCTGATTTATCGATTCGATTCTGGGAACTCCTGCGAGGACCTGTCGGAGCGCCCGGCGCGGTCGATCCAGCAGCTGGCGGAGTTCCTCCTGCCAGACTTGCAGGACGTGCTGAGCAGGGACCCCGCGCTGCTGGAGAGGGTACAGGCCTCCACCACCAAGGAGGCCATGCTCCAGCACAAGGAGCAGTTCGACGATCACTTCGTCCTCTCGTGTCTCGAGCTTAGTGGGCCCCAGAAGCGGCAGGGCCGTTTTTTCACCGCTTCCGAAACAGCGACTCTTGCAAATGGAGACGGCAAAGAAACGGCGACGGGAACCGGCCAAAATCGGTTCGGGGATTGGAATCGGAGCCAGAACCGCCAACAAGAACGGCGACCGAACCGGCAATAACACGGCGCCGGAACCGGCAACAAGCATGCCAAAACGGAGCCCCTAAAAAACGGCCATGTCGTTTCCAGGGCCCACGCGAGGTCTCGATCCCTTCAGGCATGGCGACATGTTGAACCGTAGGCCGTACGTGAACAAGGTGCAGCCCCCGCTCGCTGGTGCTCCCGGGGGCATCAGGCCCGACGGGGAGATCGCCGCGCTGCTGGATGGCCGGTGGGCCCACTCCGTGGAGCCCGCCACCGGCTTCCGGACCTACGCCGAGCTCCGGGCCGCGATCGGCGGCAGGGCGAACTGGACGGCGGAGGACTTCGGAGGAGGAGGAGGAGGGAAAGGAGGAGGACAAGGTACCCATCTTGCTACCCTTCGCCAGTGTTCTTCTTTGTCGTCCTCCTGGGAGGCTCTCGTCGCCACCGCTGGATTCGCCTCGAAATTCTGGTCAGAACGCACCCTCGGAGAGGTCCAGGGAGTAGCGGTATCCGTATCTCTGGGTCTTTGGTCTCCCCAGAGGCCGAGGATGCGGAGGAGGAGCAGGAGAAGGCGGAGGAGGAGGAGGAGGAGGAGGAGGAGGAGGAGGAGTGGGAGGAGGAGGAGGAGGGGGGGGGAGGAGGAGGAGGAGGAGGAGGAGGAGGAGGAGGAGGAGGAGGCGGAGGAGGCTGAGGGCGGAGGACTTCGCCGCGGCCAGCGTGGAGGTTCGAAGAAGAGAAAACGGCATGACCATAAACTTGTTGGCCCTCCGCGCGGATTTCTTGGCTCTGCGCTGGGACACCCCTGGCGGCGCCCGGTTGCGCCGCCCCTGGCGCGTTCCGCGCGGCCATGGAGGGGGGGCTCCAGCGCAGACCCAAGAGATCCGTGCGCACCGCCAAAAGTTGATGCGTGTGCCGTTGTTTCTGTTCCTCGGGAGGTGGAGGCTCGGCGGCAGAGCCCAGAGTCCCAGGGGCACCCCCGTCTCGCGGTGGCCGTGCTGGCGCTGGCGCTGGTGGGGCTGCTGGCGCTCGGGCGGCGGCGGCGCTCCTCCTCCTCCTCCTCCTCCTCCTCCTCCTCCTCCTCTTCTTCCTTCTCCTCCTCCTCCCCCCCTCCTCCTCCTCCTCCTCCTCCTCCTCCTCCTCCTCCTCCTCCTTGTTCCTCGTTCCTGCTCCCTGATTCCTCCTCCTCCTCCTACTCCTCCTCCTACTCCTCTTGGGCGAAAAACATATCAGTATCCGCGGCCTCGCGATGCCTGGCCCCTCGGCCGCGACCCCGCGGCTGCGGTGCGCTCGTTCGCGGATGCCATGCGCGGAAGGTAATTAGCCGTTCGACCGCGCATCGGCGGGATCACGTCCCGGAATCCAGACCGCAGGGGCGCGGATACGGAAAAGGGGGAGGATCAGGAGGAGGAGGAGGAGGAGGAGGAGGAGGAGGAGGAGGAGAAGGACGAGGAGGGGGAGGAGGAGGAGGAGGGGGGGGGGAAGGAAGAGGAGGATCATCCCGTCTCCCCTCTCGCGACTTGGGTTCGAAACTCTCACCAATTTTTTAGCAGGCATGTTACATGGGGTGGTGGGACAGGAGGAGGATACGGAGGGATCATGAGGGAGAGCCAGGAGGAGAAGAAGCCAGGAGGAGGAGGAGGAGGAGGAGGAACCAGCGGGAGAAGCAGGATGAGGAGGAACCAGCAGCAGGAGGAGGAGGAGGAGGAGGAGGAGGATGCCGAGCAGGAGGAGAGGAGGAGGAGGAGGAGGAGGAGGAGGTGGAACCGGCAGGAGGAGGAGCAGGAGGAGGAGGAGGAGGTGGAACCGGCAGGAGGCGGAGGAGGCGGAGGAGTAGGAATAGGAGGAGGGGGAGGAGGAGGAGGAGGAGGAGGAGGAGGAGGAGGAGGACGAAGAGGAGGGGGAGGAGGAGGGGAAGGAGGAGCACGAGGACGAGACGGAGGAGGAGGAGGAGGAGGAGATGTGCCTGCCGCTCGCGAGGCGCTGGGGCCCCTGGGCCGTGGACCTGGTGCAGCGGGCGCTGCACCGCTGGCGGGCGAGTGGCCCCGTCCTGCCGCGTGCGGCCGCCGCGGGCAAGGCGGCCAAGGCGGGCTCGGGCCGCCCCGCGGGGCTGCGGCGCCGCCGCGGCGAGGGCGAGGGCGAGGAGGAGCCGAGGAGCAACAGGAACTCGAGCAGGGGATCCCGGAGGAGGAACAAGGTAGCGGCCCGCGTGCCGCGACGCTCGCCGCGTTGTCCTGCTTGGGGGCCTCCCGGGGAGGCCTTCGTCGCCACCAATGGATGCGCCTCGAAGTTCTGGTCAGAACGCATCCCGGGAGAGGCAGGGGGAGTACGCAGGGGTATAGATACCTTTTGGTCTCAGAGGAGTCGAGCAAAAACAGAAACTCGATTCTGGGATCGACTGCATAATTGATTACCCCCCGACTTGTTTTTCGTCGAATCTACGAAGCATGTTTAGAATGTTCAGTAGAGGTACGCGAATAATACTTGTAGTAATGACGTTAAGTAAAGCAATCAGAGTATTAATGGTAACAATGGGAACCATGATAACACGACTACTGACATTCATGAGAGTAGTACTTAGGCGGGGACGGACAAGAGCACACACACACACACACCCTCGCTGCATACTGATAGTAATACAAAACACTTGAGTCGTAATCAGAAGCTGCATGAACATATTTAGTTCAACTTTCGCAGATCCGCGCGGGCCTCTTTGCTCGGCGCTGGACCCCCCTCCGCGCCGGGCGGAGCGGGCGGCGCCAGGGGCGCCGCTAGGGGTGCGCCACCGCAGGTCCAAGACATCCGCGTGGACCTCCGAAAGTTTAGTTAGGTTTCTGCTCGGCCGCGAGCCCATGGGGCGACAGCGAGATGGTGAGACTCCTCCTCCCCCCACTTTTCCCCCCCTTCCTCCTCCTCCTCCCTCCTCCTCCTCCTCCTCTTCCTCCTCCTCCTCCTTCTCCTCCTCCTCCTCCTCCTCCTCCTCCTCCTCCTCCTCCTCCTCCTCCTCCTCCTGATGGACTTCTCAGACGGCAGCGGGGCTTCTCGGAAGGCCTCGCGCCTAGGAGAGGGTGTTTAGGCCTTTCCCAGGACAGCGTCGGTTTCCGAGAGTGCCCGCCGCTCTGCCCTTGAGACGGTCTGCCCCCTCTCGCTTCCCTTCTCGGCCCGCCGCCGTGCACGACCACAGTAGAACTTTGGGAGGTCCGCGCGGGTTCTTGGATCTGCGCTGAACCTCCCTGGCGGCGCCTCTGGGGCAGCCCCTGGCGCGCTCCGCGAGCAAGGGAGGGGGGCTCGGCGCCGAGCCCAAAAGCGCCGCGCGGACCTCCGAGGGCTCGGACTTTTCTGCCCGTGCGGGGGCGCTGCTCCTCCCAGGAGTGCGCGGGCGGCGAGCTGCAGGAGAAGGCGAAGGGGTGGCACGCCCCCAGCAGGGCCGCCATCGCCCTGGGCCTGGGCCTGGCGCTGGTGCTGGCGGTCGCGCTGGCCTTCTGGGGGCTCACGGCCCGGCGGGCCGAGGCGGCGAGGAGCGTGAAGGCGGCGCGGGCGCTGTGCCAGCACTGGCACCCCGAGGAGTGCCGGGCGCCGTTGGCCGAGCTGGTGGAGGGGGACAGGGCCGCGCTGGTGGTGTCGTGCTTCAACGAGGACCTCAGGTCAGCGGCACAGTCCAGAAACAAAAAAAGCGGGTTCGGCTGCGCCGACAGATGTCGGCCCGCAAGCTGCCCGCGCCGGGTCGCGCGTAGGCGCCGTCGCTTCAAGCGTGGCGTGCCGTGCTGGCGGCCCGCGTGGGCCACCGCGCAAGGTCGCTACTTCGTCTCGCGTAAGACCCGTTTTGGATCGTCGCTCAGGTGGCTGGAAGCCGCGCCGCGGGGAAGGGGCAGCGCATGGCGGGTGCTGCTGAGGATGTCCCTGGCCCGAAGTGCTCGGCATCGCTCGGACTTGCACATGCTTCCTTCTCGGCGAGGGCCATCGAGGAGCAGCCCGGATACGCGAGCAGCAAAGAGCACGCGCGCAGCCGACGCGCGCACGGGGGATGGGCGTCCGAACGAGGGCACGAGTGGCCTCAGGACGCTCGGGGAGGTCCAGGTGGCCTCCGGAGCAGCCCTCGCGAGGCCCACGGACCCCCAGGGGCCCGAAGATGGTTCGAGAAGCAGGGGTCGCCTCGCTCAAGCAGTGGCGAAGCGCCACGGCTCGCCTATGGGCCCACAGCATGCTCTTAATCACCTCTGTGCACGATCTGTCTTGCTTTTTCTAACATGTCTGGGCTACATGTTTTCACACATCGGGCCTATGTTCTGAGGACGTTGCTTTTAGGTCAGTTAGAACATTCTGGGGTTCTGAGAGCAGGTCGCGGTAGGCCCATCGGGAGCCGGTGCGGTGTGTGCCGGGGCCTCTTCTAGCAGCACCTGAGCATGGGTCTACATGCACAACCACACCGGCCAGCAGGCACACCTCAGCGCGTTCTGGTCCGGCGGGAGGGGGGGCGGCCCGCGGGTCTCGGAGAGCGACGCGGCCGCGCTGCGGGCCGAGCTGGAGGACGCAGGGGCCGCTCGCTTCGTGGACATCCCCAACGTCGGGGACGAGGCCACCGCGTACCTGCGGTTCCTGGTCGACCACTACGACGCGCTGCCCGAGGCGGTGGTCTTCTCGCACGGGCACCAGTCCTCCCAGAAGCACGCCCGCTTCGACATGGCCGAGCTGCTGCGGTGCCTCTGCACCGACGCCGAGCCGGGCGGGGCCGCGCGGGTGTACCGCAGCCTGAACTCGGGCATCTCCGCGGAGCCGATGTGCTTCCGCGTGGAGGGCCGCGGCCGCGGCGGGTCCGCCCGTCGAGACAGGCCGCCGGGATGCAACCCCTGGGAGGAACGAATGTTGTGCTGGCGTTGGTGCCTTCGCGGTCGATGACCCTCCTCTTCCTCCTCCTCCTTTCCTCCTCCTCCTTCCTCCTCCTCCTCCTTTCCTCCTCCTCCTCATGTTTCAATATGTGCTAATCCTGCTTTGTCCGGCCTCATCTTGTTCCGTCCCGCTTCATCCAGCCTGAATCTGGCCTCAATTGAGCCAAATCCAGTATGAGGTGGTCTTTCCATCGGGCTTCATCGCCCTTCAGCGTTCCAACGAAGGCCCCCCATAAGTTGCCTCCGAAAGGCTGGACGAGCCGCGGGGGATCATCAGGAAGCACTGGGCGGCCTACTTCGCCCCGTTCCTAGGCGCCGCGCCGCCTGCGGTCTTCTGCATGGACTGCTGCGCGCAGTTCCTGGTGTCTCGGAAGGAGGCGCAGGGTCGCCTCCGAAGCACAAGCAGTGGCGAAGCCTCTCAGCTTGCAAATATGCCCACCAAATAATGTTCCAAGAACCTTTGGTGGACTGCACGGAATGCTCGTAGAACATTTCCGGCCAAGGTTGTTTTGTTGTAGCACGCCAGGTCTATGAACTAAGAACAGTTTTTCGTGTTCTCAGAGCACTGTCGGGATCTTAGGACATGTCGTGGTAGGCCTATACGAATGCTGGTACGGTCGCACCCCCAACGCCCTCGACAATCGTTCGTGCTCGGTGCAGTCGGGGGTATCGGGAGCCGGCTCCCGCGTTGCCGCAGATTCATCTGGGCTTCCCTATGTTGAATCAAGTTGCCAGCGAATTCCACGCTACGGTAGGGGGAAACCATTAGTGGACACTCCACCACTCCTCCCACTCAAAGTCCGCACGCGCGGGGGAGACTGCGGCTGAAGTGCAACGCATCAGACCCACCGCCAATTTTGAACATTGGGGGGAGGGGGAGGCGTTGACCGATGAATGTGGCATGCGTGTTCGCTATTTTTCCCGAGGCCTGTGTCTCTCCAACCTCCAGATGCAGTCTGTCGGCGGGGCCAGGCGGTCCCGAGGCGACAGCTGGCCGTCAGTTGAACCAACAGCGCACACTTCCAGAGGCGCAGGTCCGCTTCGGTCTTCGGTGAGTTCCTGGGTCCAGAGCGCTGGCAAGCCCCCGCGTTTTATAGAGTGTCGCATTGTCATGGGCGGGGACCGGGAAAAGCTATTTTTAGGGAATGGGAATTCAACAACAACAGCAGCAGCAACAACAGCACCAGCAACGGCACCACCAACAGCAGCAACAACAGCAGCAACAGCAACATAAGCAGCAACAGCAACACTTATACCTAAAACAAAAACTACAACCACAACTAACCTTACAACTTCAACAACCACAACCTCCACAACAGCAACACCACCAGCAACAACAACAACACCAACGACTCACACCAGCAGCAGCATCAGCAGCAGCAACACCACCAACTACAACAACACCAAATCCGCCACCACCACAAAACAACAGCAACAGCAACAGCGACAGCAACAACACGTAGTCGAGCAGAGGTTTGTCGAATGTGGCTGAGGCCCGTCACTGGCGCCTCCTGCCTGTTGGGCGCGCCATTGCCGCGAGCCAGTCAAGCGGCCGGGCCACTGGACTGCGTGCTCCCGCGTGCTCCTGGGGAGGTGCGCTCTTGGGCAGTGCGGGGGAGGAGGAAGAGGAGGAGGAGGAGGAGGAGGAGGAGGAGGAGGAGGAGGAGGAGGAAGGAGGGAGGAGGGAGGAGGGACGAGGGACGAGGAGGAGGAGGAGGAGGAGGAGGAGGAGCGAGGAGGAGGAGGAGGAGGAGGGAGGAGGAGGGAGGAGGAGAGAGGAGATCTTGAGGCTATCTTTTATCCTTTTGGGTCTCCTCGGCTGCCGCCAGGGCCTCCCGGACATTGGTTGGGGCTCGATGGGGCCGTCTTGGGGTTTTCTCGGGTCGCCTGGCGCCTTGGGAGACCGTGTTGTTTTTTGTTGCTTCGTTTGGCCGTCTCGCGGCCCTCTTGAGACAATTCAGGGCCGTTTTGGAGCACTGGGCTGTGTGGGTGGGGCTCCTCTTGGGCCATCTTGAGGTCCACTTTGGGCCAGTTTCGGTCTTGGGCTTGACTCGGGGGCCTGTTTTGAGCTGAATTAGACGAGTCAAGGCCGAGAAGACGATGACCCGAGCAACACACCATTCGTTTTTCAATGGTTTCGCCCTCTTCGGTCGCACCCGAGGGCATCCCAGACGGCCCAGGAAACCATGCAAAGTGCCTCATGGACCCTCTTGGGGCCCTCTCGGGACCATCTCTTGGTCGTCTGCGAAGCATCTTGGAGGCCATCTGTGGCTGTCGTGGGCAGTCTGGGGCTATCCTGAGAGCCACCCTGCGCCGTCTTAGCTTTCGGGGGCGCTGGCAACGCCCCAGGACCACCAAACCTTCTCGGGATGAAGTTCCGGTCCCCATGCAGGCGGTCGAGAAGTCCAGGGAAGCCGCGCCTGAAAAGCCACGACGTCGGAGCTATGGGTTCTCTGAGGCGGGGATTGCTCCACGACGGACGCCTGGCGGATCCGCTCTTCGGGGACCTGTGAAGGTGGTGGATGTGGACATGTGCGGGCCGTCTCAGAGGCGCATGGTCCAGGCACGCTTGGCTTTGCGCGGGGGCGGCGCCATGGGCCCCAGTGAGTGGGAACCTGATGGGCCAAGCGATGATTTAGGTTTTGGTACGCCAAAAGCCTCATTGAGCCACGCAAGACAGGGGCCGTCTGCGCCGACATTGGCGCGTAAGCTGCCCGCGTAAGGCCGCGAGTGCGCGCCCTCGCCTCAAATGTGGCGTGCCGCGCGGGCGGCCCGCGTAAGCCACCGCGTAAGGTCGCCGTGACATCTCGCGTGAGACCCGTTTTCGATTGGCGCTCATGTGGCAACTCCTTCGGCGCGCCGCGGAGGAAAAGGGAGCGACGGGGGCAGGGCCAGGAGAACGAGGACGAGGAGAAGCAGCAGGCTCATCCTCTGGTCGACAACGGAGCTTCGGTGGGCCTTCCGAGGGCGTACTTTGGCGAGGGGGGGGAGGGGGGCCTTGCCTTCTGGAGGCCCCGAGGCGGCCGAACGTTGGGCCAACGTCTCGCCAAGATGTTGGACGATATGTTCCCCCAGCCGTTGTGGAAACCCCTGGGGGAGGGGACACTTGGGGGAGGAAGGCAGGAGGAGGAGGAGGAGGACCAGTGAAATCCCAAGACCCATCCACGATGTTGGAAGAACCCCTTTCTCCAAGCTTCCTCTTTACTGGCCCCTGCAAGGATTTATTTTCACAGGGAAGTGTTCTGTTGGGAGACAACCGTTTGACGACCCTGAAGCGTGCAAAAACACCATTCTCGGGACTCCAACGCCAAGGCTCAACCTGACTGATGCGTCTTCACGTTCCTGAATCGTGCCAGAACGCAATTGCTGCGTTCTGGCAATTCTGAATCGTTCACACACCATTTCTGGTACGCTGCCCATGTGAGTCCGTGAATCCTTTGCCCATGTGTACGACGAATTTGCGCGGGCGTCAAGTGAAAACCATATTTTGGAAAGTAGCCTTCCTCAATCATTGAAAGCCGTGCTAATTTTTCAAACGAATGTGCGCGGCGCTGAGGCGAGAGCCACATTTCGAAAACCAACCGTCCCTACTCCGTGAAGCTCTTACAAATGTTTAAGACGAGTATGCAGTGCGTTATGCCGAAAGCCAAATGTTGGAATCCACCCGCCCTCAATCCGTGAAACTCTTTCAAATTTGTAGGACGAATGTGCGCGGCGCTGATTATAGCCACATGTTGAAAACCACCCGCCCTGAACCCGTGATTTTTGTTTGTTTGCAAATTATTAAGCTTCACAGGCGAAACGCCCGGCCCGCCCTTCCGACTGGCCTCGGGGTGCGACAGGGGGAGTTGTTCAGAAGGGAAAGGAATGGAAAAGGAAGAGGAGGAGGAGGAGGAGGAGGAGGAAGAAGAGGAGGAGGAGGAGGAGGAGGAGGAGGAGCACGAACGGGAGGAGAAAGAGGATGAGGAGGAGCCTTTACGTTTCCCTTTCGGGGCCTGCTGGGGGCCTCTGGGAGGCACCGGAAGCCATCTTCGGGGCCCGGTGGCCTCCTTGCCGTCTTGGATGCTTCCTGGGCCAGTTTTGGGGCCTCTCGGATCCGTTTTCGGGGCCTTCGACAGCTGGAGGATCGAGAAGGCCAGAGCATGAGAGTCCATTGAAAACAACCAGTGGGGCAGGTTGCCTCTTCGGGCCCTGCTGGAGCGCCTCCTGCGTGGCCCCTGGGCCGTCTTGCGGCTGTCTTGTGCCGTCCTCTGGGCTACATTGTGCCAGTCTTGGAGGCCTCTTGGGCAAACTTGAAGGCCTCTTGGACCCTCATGCCTTTCGGAAGCGCCTATGTGGCCAAACGTTGGGCCAAAGTCTGGCCATCTTGGGCTCTCTTGGGGCCATCTGGGACGTCCTGGAGGCGTCATGGGACCGTCTTGGAGGCCATCTTGGCCAGGTTGGGGCCGTCTTGGACCATCTTGGAACTCTTGAGGGCCTCTTGGTCCGTCTTGAGGGAATATTGGATGACTTTGGGGCCGTCCGATGTTGCCCGAAGCCTGGAATAACTAGAACAACAAGTCATTGGAATGCACAGTGGGAACATCGATGATTTTTGGCGTCCTGAGGGCCTCCTAGGGTCCTCTTGTAGCAACTTGGAACGTCTCACGGGGCTCTTGGGCAGTCTTGAGGCCATCTTGGCCGTCTTGAGGCCATTTTGCACCTTGGGCCGTCTTGGAGGCACCTGAGAGCCATCTTGGGCTCTGGGGCCATCTTGGAGGCGTCTTGGGACTGTCTTAAACGCAAGCTCGGCCATCTTGGACGTATGGTTTTGACTGTCTGGTGTTTCCAGGTGTCCAGCCAGTGGAGCCAGAGACGACCGGGTTCTCTTATGAAGGGCCCACAGCGTAAGTAACATTTGTCACGCCGGCCTCTTGCAAGCAACATGGAGCGTCGGATCTAGTGGCTGTCGCCCCATGCTGCCACCGTGCCTCGGTGCCCCGGTTGAGAGGCCCGAGGCGTAGTGGGAGCAAAGTCAGGAGCACCGTGGTTATTGGACCTCTTGGAGGCTTCGTGGGAGCCTCTTGGGAGCCGCTAGGGGGCCTCTTGAAGGCTTCCCAGAGCCCCCCTGGAAGCTTCGGGGGCCTCCCCTGGGTGTGTATGCATCTCGGAGGTGAGGATTCCAGCAGTCTGGCGGTGAACCGCTTCTGGGGCTTCTCCGCGGGCCGTCTTGGAGGTCTCTTGGACACCCTGTTGGGCGCTCCTGAAGCCGTCCTACAGTGGGGGCCCATGCCAAGAAACACCTAGCTTGTCTCCACGGTGCCTTGGGTTTCTTGGGTTCCGATGGTTTTGCCATGGACAGCGTGGTGTTCCCACACCGAGAGTCGATGGACGTCCTGGGGTCTCAGGGTTGGTTTTCTTGTGGAAGGTTTCTTGTGGCCGGGCCCATGCTGCAGACTGGCGGAGGTAGCGCAATCCGCCGTCGCTGGCCTGGAACATTGTTTTAGGGGCGGTTTCAAAAACCGAGGGACGCCCTCCCCCCCCCGTGATGCTTGGGATCATTGCCGTTCTGTTGGGTCCTATTTTTCGTCATTATTTGCCATCTGCAAGTTTCAATCCCACGCGCTCCAAGCCGCATCCAATGTACTGCATGAGGCGCCCGACAACGTGTGCCCGACATGGCGCCGGCATTCGCCCAGTCGTTTCACTCGTCGCTATCGGGTGCAGCTCTTCCCCTCGCGATGTCCCGTTGGAGCCGCTTGAAACTAATACGAACAGTGTGTGTTCTCAACGATTTCGCCAGACATCGACGCTCCGTCGACGCCCGCGAAAGCAGCGTCGACGGACAACAAACACAATTCGAAAGCAAAGTTTTTCAATGGTGCAGGCGGTTCACACGGGAAAACTTTGGGGCAATGGCCCCAAACGCCTTCCTGGGAATTGCAAGCGGCAAGGGGGGAATACTACGGTGATGCGGTTGGCGTTTTTCTCAATCGATTTTCAATCGACGCAAAACATCCCGAGTGAGTCCTGCTCCGCGCGCGTCGCGCGCACCCTGCAGGCGCAGATAAAGAAGCCAACAAGGAAATTGCCTTGCCACCGCGTGCTGGACAGCCAGCTGCGGCCGCGCAAAAGCATCTCGAGCCCCAAGCCATCCGTGCCCCCCTGGCGCATCGCGCACGCTCTGCAGGAGCAGGCAAGGAGCCTAACCAGGAAACCACGAATGTGCCCTGTTGTTGGGCGTCGGGCGTCCAGGCAACGGCGCCCTCGGCGCGACTGAGCCAAGACTCGGATCACGCGCGCCGCCGTCGGCTGCCTCGCAGGCGATCGCGCCGCATTCATTCCAGCGGTCGCCGCTGGCTCCTGCGTACAGTCGACCCGCATAGCAAGGATAAGCAGCCATAAGCAGCCTTCCCAAGGGTACCTTTGCATCTCTGCCTTCTCGGCCCATCCTTGGCCACTTTCGCTGGCCGCGCCCCAGCCGAAAAGCTTCGGAGTGGGCGTCCAAGGCCCTTGCCTCCTTATCGCGCATCCTCATGATACTCTGGGGCGGCAAAGAGGGGGGTGATGACTAGAGGGGGGTGGATATGGCGGGGGCCATGATATTTCCCCAGATTGCACGGCGCCTCCTCCTATTTCATTACGTCCCTGGCCCCCCCGCTGGGCCGCGCACACGCCGCCGGTCACGATTTGCACCCCGCCCCTCTTGGACACCCCCCTCTTGGCCGCTCCCGAGATACGGCCCGACTGCGTCAGGCAACTCGCCGCGTGGCTCGCGGCCGCGCGGCCGGTCCTCTGCGCCAGGCTGCCCGCCGCACGCGGGCGCCCCGTCCGCCGCCGCCGCGCTGTCGCGCTCGCAGCAGCGCTGCTCCTCCATATCGCCGGGCTGCCCGCCGCCCTCGGGCGAGCCGCTGGCCGCTTCGGCTGCGTCGCTGTCCAACAGCATCTCCATCTCCTGGGTCAGGTGGCACACGTTCGCCCTCTTCCTGGCCGCCCCGTCCTCGTCCTCATCGCCCCGGGCGGCTTCACTTCGGCGCTCCCGAGAACGCTTTGATCTTGTCGCCGCTGATGGCCTCCACGGCGATGCGGACAGCCTGCGTTTCCCAGGCGTTGGCGGACACGGCGTCGAACACCTCCATACTGTCGGACACGGGCGACAAGGCCACGCACATGCCGTCGAACACCAGCCTCTGCACGCACGCGTGGCATCTTCTGGCAGCAGCAGCCGCCATGCTCGAGAGAATCCCATCTTCCGCCGTGTGCAGGTGCAGCGCCAGCGCCGACGGCGCTGGACGGTCCTCCAGCGGAACCGCCTCCATGGACGCAGCCATTCGGCTGCTGGAATTCCCCCGCGCCGTCTGCCGCCCGCACGGGCCGCGGCGAGGGCCCCGCCGCGGCCCAGCAGCGGGCCCGGATGCCGCGCGCGGTCGGGCAGGCCAGCGGCGACGAGGAGCTCCACGACCTGGCTTTCTGGTGCTCGCCGCGCCCGGACGCCGGAACCGCCTGGCCACGCCTGCTTACTCTCGGGAGGGGAAGAACACACAGACAGAAGCAATCGTCGATTGCCCCGAAAATGTAGGAAAATATGGGAAGTGGGGGGGAAGCCAAAGACCCCCAAAATACTGAAAAATGTGGGGCATATTTGATTTGCGTGCATTCATTTGTGTGTCCTGGGGCCCCTTCATACTCGGGGAACGAACAATGACACACACACACACACATAAAAACTTGGAGGTCGGCGCGGATTTCTCGGATCCGCGCTGGGCCCCCATGCCGCGCGCCAGGGAGGGGGGGTCCAGCGCCGATCCGAGAAGTCCGCGCGGACCTCCGAGTTTTTCTGTTTATGTGATTTGTCGTTCCCTTGATTACGCTCTCCAGTTCCATCAAGCACGGCAACGCGTCGTTGGGCCGATCGCTCTCCAAAGATGCATCCGGTTGGATGTTGCCCTTGAACGGGAGTCGGGAGAACACCTCCTCGGCCCCGGACGGATCGATACGACAAGACTGATGGTAAAAGTGCGCGCGGGCAACTTGCCCGCGCGGCCTCGGCGGCCTCGGCGGGCCTGGCGAGCGCGCCCTGCGCGGTGCCGCGGGCGCCGAGGGGCCCGCCGTGCGCGTGGTCGCCGAGATCTCCGCGCGATGCCGCGTCTGCAGGCAATCGGTTGCGCAGTGATGCGTCGAGGGGGGTCGGCCACGCCCGCCCGCATCTTCTGTCAGGAGGGGAAAAAACACACACAGACACAATTGATCGTCGATTCCCCCGAAAATATGGGAAAATATGGGAGGTGGGGGGGAAGACAAAAACCCAGAAAATATATGAAAATATGGGGAATCCTTTTATTTGCGTGTATTTATGTGTGTGTCCTGGGGCCCCTTCAGTTGGCCCGACCTGGCGCGCGGACGTGGCTCAGGAGGGTCGCCCGCCGCTTGTGGTCCTTGGGGCGACCAGAGGCAGGTCGCGCCTGGTCTGCTCCCTCCAGCGCTGCAGGAGAGCGCGGGTCTTGGACGCGTAAAAGGGCTAACCCGGGTCATCGGGCTTGCCCCCCCCCCTCCCCCCGCCCCCTCAGGATAACCTGACCTTGCCGGTTGTGCAGCTCCGGGGTGGTGGGGCGCGGGCACATGCAGGGTTGCCCACAGCGCGAAGGTTCGGTTGTCGGCCGACCCCCTCCTCCCCCCCCGGATACTCCGGGTTATCGCCGATTCAAAAAGAAACTGTCTCAAACGGGCGGGGATGTCTTGGGCGAGTGCGACTGGTTCTGACCTTAACCCGCCTCTCGTTGGCGCAGTCGCCATGTCCCTTGCTCCAGTCGGCTATCCACGCCTGGAGCCAGTGCGCCGCGGTCCTTGCCCCTTGTCGCTGCCAGCTCGCGCAGCGAGAGGCCCCCGCTCGAAGACCCGGCAGACCTGATGGACCCCCCCCCCCTCCTCCCGCTCCTCCTCCTCCTTCCTCCTCCTCCTCCTTCTCCTATTGCTCCTACTCCTCCTCCTCCTTCTCCTATTGCTCCTACTCCTCCTCCTCCTCCTCCTCCTCCTCCTCCTCCTCCTCCTCCTCCTCCTCCTCCTCCTCCTCCTCTTGAGCAGGCGGCGCAGCGCGAACACATGCGCCCAACTCTCCGCCTCGAGCCCGCGTTCCTCGAGGAAAGAGCGCGGGGGCGTCGGAGCGTCGACGGAGCCGTAGGCGGCCGTGCTCCGGGCCCTTCGGCGACCGCCCCCGAGGACGGGGCGCCGCTGCATGCGAGGAGGAGGAGGAGGAGGAGGAGGAGGAGCAGGAGGAGGAGGAGGAGGAGGAGGAGGAGGAGGGGGAGGAGGAGGAGGAGGAGGAGGAGGAGGAGGAGGGGGAGGAGGAGGAGGAGGGGTGCGAAGTGCGCGCTCGTGCGGTAATCGGGTCGGTCGAGATCCTGCTCTTAAAAACAGCGTTGCTCCGAGCCGCAGGGTGGACTTTGCTGCCGGACGCGGCCTGGTTCCGCGACGAAAAGTGCCCTCCACATTGTGCTCGTGCTCGCAGCGCCTGTCCGCGGCGAAGACCGTGCCTCGGACGGCGACGTGGTGCCCTCTCCCCAGACGGCCTGGAAGATCTTGTCGCAGGTGCCCTTTCCGGTGCGGCACCGCCTCGACCGCGGAAGCACGACTTGCAGAGGGGCGTGCCCTCGACAAGCCGCAACTGCAGACGTGTCATGCGCTGGAAGCTCTCAGCGTCCGTGGTGCCCGGGGGCTTCTCGGCGCCATCGCCGGGGCGATGGTCGCCCTCGTGCGCGTATGGCGACCGCGAGGTCGCCCGTGTCCTCTTCGGCGGTCGTGGGCCGACTCTGCTCCCACGAGATCAGGGCGTTGCAACCGCCTGCCGCCGAGCACGACAGCACTGTCCCGGAGCCCAGTAACGCGGTTTGGTCTTATTGGGCTGGCCTCCGGCCAGTGCCGCCGATCCGGGGGGGGCTCCGGAAGTGGAGTTTTAGTTTTCTATACCCCCCCTGTCCCCGGGTACCGAAAAAACGTCGGAAATGACGTCGGAAATATCCCCGTGTACCGAAAAACGTCGGAAATGACGTCGGAAATAACGTGCCCCCCCCCCCCTTGCAGAGCGAAGCTTGAGCGAGCTCAAGTCCACGCTCTCAGAAACTCACACGCCGGATCGGCGGATTTCTTTCGCGTGGCGATTTCCCGTTTGAGCCGCCCGCGCTGACCAACAACCACGCGTTCCTCCAACCTTACACGTCGCGCTCCCGCCGCGAAGACGTCAGCAGAGGCGTCGGGGAGGCATGTGGCCTATGAGCACATCGAGAAGTTATGGTCATTCAGTGTCGCGGGCGGTTCACGTGGAGGAAACGCTGCCTCTCTGGGCTCCCCAAGCGCTGCGCGGCCTCACCCCGAGCCACCTCCAGGGCCCTCGCGCGGTCGCGCGTCGTTCGTTTCCTCCCCCCCCCGAAAGTGCCAACCTCTGTGGCGCGGGACTCGGGCCGCGCAGGGAGGGGCGTCATGTCTGTCGGGCTGCCTGGGCGCATGATGTTCGAGCGAAGGTGCACCGCGCAATTGCCCAGCCGAAAAAAGAGGGGGTCGAAGTCGCACGCGGCCTCCCCGTCGAACAGCGTGGCAGACTATCCGTTGACCTTCTCCACGCCTGTTTGGCGCTCCTGTCCGGGAACTGCTGCTCGTGGTCGGGGTCGCCATGCTCGTCTCCCCCGAAGAATTTTTCTGCGCGGCAGCGCCGGGCGACCTCTTGGAACGCGGGGAGGAACCTCGCCTGGAAGATGGATTTCACTTTAGTGAGCGATCGCATGGCGACCCGCCACGTCTGATCCCACACCCACCAATCGACATCGCGACTGCGGTTTGAGCTGCGCGGACGATCTACATATCGCCAATTCGGTGGGACACGCGAAACAGTTCAAGTTGAAATAAGCAAATAAATATGCATGAAATCAATGAATCCGTGCTGTGTCCCGATTATTTCCGGAAATCACGATCCGTGTGACTGTTTTTTTTTTTTACCCCCCGGTAGTTTCCCGTCTTGTCGGGAAATATGTGTTTTTCCCTCGGTAGTTGCCAGTATTTCTGGAAATTACAATCATCGTGACTGTTGGTGTTTTTTTACTCACGGTATTTTCCAGATTTGTTATTGTTTCTTTTTATTTTTATTTCTTGAATGGTCCAACAGGATGTAGTCGTCCGCGCACCTCAAGCTGCGGTGCCTGATCGGGCACTGCTCCCTTTTCGAAGAACAAATGCCCGAGATGTGGCCGCAACGACTGCGACAACTTGGTGTGGTCAGAGAGCTCCTTGTAGTATGCTCACAGGATAGTGGTCGTCGCGCTGTTTGCGTGCTGGGCAAGGAACTCGTCGAGGCGGGCGGTCGAAAACGCATTTGTCGTTCGGGTTGCGGCCGCCGCGACGCGGTGTCATTCAGCATGCGGCAGCTCAGATGGCGTTTTCTGGAACATGGCGATGGCGTGGCAGGGCAACAAAAGAAAAAACAAAGACAAAAAAGAAGAGAGAACAACAACCAAACAAACAACATGTATTGCTGTGTTCGGGTATTCGGGTATCCAGGTATTCGGGCATCCAGCTATTCGGGCATTCGGGTATTCGGGAATTTGGAACTCTAGGTAATTATTATGAGATTCGGATATTCGGTTATTCGGGTATTCTGGTATTCGGGTATTCGTGTATTCGGGTATTTTGGTATTGGGGAATTCGGCTTTTCGTGTATTCGGGTATTCTGGTATTCAGGTATTCCGGTGTTCGGGTATTCGGGTACGCGGGCATTCGGGTCATGGAACGGGGAGGAGGGCGAATACGCAAATGCTCCCCAACCGGATTCTCCAGGCCTTCACGGGCAAGCGTTGTGTGCAATTTTGCGCGCGCCGCGTTGGCGGATCTGCGGGTCTTTGGAACAGGGCCACCAGTTCGATCTGATTTTGGGGGATGAAGGGGGTCGGGTAGAATCTCTCACCGGACATCTCCGCCATCCTTTACATCGCAGGGGACTGTGGGAGGAGATCTTCTCGGGAGGGGAGGTTGCATCTCGTCGAGTCCAGGGTCGGCTCGCTCATTGCCCACATGGTAAACTGCCTCGGCGACGGCTGTTACACCACTGATGGGCTTCAGCGAGCACGTCTTGAGCCAAGGTCGCGGCGGTCGCAAGGGGAGGGATTGTTGTTCCTTGAAGGTGCAGGCGCACCCGCGCGCGCTGTACGAGACGCTCTTGGCTGGCGTGCTGAGCAAGAATATCACGGGCCTCGAGATGGAGATATTCTGGAGACTGCTCTTCGTGGGCCCCGAGGAGCGCGGTCTCTCGGCCCCCTCTCTGGCCCACTCCTCCTGGCACGGTCGGACCGGGGCATGAGATCGAGGCCGGTGCGGGGCTGGTGCCCCAGTGTTCTTCGCGTTTGTGGGGCAGGGCTGGGCCTGAACGGTGTTTTTTGTTGTGATTTCGTGGGCCGTTTTCATTTCGGCTTCGTTTTGCGGTAAGGGCGGATTCGAGACAAAAGCGAGGGAAGACGAACACAACACGAAAACGAAAAACACCGTTCAGGTTCAGCCCTGTTGTGGGATGTTGTTGTGCATCTTGGGGGAGGGTGTTTACGAACGTGTTTTTTGTGCAAGGTCTTGGCGGTAACGGCCGTGATCGGCCCGCTCGCTCCCCCCCCACCCCGCGGATCGCGTCACGCTATTTTTAAGATGGGCCTGTCCCTCTACAGGGGGAATGTTCAAACATAGTTTTAAAAATTGTCTCGGGACTTTTTTTGAGTATGTTTTGTCAATTTTGGGATATTGTTTGAAATTTTTTGTTTGTCGAAGATCCCCCTGTAGGGGGACACGCGCGACTTAACGTTATTTTGTCCAGACTTGCACAGACGTCTTTCGGATTCTCCGGGGATTTCCTAAGATTTCTGGCGGCCCCCGCCATGATCTGATCCGGGGGGGTGGCCGAACCCTACCCCTTTCCCCCCGTCACGCCCGTTATCGCGAATAATGGGAACTCAGGTTCTACCCTAGAATGTTCTTCAGTCTGGCCTGTGGAGGGTCTCATGCTCTCGAAGGATGTTCTTCTGTCTGAAGATCTGGCCGTGATTTGTTTTGTCTGAGCTGAGGGATGATGCCCGTGATCGGCTCAGCGACCGACCCACCGACCGACGACGACGACGAACCTGGCTTACTGACCGACCGACCGAGCGACCGAGCGACTGCTCGTCGGCGACGGCGACGGCGACGAGCCCTCCGCCCCAGAGCACTTCACGCCGCGGTGCCAGCAGGGTCCAGGGCTTCCCCTCGCCGCGCGAGCGTCGCCGCGGCGCCCCGCTTTGGGCGCGTCTGCCGGCGCTCGCGGGCTCCTTCTGGTGCTCGCAGGCATCTTGCTGCTCTTCCGGCTCGGTGGCGAGCGAGGGTGGGGAAGTGAGAATTGGTGGTCTCCAAACCAGGTGGTGAGACACCCGGTGGTGACCCCGATTCCCTCAAAAAATAATTCTGGGTCACCACCGGGTTTGGGGACACGCGGTCGCCACGAGGTTTTGCGTTTCCTGGGCCAGCCAGCGCTCGAAAACCACCACCCAAATCGCCCAAAATTCACCACCGGGTGTTCTCACCACCACGTTTGGGGACCACCAAGAGAAGGAGAAGGCCTCCTCATAAGGCGACAGGACTTCTCAGAAATGGTGGGCTTGTGTTCCACCGCCACCACAAGTTGGAGGGGGAGGGGGTCCTGCTCCTCTTCCTCCTTCCTCCTCCTCCTCATCCTCCACCTCCCTCCCCCTCCAACTTGTTGGTGGTGGTGATGGAAAACAGGCCCATCAAGGAAGGGTCCTTCCGAGCCTTCCGATAAGTCCTGCCCCCTCCCATTTCCCCCCCAGGCCCGCCGCCGAATCTCGCGCGAGGCATCTCCTCGTTTCGTCGCTCGGGTACGGTAGGTTTGCGTCGTGTCGACCAGCGGCGACCCCAGCGCGGGCGTTCAAGGTTGAACGCCGCCGGCGACCCAGAATCGATCGATGTTGAACGATCGGACGTTGCGGAGACGGCCGATCGTTCAAGGTTGAACGATCCAGCGCGGTGTCAGGAACCAACGCCAGGGTCTACACGGCACGGACCTGCAGTAGGAAGGTGGCGAGGAGGAGGAGGAGGAGGCGGAGGAGGAGGAGGAGGAGGAGGAGGGAGGAGGGGGAGGGGGAGGAGGAGGAGGAGGAGGAGGAGGAGCAGGAGGAGCAGGAGGAGCAGGAGGAGGAGCAGGAGGAGGAGCAGGAGGAGGAGGGCCCAGCGGCCCCCAGCGCCAGGAGGCGACCCCGCTGGAGTCCCTCGCCGCGCCCGCCCCCGCCGGCCACCACCACGGGAGCCCCCACAGGCCGGGTGCCCGGAGGGGCCACAGGCGCAGCAGCTGACGCGGCCCGCCGCCGGCGCCGCGGCCCGCCGCCGCGCCGTCGCGGGGCCGCAGAGCGCCGACGGAGCCGCGGCCCGGGCCGGACGAAAGGGGGGGATTGGGAAAGGGGGGGTTACGAAATTTGCTGCATGTAGCCGGTTTCGGCCCCACCGAGGGGCCCATTCCTCGATACGTGGGCGCCTCCCGGCGCCGGGAGGCGCCCGGAAAATCAGCTACGTGAGCTGATTCTCAAACCCCCCCTCTGCTATCCCCCCCTTTCGCCCGACCCGAGTGGCCGCCGCAACTGTTCTCCTCGCCGCGCGCGCTCCACGGCCCGCAGATCGCAGGAGCGCCCAAGAGCGCGCTCCAGGAGTGGCCCGAGAGGGAAGGCCCCGAGGCGGCATTCTTTGTGGAGCCTCCGCGGGGGGGCGATGGGGATGGAGGCCCCCCTCGTTTTTAGCGGAAGGGTCCAGGGCGGCCCCAAGAGGCCCCTCGGGCATCCCAAGAGAGCCCCAAGAAGGCCGCCGCCCGCAAACGTCCAGAAACACAGGCTCACCTCGATGTGATGGGATGGTGATCGTTTTCTTGCTGCCTTGTTTTGCCGATCGGCGCGGGCCCTCGCAACCCCCCCCCCTCCCCCCACCCCTCTGGAGTGGATCTTGGGTGTTTGTGGCGCCTGTTTCGAGCAGGTGGAGTCCCTCCCCCATGGGACGCACCGCTGCAAACAGTCGCACTAAGCCGAGGCCTGGAGCCAGACCCCCCCTGGCCCCTCCCCCCTCACTGCTCGCAGAGCGCCTGCCCGAACACGTCCGAAATCACGGGCTCACCTCTCGAGGCCTCCCGGGTGGGGTCCGACGCATCGCATCGGTGATGCGGCGCGATGTGGAGCTCGATGTCTCCACACCGACGCCGCCGATGCAGCGCCGATGATGCATCGGCGAAGTAACGCCGATGTGTCGGCGATGCGGCGCGATCCTCCGACCCCCATCTGGGAGGCCTCGAACCTCGATGGGATGGATCGTGCATCCCCCGCGGCGGATCCCGGGCCATTTGCGAGCAGCTCTCCTCCGCGAGCCGTGGGAAGGCGCTCGCGTATCTTCGAGGCCCTGGCCGCCTGACGCTCGTCCCCCGCCCCCGCCTCCCCTGCGTGGCGGCCATGTGTCGGGGGCGGACAGAACCCCCAACAGTGACACGTCGATTAGTGAATTGTCCGTTTTCGGTTCTCGAGAGGGCGCCGCGGCCGTTATTTTCCAGTCTTGCTCCCGCCAGGTTTGGGCCTCAGGTCGTTTTCACTAAACCACGTTTTACTAAAGGGAGGTCTGTCCATCCCCGAATGTGGGCGGCCCTCCCGGGCGCCGTGACCCCGTGTTGGCCGCCGGCGCCGACGGCGTGCTGCGGCGTGGAGCGCCGACGGAGCTGCGGCGTGGAGCGCCGACGGCGCCGCGACGGCGTGGGCCCCGCGGTTGGCGCCGGGGCGGGGCGGCGGCGGGAGGAAAGAGGCGCCGCCGCCGTCTCGGGACGATCGGCACGGGCACGGAAGCAGGGGGGGGGCAGAGTCAAGCAGCAGTACTCAGAGCCCCGAATCATCAGGGGTAACTCGGGTCAGGGATAACTCGGGTTCGTTTTTCGGGAATCCGACCACGAATTACCCCGGACCCGAGTTACCCCGGATATTTCGGGCGTCCGGAGCCCCGAATCATCAGGGATAACTCGGGTCAGGTTTAACTCGGGTTCGTTTTTCGGGAACCCAAACCCGAGTTACCCCGGATAACTCGGGCATCCAAAGTACAGTCCACCCGTATGATCAAAGGGCCGACGGTGATGAGGCAGTAGCGGGGCGCCCTGGCTTGCCTACAGGCGCACCAGAAGGTGTTCTAAAACCCTTTTGTGGTTTGCGCGACATGTTGTTAGATCACTTCTGGCTCGGGCTGTCTTCTCTGTTGAGACATCGGCATTTGGGTTCTGAACATGTGCCCTGGTCGGCCTACAGGAATGGCGGGACGGTCGGTCCCTGCTCAAGTTCTCGGAAAGATCGACATGGAAGTAACTATTGGGTACAAAGTCAAGCGGCAGTACGGTCAACCAGTGTAAGAAGGGCGCACGAGAAGGATGCACGGGCCTCGGAGGGCCATGCCGACACGTTGCGGGCGGGGCGCGGCCAGCGAGAGCGGCCGAGGACGGGTCGACGGGGAAGGCTGCAGGGTTGGCTCCGGAAAGTGGCTCATCCTTACTCCAGATTTCGTAATAAAGGGAGGGGGGTCTCATTTCGGGGGGGGGTCTCTTCCAGGCTATCTTGGAGGGCATGGGGGGTCTGGGGACGATGTTTTGGAGGTTTCTCCCACTGGGGAGGTCTGAAGTGGCTTGTCTTGGAGGGTCCAGATCCCCTCCCTTTTATTACGAAATCTGGAGTACTTTGCGCGTTGGCTGTACTTGCCCATTCTGGACAGGGCTGTCGGCGTCGCCGCGTTCGTTGTCCACTGGGAAGCAAAAGGCCGCCTGCCCAACAGCGGCAGCTGTCGGTTTGGGGCAGCACATGTTGTCGGGCATTGTACGGTAGGTTCGCGTCGTGTCGACCGGCGGCGTCCCCGCCACCGGCGTTCAACGTTGAACGCCTTTTGTTACCTAGAATCGGTCGATAGCGAACGACCTGACGTTTCGGAAACGCCCGATCGTTCCAGGCTGAAAGATCCCCACGGTGTCAGAAAAACCAACGCCGAAGTCGGCACGACACGAACCTGCCGTACCCAGCTCGGGCGTTCAAGTGCGCCTTGCCCGGTCCCGGCGGCCTCTCGCGTCCTTCCAGGCAGTGGCGAGGGGGCCCCAGCCTGCCCATGCGCCCACGACGCGGGGCCTTGAGGGCCTCGTGTGTGGTTTGCTCGGGGTGTTATTTTCTACAGCCGTGTGTGGCCGAGGCCGTCCTGCTTTGGTCTTGCTGGTGTTCTTGGTGCACTGCTCTGGTCTTGGAGCTGCTCCGAGAGAGCACTTCCTGGTGGGCCCGTCGGGGTGCCTGGACGGTCGCGGTCCCCTGCTGATGCCGTGGTGCGGGCCGGGGCCCCTGGCCCAGACCTGTCAGAGCCCGGTGCCACCCCGAGCTGCCACTTCCTGGACGTCCAACGTCGTGAAATATCAGGAGGGAAAAAAACACACAGACACAATTAATCGTCGATGTCCCAGAAAATATGGGAAAATATGGGAAGTGGCGGGGAAGACAGAAACCCAGAAAATATTGGAAAATATGGGGAATCTTTTTATTTGTGTCTATTTATTTGTGTGTCCCAGTTCCCCTTGAAAATAGTCAATCTGCAGTGAAGTCGGGCCTTTCCCTCTACAGGAGGAATATGCAAAAATGGTCCAATAACATCTGGGGACGACCAGCAATATCTGGGGACGATTTTCCTTGTATATTCTTGCGCATTTTAAGGGGCACTGTTCGACAATTGTTTGTCCGTCCAAAATCCGCCTGTAGGGGGACATGCCCGACCTGAATCTACAGGTGTCTTTGCCGCTTTCAAATTGCTTTCGGGCTCCGGGACCGTGAACAGCAGCTCAGACTGGCAAGCTGGCCCTGGAAAGAGACTCAGAACTTCTTGGGACCCCGTACGGAAAAAAATCAAAACAAGACACATGGGACGCTTGCTTGAGTTGCAAAGGGCGTGATGCATCTTTGCTGCTGGATGGTTCGGGGTCGACATGGGTTGTTCCGGACCGCATCGCGGTGGCGTTTACGCGTGATCGGCTCCAAGATTGCCGGGGCTGGAGTGGGAGGGGGTCCTCCTCCTCCTCCCCCCCCTCCTCCTCCTCCTCGTCCTCCGCCTCCCTCCCCCCTCCAGCTGATGCTGGTGGTGGTGGAAGACTCGCCCATCAGGCCAGTGGGGCGCACGGCACGCTGCGCGCTGCTTCCCTCCGTGGCCTTCTGTCGGGCACGTCCCCCTCTACGGGAGGAGTATCCAGAAACCGTCAGCAGAAATAGTGTTGGGAGGATTTTTGTTCGACCATTCTTGGACCATTGTTGGGCATTTGTATCCAAGCATTTTTAATTGCTCGTCCAAAACCCGCCTGTAGGGGGACACGCCCGACCAAACTGTAGCCGAAGGCTGGGAGAGGAGGGTCGATGTGAGGCGGTTCTCCCCCCCCCCCGCTGCTTGGGCCAGCATCTTCAGCCCCATCCCCATCTGCACTGGGAAAGCCTTGGCCCTCTGTCCGACTCATCCCCGCGTGTCGAGAGAGATGCCGTCTCCGCCGAGACTGGCAACATCCAGCCCCACCTCGAGAGGGTATGATGCTGGCGCGAAGGATACTTAGCCCAATTGAGATTGCGATAGGTTTGACGATACTGATTTGAGGCCGGCACACCATGAGGAGCCGCCAGTCTGATATACAGTGGAAACCCATGCCAAGAAACACACTGCTTGCCTCCATAGTGCCCTTGGTTTCTTGGGTTCCGATGGCTCTGCTATGGCTCTGCTGCTGGGACGCGTGACGTTCCCACAACAAGAATCAATGGACGTCCTGGGGTCTCAGGGTTGGATTTTTTGTTCACGGTTTCTCGTGGTCCAGCTCTTATTGTATACCCTGATCTCGAAGCAGAGGCAACCGATTCTGGTGCCCATGCTCTCTTGTGCTGCCTCTTGCCGGCTCTGGGGGCCCCTTCCTCGCGGACCCTGCGCCCAAACTGGATGGCCGATGACGTCTGCAACCTCCGATCTGGGGACGCTTCAATACCCAGAGGAGTAAAAGGTACCTATACTGCTACCTTTTCCTCGTTGTCCCTTTTCTGGGCCTCTTGGGCGGCCCTCGTCGCTGCCGCCGGATGCATCTCGAAATTCTGGTCAGAACGCACCGCAGGGGAGGTCTGGGGAGTAGCGGTATCGGTACCTTTTGGCTTCCCCACGTGCCCCCTACAGTGGGCGGTTTGAACAAGGAACGCTTACTTTTCAAAAGGGGCTCGGTCGTTCCTTAGGCTTGCATGCGTTATTTATCGCTCCCTATGCGTTTTGTATTATTTGTTCATCGTTCCCTATGCCCTATGCGTTATTCCTTGGAAGAAAGGGGCTTCGTTCCTTACTTATCGTTCCTTAGGTCGGGCCGATGACTGTATTCGATGTCGCATTCCCTCACTTCATGCCTCCCACCACTTCACGCTGCCCACCTCCAACATCCCTCCTCCCTTCCGCTGACGATGCCGATGACCCGAGCGACGCAGTGGAGCAGAGCCGACATCAATTGATTGCCTGGGCGCCCGCGAGCGAGCTGTGCCCGCGCGAGGCCGCGCGCGGGCGCGCCGTCCTTTCCGCGCCGGCGTGCCGCGCGGGCGGCTCGTCCGCAGGCTGCCCGCATAAGATCAGTGGAGCGGAAGATCGGGACAAATCGGAACCAGAGATTCTGGGAGAGTTCCAGAGAAAAATATAACGCCGATTTGTGGAGCGTAGCGCGCGCATTCGCAGAAGTTCCCAAAGAGTGTTCGAGGGCTTGAGGAGCCCAAGTAACACATGGGCGCTCAATTAAACTGTTGAGGGCGGGCAGAAAATCTGGTGTGCACGAGCATTGTGAGCGGGTGCGCGGCTTGCACGGGGGGTACAGTAGGTTTGCGTTTCAGGGACTTGGGCGCTGGCCACTGCGCTGATGGGGGGCCCGAGAATGCGTCACACATATTACGCCTGTGGCGCCATGGAGGCCGCATTTGCGGTTGCAGTTGGGCGGGCGCCCCGCCGCGCGCGCCGTGGCGACAGCTCTCTTGGGCGCCCGCCCGCCGCCGTGGACGTAGTGGACCCAGCTAGTCTCTCGGTCGGCGCGCGGCGGGTCGGCAGCCACGACGCTGGCGGCCTGAAAATGCTTCGAAAGTGTTTCTCCCCGAGCCCGGGGCTATTGTACGTTTTCGGTGGCACGCGCAGCTCGGGGAAAAATCGCCTTGTCCGTCGGCGGCCAGTTGGCCGTCGTCGCGCAGAAGTACCGGCGGATGGCGCGGTCCACGCTCAGCGCAGAGAACGTGTCCATGAGCGTGGACTCGTCGAGGGGCAGGAGGAAGGACCTCGCGGTCGGGACCATCGCGGCCCGCGATGTCCACGGCCCCCACCCTGGGCGCGCGAGGACCTGCTGGGCGCCGCCGCCGCGCGATTTCAGAGGATCTCGGAACCAGAAATCCAGGCGCGCCAAATCTCGCGGGCCGAGAAACTCTCAGAGAGTTTCGGCCAGTTCCGAGGTTTTGGGTTTATGGGAATGTTTCACGCGGGGTGGCTAGTTCAGAGATTTTCAGAGATTCTCAGAGAAGTTCGGACGCGAGAATTTGGCGCGCCCCGGCTTCTGGTTCTGTGAATATCTGAAAAGCGGTTCCTTAGGTTTTACCGGGTCTCCAGGCGTCCTACTGTCAGCCAGAGACGAGCGACTGGCTGGCGCCGCGCCCGATGCTTCCGGAGTTGCGAACTCGGTCTTCGATTCCCTGGGGCCCGCGGGCCCCTGGGCCAATTGCGAGGTTGCCGAGGCCCCCAGGCGGTTGCGCGCGATTGTCTCGGAAACCGGAGTTGGGCATCCATGGTGGACGCCCGCGCGCACGCGCTAGGTGTCCGCGAGAATGTTTGGTGGCGGATCTTGCATGGCGCGGGGATTTTCCAATGACTTTCCGGGGTGTTCTCTACGGTTATTTCGGCGCGCTTCGGGAACCTTGGGGCGGCGCGGGGAAGTCGCCTGGCCGCGCGCGTGACTTTTTGTTTCTAATGCCGTCTTGGGCATTATCGCGGTGTTGCTTGGCCGAAGAGGTCACTGAGTAACGCGATGTTTGACATTTTCGTGTTTTTTTTCGTTGCGTTGGTTGCGTGATTGTTTTGGCGGTCCGCCTCCTTGGGGCCCCCTTTGGGCCTCAAGTTTGTTTTGTTGACGTCGGGCCTTCTGGAGTGAAAGGCGCTTGGCGCTGAATTCCCTCGGTCGTGCGCGTGGCCAAATACGCGCCGTGGCTTCATCCGCGCCAGGGCGCTTTTCTTCCTTCGCGAAGCCGATGGCGCCCAAAGCGTGGCAGGCCCGTTCGGCGGCGCCCCCGGTGATTTGAAAAACCGAACATGATTTTATCCCGGTCAATGTTTGCCCCGATCCCGGCTTCATCTTATAAGAGGCCGCCATCGTTTGGCGCGCGGGCTCCGTTTTCGGTTGTTTTCATGGGCCTGTTGTCCACCACCACCACCAGAAGCTGGAGGGGGGAAGGAGGTGGAGGAGGAGCACGAGGAGGAGGAGGAAGAGGAGGAGGAGGAGGAGGAGGAGGAGGACCTCCTCCCCCCTTCAACTTGTGGTGGTGGTGGTGGTGGTAGAAAGCAGGCCCGTCATTTTTTTTCGTTTGGAGGGGCAAAAAACTCTTGCGGGGTCCCCGTGACCGGTCTCTCGTCCTGAACCCCGTCCGTGGGCGGTGCCGGGGCCAGGGGCAGGGCCCCCGGGGAGGGGCCGAGCGGCCACAGGCCTCCCGCTGTGATCTTGTGCTTCGGGACTCCCGATGCTGTTGAGAGTGGCGCAGCGGGGAGGCGATGGATCAGGAGGGAAAGAAGCACACCGACACAATGGATCGTCGATTCCCCAGAAGAGATGGAAAAATGTGGGAAGACAGAACCCAAGAAAGTATAGGAACATATGGGGAATCTTTTTACTCGTGTGTATTTCTTTGTGTGTGTCCTGGGGCCCCTTCCATAGAGGGGGGGGGAGAGGGGGGGGGGAGCGAGGGCTGCACGACAGGTGGGCCTTCCAGGCCCCCGAGGGAGCCCGTTCGGGCCCAAGAACGGAGCCCCCTCAGTCCGTCGGTCAAGCCATACGCCGGAACGCGTGGGCGAAACTGAGACGATGCCAGCCTGTACTTTCCGCTTCGCGGGAGCAGCGGCACGCCCACCGATTTGTTCAATTGCACACGCAAGCAAATTTTCCCTGGCTTGTGCAGTTCAACGAAGCATCTCTCTGTATTTTGTAGCGTCGCGCAGGCACTCCATTGCTTCCCCTTCCGTGCTGAAGACGGTCACGGTCCGATCACGCAAGCACTTCGCCCATTCGTTGCTGGGTCTCCCGGGTCTCCTGCGCAATGTGGTGGTAGTTGAGTGGACCGAGCCAGGCGCGAGTATGATTTTTCTCAATACGTCCTCGTCGCAAGTTCTCCCAATTTTACCCAAAATCGAAGTTGATGCCGTAGCATCTGCGAGCTGTAAGGTATTCGATGTGTTTTCTTCCTAAACCGTCTGGTTTGACACATGCGGCCAATATGAATGAGGTATGCTCATGATCTCCCCGAGGCACCGGGCTTGGAACGCATCCATTCTCCGTCGCTCACATTTGTTTAAGCCAGGCAGGGTTGAAGGAATACATGGCCTTGGTGGTTGTCAGAGCCTGAAAAAGCTGCAACTTCCTGTTTGTAGTAGTTGACGCGTGCTTCCATGCACGAGAATATCTGCAAAATTTCCCCCAAGCCGCCCAAGCTTTTTGTTTAGTTCCGATGCCATTTGCCCGTTGCTGTTCAGAGTGGCGCCCAAATAAACCATGCCACTTTTGGGAGCGATGTCTTTTCCATCCGGGGTTCGTAAGTGTACGTCGCAATTAATTTGCATCAGCTGGAACCTGTCACAGTGCAGCTCCACACCGACCCTGACGCCTGCAGCCGCGATTTCTCCCAGCAGTTGTTGCAGTATGTGGTGGCAACGGCCCACCAATAGCGTGTCGTCTGTATGCATATAAGAATACGGACAACTCTCCCGCCGAAAGTGCGTCATAGGTATGCTGTTCCAATCTGCTGGTGGGGTCTTTCATGACCACTGTCATCAGCATGACGTATAAGAACGGGGAGAGAGGGCAGCCCTGGGCGATTCCCGATAGTTGGCGTCGTTGCTGGGATTCGTGCGCCCCCTCGGTCACGTAGAATTGCCTCGCCTGTCAAATGCTACAAATAATCGTCAGACATTTTTGCTGGACACCAAATATCCGTAATGCGTCTAGGAGGGCCTCCGGGTTGATCGAGTCGAAAGCCTTTTTTCCAATCCAGCGCAAGGAATGCCACTCCTTTTTATTCGTGTGTGTGAGTTGCTTCGATATGTCGCCGGACTGCGTGTACAGCGTCTGAGGTACCGCGCCCGCGCCGGAACCCAAATCGTGTAGGAGTGAGGCGTTTTTCAGCTCCTGCATCTTGAAGGCGCTGGAGCAGCAGACTTGCCCATGATTCGCATGCTGCGCGCAGCAAGCTGATGGGTCTATAATTTTCGCATTTGTCCACCGCCTTTGTTCTTGTATATTGAAGTGACTGCCGATAACTTCCATGCTGTAGGGATGCCCTTCTCTTCCCAACACGCGTTGCAGAGATCCGTAAGCCAGCACAACCCTCCCGGATTACGTCAACCAGCTTTCCAATATTCAGATGATATGTCATCTGGTCTTGCTGATTTCCCCCACTTTAGCTTCTTGACTGCGGCTTCGACCCCAGCCTGCGAGAAAGGCGTGTCGATAACTTGGTCACTAGGGCCCAATATTTCGTTATACGTCAATTCCGCGACCCAGACTTTTCATTGAACTTGTTATAGGTACTTTGCCATACAATTAGCTCTGTTTTCGCTATCAACAAGCTCCCCTGCCAGATTCCGCAGTTCCCCTGTTTGCGCGGCTTAGCCCGGCAACATTGTTTCAGCTTGTTCCAATTGCTGCCGTCGGCGATTTGCTCATCAACCTATTTCTTTGTGTCTTACTTTGCAGACTTACGAACTTCTGTAAGCAATTGTCTTTCAGTCGTTTTGTCGTTAACGTAGTCAGGCTTCACTTCTTTCCTCAATCAACTCCAAAGTTGTTTGGGTGATCCGTGTCCGGTTTGCCTCCCGTGGCGGCTCCGGTAGCACCGATGTTGTTGTTGAAGCTGCTCGATGTCCTCTCTTCCACAAGCTGTCAAGAGAATCAGCTTGAACATCTTGTTGCTTAACATGTTCAACGGAAACATATCCATATAGCTCTTGGGAAGAATTGTTTCGTACGGCATTGGCGCGCTGCTTGCTTGCCGACGCTTGCCGGAGGTCAGCGGCAGGCATTTCCATGCGACATGTTACCAAGTAGTGATCCGTCGCCAGCGCTGCTGATCTATGGTTCCGTAAGTGTTGAATGCAGTCCACAGCACATGGCTCACATAACACAAAGTCTAGAATGTTGTACCTCTTGTCTGTCGTGATGCTGTTTTGAAGTGAGCCAGCTTCCATGTAGGTTACTTTCTCCTCCAGGGGGTCGTTAATGAAAGTGCTCGCTACGATAAGCCCGGCGCCAATGCAGAACTCCAGAATCCCCAGTTGTGCTCCCCTATGATGTGGTCTTCGCCAGGGCCCCGGATTCCCAGTCTAGCGTTGAAATCTCCAGCGATAAGCTTCCCCTGGTTCGCAGAGCAACGCGGGGCGTAGATCGTAATTAAGCCGAGTGTTGTTTCACCAGCCGTGATCTTTAGCAGCGCAATCCTGTCAGAAAGTTGCTTATACGATTTTATGTGTGGCTGCATATTGTGGGATATAATGAAGCCGACTCCTGTGGAAATCGTGCCCGCCGCATTGTCAACTCCAGAAAGTATGATCTGGTAGCAGTTTACCATGTAGACGTCTGCGTTTGCAGTCTTTGTCTCTTGGGGGCATAGTGCATCAATGTTGATTTTCTTCACGTGCAGGACGAGTTCGGCAGTTTTCACATTTGTGAGGCCACGCACGTTCCATGTAGCAAAACTCATCGTCGCAGAACTTGTCTGGGAGCAGCCATCTGGGTCGGGAAGGGGTGGAAGAAGGGAGGGAGGGGTTGTCCGGAGAGTATCCTCATCCATGTCCAAATCGATGTCTTGAATTCCCTCTGCTATGCGTATTAAGAGCCACGTTGTATTGAACCTCTGCTGAAATATGCTCTGGAAGGGTATATTTGCCAAGTTCCGTGAATCCTCCAGCAGGACGTGAGTGTTCTGGCACCGTGCGTTCTCGAGCACGATCTTCATCGTGACGGGGCCCTGGATAGGGAGACTCTGGAATGGTATCTTTGCCCACTTCAGTGGCGCTCCCCAGTACAGTGGCAGAACACGTTGGCGGTAATGTGGTGGACCTTGATGGGGTAGTTACGGCTCCGGCGCTGGATGTAGAAAGACTCCGAGAGGTAATGGCAGCAAGCGCCTGCCGTGGATCCTATTTGCCCCCCTTCGAAGTACCCTTTGCACCACCTTTGATGTTATTCGCTGACCGGCTAACGATCCCATCGCAAGAGGAAGTGAGTTCAGACATTTTAGGGTGATCATGTAATTATTTCCATTGGCCCCAGTCTGCGTGCCACTCTTTGGTAACAGTATTTCTGTCTGAGGGCAATTTGGCCACCGACAGTGACGGTGGATGGTTGTATTGTATCGTCCACACGGATAGGGTACTCAATATTCATCGTGTTCTGCAGCATGTATTTCACACCGAAGCAAAATTTAAGAGCAGCACGAACCAATGGAGGGCGATCTTGCGTGGCCAAGACGTTTTTGCCATTCCTCGTTCTGCTAGCGTTGCGAAGGGTGGTGAGAGCTGTATTGCATCGGCAACATCGAACTCAACTAACAAGAGATCCCTGAACTCTCCTTTAGCGTGCATGTTGTTGGGGACGGGCGTCGATAGTCGTTGCAGTTGCTGTTTCATCCAGTCGATTGCCGCTTCTATATTGGGAAATCCATCCAAATTTCCCACAATTGCCGTAGCATTCCTCTTTTCTGTAGTGTGAACGCTATTGGAAGATAATCGATCACCACCATTCCGAAAAAGTGCAACTCCCGTTCGAGATCCGATATCTTATTCTGCGTGGTGGTGTCGGCTGATGCTCCAGATGCTGTTCTCGCGGACGCTGGGTGCGAGGAATAGTTGGTTTCCAGGAGCCCGATGCGCTTGGTCAGGTCTTCGATGTCGTGCTTCATCGGTCCAAGTGCCTCCTGTAGGTCTCGCTGCGAAACACCGTGAGTTTTGATGTGATGTCCTTCCGGATTGGGTCCAGCTGTGTGCGTAGAATTTGTTCGAAAGTTCCAGCTGTAAGGGGCTCTGGACTCGGTCCTGCTGCCGCTGCCAGGCTTTCGTGAAAGTGTCGTTGACGCTGTAGTTTGGGCCCATCGTGATCGACTTCTGCTCCTGCAGCGACGTTCATGTCCTCTTTGTCTTCAAGTCCCGCAATTTCATGAAGCGGGCTGTGGATTCTATGATGTTTGAACAATTGCCTTACTGGAGCACCTTCAATACGCTTTTCGCAATCAGAAAAAAACACGCTTTCGAAAGTGTAAGATGTAAGATGGAGGAGTAAGGATGATGTTGAGTATGTGAAGTACGGGAATTTAAGGGGGGTGCGGGAATGTAAGGGGGTACGAACGAGCGTCGACTTGATGGTTGACTTGAGCCCAAATGGTTTGAGCCCCTAAGGCCCGAAAAGAGGGCACCCTTCTTCCCCCCCGTCTATCGTCCCCCCCATGTTGCGACGCCGCCATGGGGTCCCCGTCATTACTGTTGAAGGACACCAGGTCCGACACAGGCGAGAGAGGACGGTCCGACCGCGGTATGACATCGAGGTCGGTTCGGGGAGGGTACCCTGATGTTTTTCGTGCTTGTCGGGTGTCCTTGTGCATCCTGGGGAGGGGTGCCCTCGAGTATCATTCAGCTTGGCTGGCTGAGGCTTCTGTGTTCTTCAACGATGTTTTTCTTAGGTCCGGCCGGCCGCATCAGCAACACGCCGCCATGGAGTCCCCGTCAGCACCTTCCTGATGATCGGGGGCGGCAACGAGGGGGGTGAGGACTAGGGGGGGTGAGCCATGACATTTCCCCCGATTTCATGGCGCCTCGTCTTATGTCATTACGTCCCTGCCCCCCCCTGGGGCCGCGCACATGCCGCCAGCCATGATCTGCTTGGACGCCCCCAGGTTCCTGTCGACGAGCGCGGGGTCGGACCACGACGAGGGGGCGGCACGCGGACGGGCTCCCGCCGGCGGCGTGCCCTCGATGCCCGTTTCCTTCAGGAGAGGAAAAAACACACAGACACAATTAATCGTCGATTCCCAGGAAAATAGGGGAAAATATGGGAAGTGGGGGGGAAGACAAAAACCCAGAAAATATTGGAAAATATTTGGAATATTTATATTTGTGTGTATTTATTTGTGTGTCCCAGGGCCCCTTCATTCCTCCCCTCCCGCTCGCCGCTCGCCCTGGCACCGCTCGGGCGCGCATGTTTTTGTTGGCGAGGCCGGCGCCAAGAACATCTTGGATCATCTTGGAGCACCTAGTTCGGATGCAGCTCCTGGGAGGTCAAATTCTGTTTTTGCCCTGGTCCGAAATCCGGCTTAATCCCGCTGAATCCGGCTTAATCCGCCGCTTACTCCGGCTGAATCCGGCTTAAAGGGGGCTGAATCCTCCTTAATCTTTCCGAGGGGAACTTCCCAGTAGTTGCCTCCTAAGCTCGGACGTGTATTTTTCGTTGGCGAGGCCAGCGCAAGAACATCTGGACCATCTTGGAATACTTAGCGTCATTTTTATCAGCAAAAACAAAACAAACACTGGGTGTTGCCAGGCGTGCCCCTCCCCTGGCCCAAGGTGCCCCCAGGATTTCCAAGGATCAGGAAGGAAAAAACAGAGACACAATGAATCGTCGATTCCATCGAAAATATGGGAAAATATGTGACTTGGGGGGGAAGAGAAAATCCAAGGAAATATTGAAAATATGGGGCATCCTAGGATCTGTGTGTATTTCTTTGTGTGTCCCAGGGCCCCTTCAGCAAGAGCATCTGGGCCATCTTGGAGCGTCTGGGGTCCCCTCGAGAGAGCAAAAAACAACCATCGCGTGGTGCCAGGCGTGCCCCTGGCCCAAGGGTGCCCCCCCCGGGATTTCCAAGCAGGCGCCCACGGCCTCCGAGCAGCACCCCCCCAGGAGGCCCAGAGGGCCCCCAGGGGCGCCGCCAACATGGAGCGAGCACCGGGGGGCCTCTTGGGCTGAGTCGGGCCTGTCGCTCTACAGGAGGAAGATTCGAAGATAGTTTAAAAAATAGTCTGGGGCCGATATTCTGACTATTTTTGTTCATTGGGGGGGGGGTATTTCTTGAGTTTTTGTTTCTCCATCCTTCGTCCAAAATCCCCCTGTAGGGGGACACGCCCGACTTACACCTTGGGCCAGGGGCACCGTGTATCGGTATCGGGGAAGCGTGAGACTCGAGCACGCCAGAACGAGGTCCTACCGACGCACCAGCCCTCCCACAAGACAACGACCAGGCGTGGCAGAGCTTCCTCTTGGGATCGGAGCGCGCTCCCACCCCGCAAGCGGCGGGCGCTCGCGCGCGGCCCTGCTTCCGACGACCTGTGGAAAGGAACAGTGGGCGGGCCGCAGGGGGAAGCTGCACGGCTTCCCCGGGGCCGCAGGCGACCCGAGGAGGAGGAGGAGGAGGAGGAGGAGGAGGAGGAGGAGGAGGAGGAGGAGGAGGAGGAGGAGGAGGAAGACGAAGCATGCGCCGCGCTGACACAGCACTGCCGCGCCGGCTCACCGGCTGCGCGGCGCCTGGGCGAGGCCGGCGTTCCGCCTGCGCTCCCGCGGGCCCCGGGTGCCGCTGCTGCTTTTGGCCTCGGCTCGGCGCACGAGCCCTGCGCCGCGCCCGCGCGGGGCGCGCCGCTCCCGAGCGGCATGCGCACGGGGCCCCTGGGCGAGGGCGGCGCGGTCGCCCACGCGCGCGGGCACCCTCGGACATCGCCGCGCCGAGGCGGGAGCGCCGCGAGGCCCGCGCGGCGCCCGCGGATGTCAGCGGCGGCTCCGCGCGCCTCCGCGCGTCGACGGGGGCGGAGGGCGCGCAGAGAGAGCGCGGGGCGCGCCCGGAGCGGGCGCGCCAGTCTCGAGGAGACGAGCTCGGCGCTCGGCGAGGCCCGCGCGTGTCGGCCTTCTGCGCGGGATGGGCGCCCCGTTCCGCGCCCTCTCCACGCCGTTTTGTCGCATGCTGGCACGAAACATCCGTCGACGCTTTTGACGCGAGGCTCGTCGACTTGACTCAAGTTTACATGCTGGCACGGAGAGCGCCGCCACGCCTGTGGGCGACGCAATGCCCGTGTTGACACGCAGATCGTCGATTATGTGTTGTCGCTTGACAGGTTGGATGGGGTCCCCCGAGATTGGGTTGCCATCGGCCGATTAGGTGGCAAAGAATGAGTGTATACGAAGAAGGAATATGGATAGGAGGGGGAGGGGGGGAGGAGGCGCTACCGAGCAGATATGCGAAGATGGAGGCACTGCGTTCCGTCAGGGGCTGGGGCACGGGGCCGATTCACCGACGGAGCGACGCGGAGGGAAAACAATCATGAGAAATGCGAAGACGACGACAGCTGCGAATTCGAGGAAGACGACGACGACCACGCCGACGGAAGCGACGACGGCCGGGAAGACGCCGAGCAAGTCGGTGACGAGGACGACGACGGTTGCGGCAGCAGGGCGAACGGCGGCGCCCCTCCCGCCCGACCCCTGGCAGAGGGAGTGGCTCAAGGGGGGAGCCTCTCGACGCCCCGGACGATGGAGGGCACGGGCGCATGTGGTTCTGCGCTGACAGGTGTCGTCGTCGTGATTGGTCGTGGTCGTCGTCGTCGTCGTCGTGGTCTTCGTCGTCGACATCGTCGTCGTCGTCGTCGCCGTCGTTTTGTCCTCGTCGTCGTCGTCGTCGTCGTCGTCGTCTTCGGTCTGCCGTCGTCGTCGTCGTCGGCGTCGGCGTGGTCGTCGTCTTCGCCGTCGCTTCTCTTTGCACGTTTTTTCGGCCCCCTTCGTAGGGGACTGCAGGGCCCAGGGATGGAAGGTCAGGGCCCCTCGATTCAGGAGGGGAAAAAAACACAGACATTAATCGTCGATTCCCCAGAAAATATGGGAAAATATGGGAAGTGGGGGGGAAGACAGAAACCCAGAAAATATGGGAAAACATTATGCGCAATCCTGTTATTTCTGTCTATTTATTTGTGTGTCCCTGGGCCCCTTCATCGATGCCCTGGACGATGGAGGGCACGAGCGCTTGTGGTCCTGCGCTGGCAGGCGTGGCGTGGGAAGGCCAGGGAGGCTCCACGGGGGGGCGATCGTTAAACCTTGAACGGTCGGCCGTTTTCGAAACGTCAGATCGTTCAACATCGATCGGTTCTGGGTCGCCGGCGGCGCGCGACGTTGAACGCCGGCGGCGGGGTCGTCGCCACTGGTCGACACGACGCGAACTTGCCGTCATGCTCGCACGCGTGGCACTGATAACAGAAGAGCACTGATCCCTCGGACGGGGCAGGCACGAGGAGCAATCCGTTCCAGAGCGGTCCGGAACGCTCCTAGAGCGTTCTGGAACGCTCTGAGAAGGCCGCAGCGCCCGAGGCATCCTCCAGACGCGCCGGATCTCGGAGATGTTCGACGTGCCCCTGCGTACCCGAATTCATCCTCGTTCTCCCGTAAGTGTCAAGCAGTGGCGAAGCGTCCTGGCTCGCCTATAGCCCTACCAAACAATGTTCTAAAAGCTTTTTGCGGTTCCCACGAAATGCTCTTAGAACATTTCTGCTGGAGTCTGTCTTGTTTAATTACATCGGGTTTACGTTCTAAGAACATTGTTTTTGTTTTTCGAACATTTCTGGGTTCTAAGAACCTTGCGTGGTAGGACTCCAGGAATGGCGGGACGGTCGGTCCCTGCTCTAAAGTGAGGGCCGAGACGTGCTGGGCGCTCTTCGCCCTCTGTGCAGGGCCTCCCGGGGCGGCGGGCCCCCTCGTCGCCCTGTAGACGGTGGGGGGCGCGAGCGCCTGCGGTGCGCAGGCTTCCAGGGCGCTTCCTGGTGAGGCCTCTTCCCCCTCCTCCTCCTCCTCCTCCTCCTCCTCCTTCTCCTCCTCCCTCTCCTCCTCCTCCTCCTCCTCCTCCCTCCTCCTCCTCCTCCTCCTCCTCCTCCTCCTCCCCCTCCCCCCCCTCCTCCGCCTCCTCCTCCCCCTCCTCCTCCTCCCCCTCCTTCCTCTCCTCCTCCTCCTCCTCCTCCTCCTCCTCCTCACTCTATTTACCAGGCCCTCTGAGAAGGCAATGGCGCCCGAGGCATTTTCCAGACTCGCTGGCTTTAGGAGATTCTCCATGTATCCGTGCGTTCCCGAATTTCTCTTCGTCTTGGCTCCGTCGGAGTTCCCGCAAGTGAGGGCCGAGACGTTCTGGACGCCCTTCGCCCTCTGTGCAGGGCCTCCTGAGACGGGGGGCCCCTCGCCGCCAGGGAGGGGGGTCCAGCGCCGATCCGCGAAATCCGCGCACACCTCAGAGTGTTTTTACGTTTGTGTCATTCTGCGTTCCCGGTGGAAGCCCCTGCCAAGAGACCCTGCTCGCCTCTGGGGTCTTGCTGGGTTTGGCGACGGACGGCGCGCGACGCTCCCACGCCAAGACTCGAGGGACGTCCTGGGGTCTCAGGGTCGGGTTGCTCGTGGGCGGGTCTCTCGCGGACTGGCCTCCACTGCAGGCCTTAGAGTTAAGTCGGGCCTGTCCCTGGACGGGGGGAATCTTCTAACATACAGAAACGTTAGTTAGTCTGGGGACGAGGTTGTTGTACGAGTTTTTTTATGTGACCATTATGGTATTTGTTTTGACCATGTTTAATATTTCGCCCAAAATCCCCCTGCAGGAGGACAGGCCCGACCTAACCCTACAGTGCCATTTTGTTATACATGCCCCGCGTGCGGATCATATATTAAACATGCAGGGATTCAGTATTAAAAACAGCCATGAGCTCATGCGTACATTCATTCACACATTCATCATGTCTTAAACATCCTATACCTTTACTTAAAAATCCTATGTATTAGAAACTGCCCTGTAGGTCACCAATCCCCCCTGGGGGCGCAGAGGGAGTCGCCCTCTGCGCGGGCCGCGGCCTCTGGCCTCGGGGGCCGCCCCCCTCCGAGGGGGGGGGGGGGGGCGCGGCGCGAGGCCCGCGAGGCTGCGGAGGGGGCCCCCCGCGCGCGTGCTGCGGGGCGCGGGGGCGCGCAGGGCGCGCGGGGCTGCAGCCAGCCCGCGTGGGGACGGGGCCGGCTTCTCGAGGCCTCCTTCGGGGGCCGCAGGCGAACCCGACCCCGACCCCCCCCCGACTTCTGATGGGGAGGGTGGGTTTCCGAGCGAAGTGACCCCCCCCCCCCCTCAGAAATCGTGGGGGGTAGGGGTAGGGTTCGCCTGCGGCCCACTACTCCTGGATGGGGTCGCAGCAGCTGGGGTCGCAGTAGGTGGGGTCGCAGCAGATGGGGTCGCAGTAGACGGGGTCTCCAGGCCAGGGCTGGACCTAAACGGTGTCTTGGCGATTTCGTGGACCGTTGTCGTCTCGACCTCGTTTTGCGGTAGAGGCGGATCGAAGACAAAACGAGGGAAAAGGAAAACAACACGAAAACGAAAAACACCGTTCAGGTTCAGACCTGCTCTAGGCATCCTAGATCGGATCGCAGTAGATGGGGGCAGCTGGGGTCGGAGGATCGCGCCGCATCGCCGATCCATCGCCGATGCGGCTCGATGTGGGGCCCGGTTCGATTCACGGCGACGTCGCCGATGCATCGCCGACGTCGGCGATGCCTCGCTGGTGCATCACCGATGCAATGCCGATGCATCGCCGATGTATCGGCGATGCGGTGCGATCCTCCGACCCCATCTATTCCGACCCCATCTAGGAGGCCTCGAGATTCGAGGTCGGATGGCTAGATTCGAGGTCGGATGGGAAGGGGGCTCGGAGGTGCCTCAGGTTTGCATGTGTCCCGTTGCTTTTTGATGGCGTGCCCCTCCTGTCTTCGCAAGTTTTGGCACACGTGGACTCGTCTTGTCGAGCATGACAGGACGCCGCTGATTCGCATTGAGGCTTGTCCGTGTTCCTTCGGATTGGATGGCTAGACCTCAGATGTCGGGATTTCGCCCCTTAATTTCGGATGCAACTCCTGAGAGGTCAAATTCTGAGTTTGCCCTGGTCCGAAGTCTGGCTCAATCTGGCTTAATCCCGCTTAATCCAGATTAATCCCGCTGGATCCCGCTTAATCCGGCTCAGTCCCGCTTAATCCGAGGCCCACTCCTGCGCAACAGCCCACCCCACTGGAGCTTCATATTCTTAAATCCTTCTGGCGAAAACCTCCCAGTGGTTGCCTCCCAACTTTTTTGTTGTAGCTCTCCATGTCAAATACCACGCTGCGGGCGTGGACACATTACCAGCCTCGAGCGCATCCCTATCCCTAAGATTGGCACGCCCACATGCGATGCCAATCTTGGGGATCCGCCCTCAAAAGATATAAGGGCATCCCTGAGATTGGCATCGTGAGGAGGAGGTGCCCACCATAGGGATAGGGATAGGGATATGTTCCAGGCTGGTAAACAAAACGGTGGTCGAACCGCTTTTTGGGGGACGCCCCAAAAAGGGGAGGAGGAGGAGGAGGAGGAGCGAGGAGGAGGAGGAGGAGGAGGAGGATGAGGAGGAGAGGAGGAGGAGGAGGAGGAGCGAGGAGGAGGAGAGGAGGAGGAGGAGGAGGAGGAGGAGAACCCCTTTTTGGGGGACACGCCCCCCTCTCGGGCCCCCCCCGAGTCGATCGGCGGCGCGCCGAGGGGGGGGGGGCAAGTGAGAAACCCTGCGGAAGGTCTCCAGAAGCTCCCCAGTGCAGTCCAGCAGCTCCCCAGTGCAGCCAGAAGCTTCCCAGGAGGGGAAAAACACACACGCAGACACGCTGAATCCTCGATTCCCCAGACAATGCATTAGAAAACATATGGGAAGGGGGGAGGGAAGACAAAAGCACAGAAAATATGGGAAAAGATGGGGAATATCTTTATTTGTGTGTATGTATTGGTGTGTCCCAGGGCCCCTTCAGACATGAGGACCGCTGTGGGTTCGGAAGGGGCTCGGGGGTTTGGGTTGGTTCTTAGATTTGTGTCGCGGGATTTGCTTGTGGCCTAGGCCCGCCGTGGCCAGAAAAGCCCCCCTGTTCCTCATCTGGCGTTCCTTTTGGTAGTACCTCGACTGTAGGGGGCTAATTCGGGGCCAGGTTTTGGACGAGTCCCATTCACCCAGGCGATCGCAAGCATAGCTCAAGGGGGCGTGGATTAGCGACGGGTCCCGTTTCCATGGGCAATCGCGGGTTTCCGTTGCCGAGCGAGGCGGCACCGGCAGCATTTCGGGGAGGGCACCGCCCCCGATCCATGGATTTGGCGACCGCGCGCCAAATCCACGGATCGCTAATCCATGTTTGCGCGCCCCCGATTCACCTCCGAGACATCAGGTGGGGGACGAAAACAAAAGACCTCCCACGACAAGGGGCAAGCTCTCTCAGCAGGCGGCGGGGTTTCCCAGATACTCCTCGGGTTAAGTCGGGACTGTCCCTCCACAGGAGGAATATTCAAAAATAGCCTAACAACTAATCGGGGGGCTATTTTGTTAGTACTTTTTGTTTATGTTGAGGGCCTTTTTGGATTATTCTTGGGTTTCGTCCAAAACCCCCCTGTAGGGGGACACGCCCGACCTCATCCTCGGGCCTCTTGGAGCCCTCCGTGGCCTGATTAGTAGGTCGGCCCTGGTGAGTAGGTCGATGTGTCCTGTGTCTCGCGGCCCATGCCTTCTACATTCCTGTGGCAATGCGGCCCTCGGAAGGGTCCTGTGTCCTCTCGCGTGTCCTCTCGCGTTCAAGCCCGACTGTATTCCTCGGGCTCCTTGGAGCCCTCCGCGGCTCGGGAGGAGGCCTGTGGGCCACTTCTCGGCAGGCCGAAGGCCCTCTCGGAGCTCCCCGACACTGGCCCGCCCCCTGGGGCCCGCTCTGGCGGGCCCGCCTGCCCGGCCCGACCGCGGGCCCTGGAGGCCGAAAGCCAGGAATCAGAGCGTGAATTACCTCCCCCGCTTTCGCTTCCAGACAAAACCAAGTCATACCACGCGCCTCCTCGTCAAGCGGCCTGACCAGTACAGGCTTCAATTTGGCATCGTTTGGTATCTCTTGGAAGCGAGGGTGGTCAAAAGCGAGGTAGGTTTGTTTTCCCCCTAAGGAAGCACGCCAGGATTGAACAAGTTCGGAAACTGGAGCAGGGCACCCTTGCCTCGAGATGTGCGTGGCCTTAGCGGGCCCCGGAAACGACAGGGCCGTGTTTTACCGGCTCTGCTTTGCCGTGTAATTTTCCCGGTTCCGACGCCGTTTTTGTTACCGGTTCCGTCGCCGTTGTTTGACCGGTTCCAGCTCTGGGTCCAATCCTGAAGCCGTTTGTTTGCCGTTTCTGGTCGCCGTTTTTTTGCCGTTTCCACTTTCAAGGGACATTTTTTCGGAAACGGTGAAAAAACGGCCCTGCCGTTTCCGGGGCCCACAAAGTGCGTGGCCGCCTCTCTTTGCTGGGGGGAGCGCTAGGAAGAACAGGGCTGCACCGGCCCAGCTGGTGATTGTTTTTTATTCAGTGCTTTGCCGAGCGGCGCGGGCCCTCGCTCTCCCCCCCCATGTCGGAAACTGGGGTATATGCATTACCAGTGGCGGGCGGTTTTTCAATCCCAGGACTATTTCTGAGGGTCGGGGACGACGTCAGGGTGGTGTGGTGTATGCTTTGCTTCCCCGCTTTCCCGGGAAAACAGCGAAACATGTATACACCAGGATCCCGCATACCAGGATCCGCTTTCCTGTGCGAGTTCCAGTGCAGGGCCGAAACAAGTCACATCGCCGGAGATCTGGGTAGACATCTTCGGACGGGTCTCTAGGACGAGGGTAAATCCTAACGGATCGTTCCGGAACGCTCTCAGAGCGTTCCAGAGCGGTCTGAGAAAGCCGCGGCGCCCGAGACATTCTCCAGAGCCCCCGGATCTCAGAGCTTCTTGATGTATCCTTACCTGATGGTATCCTCGTCCTGGCTTCGTCCTACCCAATGGGGGTCCAGCGAAAAGGGGATGGTGCAACAGATCTTGTTGCAATAGATTTATGGGGTTTCAATAGATCTGGGGCGTGCAGTACATTCTGGTGCGCAAGTGCATTGCCAGATTGCCGCGCGCAAGATATGATGCAACACAAAACACTGCCTTTCTCCGACGCAGTACACCTGCATCGGCGTCACCCCAACACTCTTACACTAAATGTGCGTCGCCCCCCCCAGGGGCGACGCGCGCACCGAGAAATCTTATGGTATATGCTTCGTGGCGAGGGCTTTGTGGCCACACCGCTCGGGAAACGTTCGAGTATATCATATGTTCGAGTCGGACGCGTGTCTCTGAGGAGGACATTGCATTACAATGTCTCTGTGCGTCCCATTGCAATGCAATTCCTCCGAATCTACTGCACCTCAGATGGGACGCCAACAGTACACCACCACCAGCCATGGCCAGGTCCATCTTGGGCCCTGGACTGGTGTACAGACCTCCGGGCCTGGGCCAGGAGGGACCTGCACACCAGCCAAAAGGGCCCAGGATGGGCCTGGCCAGGGCTGGTGGTGGTGTACACCCTAGGCGATGCTTAAGAAAACCCAAGTTTTCGGCCAGAGTCTCGAGTATTCTTAACGTTTCAATGTACATCCCAAGATTTTCATAGAAATGTTGGCTTTTATTCAAGTTCTGAGACTATGAATTTCTTAACCCATGATTTCTTAAGCATTTCGCAGGGTGTACTGTTTGGAGCTGTCCTGGCACCGCCCCCCTGCGGCTGGGCCCCGGCTCCCGGCCAGCCGCAGAGCAGGGCGGCGGCCGAGAGGCGGCGGGGCGCGCTCGGGGGCACGGCAGGGGCGACGCCGGGCGGAGGGCGCGGAGAGGGGCGCGAGGCGGCCGTGGGGGCGAGGGGGAGGCGCCCGCGGGCCGAGGGCGTAGCTTGTAAGGCGGGCGTGTGCCTCCTACAGGGGGGGATATATATTCAGAAATACTAAAAAAAATCGTCATTAGGGGGCCACGTGCGAACCCGACCCCTACCCCCCCCACGATTTCTCAGGGGGAGGGTGGGGTTCACTTCGCTCGGAAGCTCCCGAACGAAGGGAACCCCACCCTCCCCCTCAGAAATCGTGGGGGGTAGGGGTAGGGTTCGCATGTGGCCCCCTGGTCATGGGATATGTGTTGTACCATTCTTGGGCATTTGGGAGCATCTCTGGAGTCTTCTTCTCAATTCTTCGTCCCGAATCCCCCTGGGCCATGGGCGCAATCTGTAAGTCGGGCCTACAGGGGGGATTTTCAAACATGATCAAACGAGAGTATGGGGATTATTTGTTTAATGCCACGTTTGAGCATTTTGGGAACATGTCGGGTGATTTGTTTTTTGATTTTTCGCCCAACATCCGCCTGCAGGGGGACGGGCCCGACCTAAAGCGTAATTCGCGGGCGTGCGGGAGAGCGAGGCGAGCGCGTGTGCCTACAGTCCAGACGCCTACCGTACGCTCGGAGTGGGTACGGGAAGAGCGGGCACGGCGACCGACCGCACCTCCTGCCGATCTGGAACCCGAGTCGCTGTCGGCGTGGCCGCGGCCGTTGCCCATCTGAGGTGGAAGGCCGCCTGCCCAACAGCGGCCGCCTGCAGGTTTTGGGCCACGTGTGTTGATGGGCATCGTACATCTCATTTCCGTACTCCAGACTTCGTAATACAAGGGAGGGGGTCTGGACCCTCCAAGACAAGCCATTTCAGACCCCCCCCGTGGGAGAACCCTCCCAAACATCGTCCCCAGACCCCCCAGGCCCTCCAAGATGGCCTGGAAGAGACCCCCCCCGAAATGAGACCCCCCTCCCTTTTCTTACGAAATCTGGAGTACCCAGTTTGGGCGTCCGGGGCTTTGTGCTTCCAGTCAAAAGGCGTTGAAAGAGCAACCATGTTCGGGTTCGCGAGGGGCCCCGGTTTTCGGGCCGCTCCCTGGGCTTAGGTCGTGGGGCCGGCTCTTAACATTTCGCGTACACCTTAGGCGATGCTTAAGAAAACTTAAATTTTCGGCCAGAGTCTCGATTATTCTTAACGTTTCAATGTAAATCTTAAGATTTTGATCGAAATTTTGGGTTCTGATTCAAGTTCTGAGTCTATGAATTTCTTAACCCATGATTTCTTAACCATTTCGCGTGGTGTATCCCCACCAAACCTTTGGACGCCCGAAATGGGTACCGAAAGAATGGGTACAGTGCCCAACAGCAGTTCCTGTTCATGTTGAACAGGCCTCGCTGTCCATGCCGCCGCGGCCTGTGTCCATTCGAGACAGGAGGCCGCCTGCCCAACAGCGGCCGCAGTTGGTTTGGGACAACATTTGTTGTTGGGCATCGTACCCATTTTTTCGGTACCCATGTCGGGCGTCCAAAAAACCCATCCAGGAACGATGCTTTCGGGAGGTGCCCTTACCTGGGGAGCGTGGCATCATGTGGATAGAGGCTCTTGGATGGCTCTTGGGGTGGCTCTTCGGGAGTCTTGAGGCCTCCTTGGGGGCTACTAGCGGCCTATACGGGCGTCCTGGGGGCCTCCAGGGGCCTCCTTGGGGCCATCTTGGGGGCCTCGGAAGCCTTCTTGGAACCTCTGAGGGCATCGGTCAAAGAAGGCGGGCCTCAAGTAGCGGTTCCCCTCTAGAGCCCCTAACATCTTTTGGTGTGGTTCTTTTGGGATTCCCTTGTGCTCCCTTGGGGCCGTTGCGGAGCCCTCCCGGGGCCCTCTTGAGTCCCGCTTGCGCCCTGTGGGGGGGCATGTTGAGGCCGCGGATGGCCGTCGGAAGCGAACGGGCGAGAAGGTCAACCTCACTGTCTGTCGTTCGGTTCCGAACGGATGTGGGCCTGTTTGGGCGTCTTGGGGGGTCCGCAAAGGCCACTTGGACCCGCCTCGGATTTTTCGCTGGACTTCACCTCTTGGAGTATGTCGGAAACCATATTGAGCGATCTTACGCTATCTTGATCCATTCGGGATGTCATCTTGTGCTATCTGGGGCCCTCTCAGAGCAGTCTTGGGTCATTTTGGACGCTCGAGGGACCCGCGGGGCGCTCCGTCCAGACCCATCGGGTGGGGGGAGAGGTCAAGACGCTCCTCCCAAGCGCAAACTGTTCAACTTACTCCCACCCACCTTCCTAGTACACTAGCCCCCGAGTCTCAGCACATCGCCAAGGAGCGCCACGCATGCCCTGTGCGTCACGGGTTCCAGGTGCACCAAGCATCCCGGAGGCCCAGGCGTGCCAGGCGCACCAGGTGCGCCACGTGCTCCACGTGCGCGAACTGTGCGGCGTGCTCCAGGTGCGCCACGCGCGCGGCGCGCGCAGAAGCTGCCACGTGCGCCACTGAGCTGCCGTCATCGGCTGGACAGGCACGGGATGGCCAGACCCCGGGTGCCTGGGGTCCCGACCGCAAGAGTTCATGATGTATTCCCCTGAAGCGAGGTGCCCATCATTCTGTGAAGGGCTGTTTCTCCAGGGAACGCGAAGCACTGGGACGGGTGAACAGCATGCGCCATCTCGAGGAACCGTGGGATACATGAAAGCTCAGAAAAACGAGCGCACCCCGCAAGAGTACAAGGGAGCATCCCCGCCGTCCCTGTCAGGCACTAGTGCAAAGCGGTCACAGGGCACCCGCGCAGGGTCCAGATTTGGAGTGCACCCAAGTGCCTACGACGAGTCCCGCCACCGTGCCTGGGTTGTCGGTATGAAGCCTATTGGATGTGCGTTGGGATCGCGCGGGAGGCCTCTCGGGGGCTTCGTGGGGCCTCTCTTTTGGTGGGCCGTGTTTTGGGCGCCTCTTGGGGCATCATGGGGGTTTCTTGGGGCTGAAGGCTCGGATGTTCGGTTCGTGTTCCTTCTCTTGGGCACCTTTTGGGGCCGTCTTGGGGCTTTCTTTGGCCGCCTTGGGCACCTCTTGGGCCGTCTCGGGGAGTTCTTAGGCAGCGTTGGGGCCCTCTTGGGGGCCTCTTGGGGGCCTCTTGGGCTACTTTGGGGTGGTCTTGGGGGCCTCGTGGGCCGTCTTGGAACGCATGGTTGCCGAACAGGCGAGAACGCCAGCATCCTTCAAAATCCTTCAACACCTAAGGGACATCACTGATTTGTGCCTCTTGGTGCCCTCTTGGGAGGCCTCTTGGAGGCCTCTTAGGGCGTCTTAGTCGCCTTTGGGGCCATCTCGAGGCCATCTCTGGCGTGTTCGAGCGATCGTTCGGCGACTCGGGGCCCTCTGGGACCGTGTTGGGGGCCCCCTGGGCCGTCATGGAAGCTTCGGTAAGCCCCAGGGAGGCGCCATGGTCGCCCAGGCGCCCCAGGGAGTAGGGGCGAGGCAGCCGGCGAAGCGCTGAACGAACATGGGGTGGTCCCTTAGACGCCTTGGGCCACCAACAGCCCCACGCCCAGGGGCGAGCATTTATACGGGCGCAGCACCGCGCTGGATGCGCAGCCTTCGGCTGACCGCCCGTGCGTGGCATATGGTGCTGCTTGGTTACGCCTGGGAAATATCCTCACCGCCCTGGCTTAACACTTCCAGCGCCATAACCTCACACCCCTCGCTTACAACTACCAGCGAAATACCCTCACGCCCCTGGTCTCAAGATGCCAGCGACATATCCGCACGATCCTGGCCTAGAACTGCCAGCGACATATCCTCACCCCTGGCCTTAAAACTGTCAGCGAAATATCCTCACCCCCTGGCCTAAAACTGCCAGGGAAATATCCTCAACCCCCTGACTTAAACCTGCCAGCGAGATATCCTCATACCCCCTCGCCTAAAACTGCAAGCGAAATATCCAGACCCCCAGGCCTCGCACTGCCAGCGAAATATCTGAATCCCCCTAAACTGCCAGCGACATATCCTCACCCCCTTGGCCTAAAACTGCCAGCGAACTGTCCTCACTTTCTGGCCTAAAACTGCCACCGACATATCCTCACCTCCTTGCCAAAAACTGCCAACGAGATATCCTCAACCCCCTGGCCTAAACTACCAGCGAAATAATATCCTCACACCTCTCGCTCAAAACTGCCAGCAAAGTATCCTGCCCCCCTGGCCTGCAACTGCCAGCGAAATATCCTCAAACTCCGGACTTAAAACTGCCATCGCAATATCCTCCCCCCCTGACCTAAAACTGCCAGAGACATATATCCGCACACCCTGGCCCTACAACTGCCAGCGAAATATCCCCACACCCCTCGCTCAAAACTGCCAACGAGATATCCTCACCCCCTGGCCTAAAACTGCCAGCGAAATGTCCTCAATCCCCTGACTCAACACTTCCAGCGAACTATCCTCACCCCCTGGCCTGAAACTGCCAGCGAACTATCCCCATCCCCCTGACTTGAAACTGCCAGCGAAATCTCCTCACCCCCTGGCCTGAAATTTCCAGCGAAATATCCAGACCTCCTGGCTTAACATTGCCAGCAAACTATCCTCACGCCCCTCGCTCAAAACTGCCAGCGACAGATCCTCGGCCCCTGGCCTAAAACTGCCAGCGAAATATCATGAACCCCCTGGCTTAAAACTGCCAGCGACATATCCTCACCACCATGACCTAACACTGCCCGCGAAATATCCTCAACCCCCCTGGCCTAAAACTGCCAGCGCAATATCCCCACACCTCTCTCAAAACTGCCAGCGAACTATTCTCACCCTCTGGCCTAAGACTGCCAGCGAAATATACTGAAACCCTGATTGAACTCTGATCCTCACACCCTGGCCTAAAACTGCCAGCGAAATATCCTTACACCTCTCGCTTAGAACTGCCAGCTAAAGATCCTCACCTCCTTGCCAAAAAACTGCCAGCGAGATATCTTCAACCCCCTGGCCTAAAACTGCCAGCGAAATATCCTCACAGCTCTCGCTCAAAACTGCCAGCAAAGTATCAGACCCCCCTGGCCTGCCGTTGCCAGCGAAATATCCTCAAACTCCGGACTTGAAATTGCCAGCGCAAGATCCTCACCCCCATGGCCTAAAACTGCCAGAGACGTGTATCCTCACACCCTGGCCCTGAGACTGCCAGCGACATATCCTCACACCTCTCGCTTAAGACTGCCAGCAAAAGATCTTCACCCCCTGGCCTGCGAAATATCCTCACCCCCCTGGCCTAAAACTGCCAGCGAAATATCCTCGCACCCATCGCCTAAAACTGCCACCTAAAGATCCCCATCCCCCTGGCCTAAAACTGCCAGCGAAATATCCTCACCCCCGGATTTGAACTGCCAGCGAAATCTCCTCACTCCCTGAACTAAAATTGCCAGCGAATTATCCTCAACCCCCTGGCCTAAACTGCCAGCGAAGTATCCTCACACCCCTTGCCAAACACTGCCAACGAAATGTCCTCACCCCCTGGCCTAAAACTGCCAGCGAAATATCCCCACACCCCTCTCTCAAAACTGCCAGCGAACTATCATCACCCTCTGGCCTAAGACTGCCAGCGAACTATCCCCGACCCCCTGACTTAAAACTGCCAGCGAAATATCATCACCCCCGGAAACAACATTGCCAGCTAACCGCGTTGGTGATTCAGTTGTTATGTCAGCCCTGTCAATCTACGTATCGAAAATCTAATTTCAATACCAAGTACCGAATCTTGCCAGGCAGCCCTTGACATTCTTCCACGCTTCAACACGCTGCAGGCACGGTGGCGGATGTTGTATATTTTGTTGACAAGGATGTTTGGGGGAAGGGGAGCGCCATGAGTCTGGGTTGGTTGCTAGTCCGTTGGGGGAGGGGATGTTTCGTAATAGGGAGCAGTGATAAAGCCCTCCCCGATGGGAAGAGGGGGATCGGAAGAGGAAACGCTCTAAACCACTTGCGCCCGAAATGTTCGGTGGGATTCGTGGCCGAGGCTCGCCGTGGCCAGGCACACCCTCATGTTCCTTTGTCGGCGTTTCTTCTGGTAGCGCGATGCCCGTATCTTATGTGTGTTTTCGCGTGTTGCTTTCGATTCCCCGCCGTGCTCGCTGATTTTATTGTGCGGCTGCATGTGCAGGCCGCCCCTCGCTGTCAGAGCTTCATCGGAGTCCGTCCGCGGGTCCCCTGCCACAGCTGCGTCGCGTGCGCCCCAGCGCTCCGGTCTCCTCTGGGGCGGGTGGCCTTCCTCGAGGTCCTGATGACGCTGGGCTGGTGCTGGGCGCCACGGAGGAGGACAGCGGGGCGGATGGTTCGTAGCAGTTCGTCCTCCACGTCCCGCCTACGTGACTGCGCGTTTGCCAGACAGCCGGATCGAGGTATAAGGTCGAGATCGGTTCGGGGAGGGCAACATATTGTTCTTCGTGCCCATCAGATGTCTTTGACAGATGCCATGTTGTCTGCCGATATCTGCAAGACATGGAGGGGACCGAACTGATGCTTCGCAAGAGACGACTGCGTTTAACTAGTTAGCCAGAGGCATGACACACACACACACACACGCCGCCGTGCAACCGACCAGGCAGTCTGCTTGCCTGTCACATGTCAGGAGCTCATGAGATTCAGGACGGGCCGCGTTGTTTACTGCCGCCCCTTGGTGCATCCCTTTCGTACCCGTCGCTCGTTGGAAGCAGGTATCTCTGCTTGCATCAGGCCTATTGTAGGTGCCTTCCTACTACGAGGGACGAGCGGGCTCCCTCCTTCCTTCCTTTCCAGGGGGCGGTCCGAAGCGATATCTGGTTTCAACTCTCAACCCTTTCCCTCTTTGTATTCAAAGGAAGGGCACGCGTGAAATCAAGGCGCGTGGATCAGCGACGAGTCCCGTTTCCGTGCGACATCTGCGCGATGCGTCGCAAGAAGAGGCGGTGTTGGCCTCATGCATCGGGGGGGGGGTACTCTCCCCGATGCGTGCGTGGATCCGGCGCCCACGCACCAGATCCACGGATCCGTAATCCGTCTTGGCGTGGTCCTGCGCAGTTCTACAGACAACCCGCACAGTTAGGATGGGCACCCTTCCCAAGGGTACTCTTGCATCCCTGCCGCCTCGGTCCATCCTTAGCCGCTCCCGCTGGCCAATCTCGTTCGAGAAACGTTAACGCGGCCCTCCAAGGCACTTGAGTCCTTGCCGCGCATCCTTCTTATGCGGGTCGACTGCACGCTCTTGTCTTCAACGACGGGTATGGCTTTGCGCGCTCTTCCATTGGCGCGCACACGGGCTTGGGCCAGGGGTGGCGCCATGCCCTGGGCCCGCAGTTGTCAAGCGCTGCGCCCGACTCGCGTCTTCGAGGCAGCGCGATCGGGCCGTCGTCACTGCGCGCACCACATGAGTGGAATGCCGACGTAGAGATGGCGCGTGTCGAGGCGCAGTAAGTTGAGTGCGGTTCGTGAGAAGGCCCCGTTTGCAGCGTCCCAGCGTCATACGTAGCTCATCATACTGCTCATGCCTCCGACGTTGTTTGTTTTCGTGTGGGGGGGGGGCACAGCGTTGACACCCAGAGGTCTGGGCCATTTCCCAAGAACAGGTTCCTCATTCCGAGTCGGTTATCGACCTTCCCGGGCCCCCGGCAATGGCCCCGTGGGGGGCGAGCACGGGAGACCATCTCCTGCCTTGGTTTTTGACGACGCGAGGATGTCCGTGTCGCCCTTCAGGCGTACAGCCCTCCACGATCTGAGCGGTTTGCCCTATCTCTACGTTGCATCTTCGGGGGAACTCGCCTGTCCCCCTAATTGGTGTCTTTTCTTGTGCCCGACGCGGGCTCGATGCTGACTGGACGCGGATTTGGCGTGGATTCGACGCGGATTCAACACGGATTCGACACGGATCCGACGAGGCTGACACGGATTCGGCACGGCTTCGACGCGGACGGGGCCGCGACGGGACAGACAAGGTCACCCGAGGATGCAGCATATTTTCGGCGTCACCCCAACATACTTATACTATATGTGCAGCGCCCATCCCAGGGGCGAGGCGCGCACCGAGAAATCTTATAGTATATTCGTCGTGGCGGGCGTTTTCTGGCCACACCGCTCGGAAAGCGATATACTACAAGATGGGAAGGTGGGTATACTGTATGTTCGGGTCGGACGCGCGCCTCCAGGGAGGACATATGGTATTAGTATGTCCCGGTGCGTCCCATAACCCAGAGATCCGATGTCGTATTTTTTGAAGACGGGGCCCCTGGAAGTCTCGACCCTTTTCCCCAGGACGGGTTCTTCATCCTCGGTCGTTTTTTGACGGTCCCGAGGCCCGGCGAGGGCCCCTGGGGGCCGAAATTTGGGAAAGACCTCCGTCCTGGCGACCTGGAAAACAAATTTTGGGGCGAGATTTTTGGGAAATTTGGGAAATTCCAATGCCTTGGATCTCTGGGTAACTTGCCCTCTTTGTGCAGCCACGCGCAGAGGGGGTGGGGGGAGGGGGGAGGGCTCCTCAGAAGCACCCCTGCTTCCTAGAAGGCGCGGGCCTTCTCTATAGATGCAAGGCCGGCGCCCTCTAAGAAGCAGCCTCCTCCTTCTAAGAAGCCTTCCCCTCCACCCCCTTGAGCGCACCGCCAATTTTCAGGAGGAAAAGAAACACACAGACACAATTAATCCTCGATTCCCCAGAAAATATGGGAAAATATGGGAAAATATGGGAAATAATGGGGAATCTTTTTATTTGTGTGTATTTATTTGTGTGTCCTGGGGCCCCTTCAAAGTTGCAGTCCCCCCCTCCTCGGCCGCCGTCCGCCCTCCGCGCCTCCGCGGGGCCGACCCGCCGGTGCGCCGCGCGCTCCCGGCCACGCCGCCTTTGGCGGGAGCGCCCGCGGTGGCCGGCCGAGCTCACCGCGGGAGGGGAGCAACACTTCCCAGATGGTCTGGTACCGGAAATTTTCGGTTGCGATTTCGACGCACCCCGAATTTCGGTAGCGACCGGATCTTCGTTTGAGCACGTTGAAATAGCGGATTTCAGAACGCTCTGATACCGGTATTGGGCGCTACATTTCGGTATTTCGGTAGCGACCGATTTCTGCGGAGCGCTACCGGAAATTTTCGGTAGCGGACCATCAGGGTTGTTTTTGGTCTGCGGGTCGAGAACGGGCCAGGCCTCGTCCGGTCAAGAGCTGGGCGGGGCGCGCAAAGCACTACTTGGGGAGACAGGGCGCGGGCGGGCGGGGCCTCAGGCGGCCGGAGGGTGTGGGGTGCAGGCGGTGCCGAGGAGCATGCACAGGAAAAGGTACGCTCTGGACAGGAGCCGGCGGAGGGGAAAAAACACACAGACCCAACTCATCGTCGACCCCCTGGAAAATAAAGGAAAACGTGGAGAATCCTGCTATTTTCGGGGGCGGAAAAGAGGGGGGTGATGACTAGGGGGGGTGGACATCATGGCGGGGGCCGTGATATCTCCCCAGATTTCATGGCGCCTCTTGTTCCGTTACGTCCCTGGCCCCCCCGCTGGGCCGCGCACGTGCCGCCGGTCATGATTAGCACCCCCCCCTCTTGGACACCCCCCTCTTGGACGCTCCCGATGTTTGTTTGTGTGTGTGTATATCTACTTGTGTGTCCCAGGGCCCCTTCATCCCCCCTCTCGCCCGGGGGGAGGTGCCAAGTCCGTGCGGAGCAGCGAGGTCCGTGCGGAGTGCGCGGCCTCCGTCGGGGCTCCCGCCGTCTGGGCTCGGACCACCCTGCCAGGAGGAAGGCGGGCCTGTCCCTTCACAGGGAGGAATATTCAAAGACAGTAAACAAAATGGTCTGGGGACGTTTTGTTTTGACTATTGTTGAGCACGTTTGGAGTTTTCCCTGCGTGTCCTAATTTTTCCCCCAAGCTCCTTTTCTGCGTGTTCTCTCCCCCTGTAAGGGGACAGGCCCGACCTAATGCTGGGATGCTGAGGCCGCCCCGAGGAGGTCCGCACGGAGTGTTCGGCCTCCGGCCGGGCTCATTCCATCGGGACTTGTTGGTACAGTCCCCAGGTGGTGACAACACCCGGCGGTGAGTCTCTGTCGAGCAGTGGCGAAGCGTCCGGGCTTGCCCCTTGGGCCCACCAAACAATGTTCTGAGAACCTTACTGTGATTTCTACGAAGTGTTCTTGGAACATTTCTGGCTGAGACCTGTCTGGTTTAGTACATCAGGCTTATGCTCCCAGAACATTGTTTCTTGCCCTTAGAACAGGTTTGGGTTCTAAGACCATTTCGGGGCAGGCCTATAGAGCTGCCGGGACGGTCGGTCCCTGCTCAACTCTGGCGACTTGGTGCCACCACCCGGTCTAGGGACTCGTGTGGTCTGGGGGTTCCCGAACTTTCGGATGCAATTCTTGGGAGATCAAATTCTGTTTCCGCCCTGGTCCGAAATCCGGCTTAATCCAGCTGAATTCCGCTTCATCCGGCTTGATCCCGTTTGATCCCCTCAGTCCGGCCTAATCCTGCTTAGTCCGAGGCCCACTCCGGCGTAATTCGCAGCTTCCAAGTGGGGCTTAATCCTCCTCAATCCTTCACACGAAAGCCTCCCAGTAGTTGCCTCCTGACAAACTTGGCCTCCCCTGACCTCCCGGGGGAGGACCTCGTGCGCGGGGTGCCCGTGCTGCAGTCGCAGGGCAGCGGGCAGCCGCCCGCGGCGCCGCGCGCCCTCCGCCCCTGCGCGCCTCCGTCCTCGGGGGGCCGGCGGGCTTGCCGCACTCGGGGGTCGGGAGCCTTGATTTGGACACCCGAAATGGGTACCGAAAGAATGGGTACAATCGGCGTCACCCCAACATACTTATACTATATGTGCTTCGCCCCCCTGGGGGCGATGCGCGCACCGAGAAATCTTATAGTCTATGCGTCGTGGCGGGCGCATTCTGGCCACCCCGCTCGGGAAACGATATACTACAAGATGGGTATACTATATGTCCGGGTCGGACGCGCGCCTCCAAGGATAACATGTAGTACTGGTACGTTTTTGTGCATCCCATACAATGCCCAACAACCAATGTTGTCCCAAACCAACAGCGGCCGCTGTTGGGCGGGCGGCCTGGACACGAGCCGCGGCGGCGTGGGCCGCGGATCTGGTTCAAAATGAACAAGATCCGCTGTTGGGCATAGTACCCATTCTTTCAGTGTCGGGGGAGCGTAAGACCCGGGTTTGCCGGGACTCGGGTTCGCCACCGTTTTTTGACGACCGCGCCTCGGATTTTGACGAGGAGGAGTTTCGTGGGATGTCTGCAGCGGGAGGCCTCGTCAAAATGCAGGCTCGGCCTCGTCATTTTTTTGACGACCTCGTCGGGGATTTCCGAGTCCCCCGTACCCGGGTCTTACGTCTCCCCGACAGTACCCATTTCGGGCGTCCAGACTTGGGACGGGGGTCAATGCAAACGGGGGTCAGCCAGGGCGCCGGGTCCTGCAGGATCCTGCGAAGACCCCCTCTGGCTGACCCGGGTTGGCGAGCCGCTCGTGGCCGCGAGGCGGCCGCGCATATTGGCTGACCCGGGGTTGCGAAGACCTGCGATGCAGTTTTTTGTTCTCTGCACTGCGGTTTTTGGGTCTGCTGACCCGGGTCTGGATTGACCCGGGTCAGAAGATTCCCGCAGGGGGGAGAAACGTCGACGCAGACGCGCAGGAACTCGGAAGCTGGAACGTGTACACGACCAGTGGCGGGCTCTCGTTCAGTCCCAAGACTTTTTGAGGGTCGGGGGCGACGTCGGGTTGGTGTGGTGCAAACCTGTTCCCCGTTTCCCCAGGGGAACAAAGACACATGTATACGCCAGGACCCCTGTATACACCAGGATCCGCTTTCTCGTGAGGGTCGGGGGCGACGTCGGGGTGATGTGGTGTAAGCCTGTTCCCCGCTTCCCCAGGGGAACAAAGACACATGTATACGCCAGGACCCCCGTATACACCAGGAGCCGCTTCCCCGTGGGAGTGTCGGGGGCGACGTCGGGTTGGTGTGGTGCAAACCTGTTCCCCGTTTCCCCAGGGGAACAAAGACACATGTATACGCCAGGACCCCTGTATACACCAGGATCCGCTTTCTCGTGAGGGTCGGGGGCGACGTCGGGGTGATGTGGTGTAAGCCTGTTCCCCGCTTCCCCAGGGGAACAAAGACACATGTATACGCCAGGACCCCCGTATACACCAGGAGCCGCTTCCCCGTGGGAGTGTCGGGGGCGACGTCGGGTTGGTGTGGTGCAAACCTGTTCCCCGTTTCCCCAGGGGAACAAAGACACATGTATACGCCAGGACCCCTGTATACACCAGGATCCGCTTTCTCGTGAGGGTCGGGGGCGACGTCGGGGTGATGTGGTGTAAGCCTGTTCCCCGCTTCCCCAGGGGAACAAAGACACATGTATACGCCAGGACCCCCGTATACACCAGGAGCCGCTTCCCCGTGGGAGTTTCTGTGCAGGGCTGGAAACAGCCCTGGTGTATAGAGTTCGGTTCCCTAGAAACGTCGGTTTCCATGAGCAGGGGGAGGAGGAGGAGGAGGAGGAGGAGGAGGAGGAGGAGGAGGAGGAGGTGGAGGAGGAGGAGGAGGAGGAGGAGGAGGGAGGTTGGGGGGGGAGGAGGAGAAGGAGGAGGAGGAGGAGGAGGACGACGAGGATGAGAAGGAGAAGGAGAAGGAAGAGGGGGGGGAGGCACAGGCCCGGGAAATATATAGGTCGAACGATGAGCTGGGAATCCTGGGCTTCGTGCCGTCGCAGTCTGCGCCTCCCCGGGCCCCTGTGCAGACCAGCCTTCGAGAGATCACCTCCGGGGACGGGAGTGCCCATGTGCCCCACCCGACGCATCAGGGTCATGCCTACCGCACGGGCATCAGCAATACATGACAGTCCTCCTCCTCCTCCTCCTCCTCCTCCTCCTCCTCCTCCTCCTCCGCTTCCTCTCGGCGGCGAGCGAGGGGGGAAGTGAGAAGGATAATGCCCTTTCACATGGTGGCGGGGTTTTTCAGAAGCCATCGGGTCTTTTGAGAAGTGGTCTGTGGCGTCGAGACTGGCGTAGAACTTCTCAGAAGGCCGGGGGACTTCCGAGCCTTCTGAGAGGGACCGCTCCTCCAACTTCTTCGGGCGATCACAAACATGGATTAAGGGGGCGTGGATTAGCGACGGGCCTCGCTTTCATGAGACATCGCGGATTTCCCCCGCCGGACGAGGCGCCACCGGCCGCTTTTGGGGGAGGGCACCTGCCCCGATCCATGGAGTTGGCGACCCCGCGCCAAACCCGTGGATCGTTCATCCACGTCCGCGCGCCCCCGGTTCACCCAGTACGCGCCGCGGGTCCTCCCTCCTCCAAGCTTCGAAGCAGAGGAAGCTGCATGCACATGGACCTTCGGAGGTCCGCGCCGGTTAGTTTGGCTGGCTCTGGGCCTCTCTTGCGGCGCCTCGGGCGCCGCCCCTGGTGCGCGCGCTCCGCGCGCCAGGGAGGAAGCTTCAGGGTCCGGCGCCCACCCAGAGACATCTGCGCGGAGGAGGAGAGGCTGGAGGAGGGGGAGGAGAATGATGATGATGATGATGATGATGATGATGAGGAGGAGGAGGAGGAGGAGGAGGAGGAGGAGGAGGAGGAGGAGGACGATGGAGGATGGAGGATGGAGGATGGAGGATGGAGGATGGAGGAGGAGGAGGAGGAGGAGGAGGAGGAAGAGGATCGAGGAGGAGGAGGGGGATGAGGCCTGGCGCGGAGATCGCCACCACAGCGCACGAGGCGCCCCCTCCGTGGCGCCCACGGGCGGTCACGGGCGGGCAGCGGGCAGCATGTCGACGCGCCCGGCCGAGGCCACAGGCCACCTGCGCGGAGTCCCAAGAGGGCAGCCCTTTGCTTGGGGAATGACGTGCACAGTGTGTCCGGGCGGAGGAGGAGGAGGAGGAGGAGGAGGAGGAGGAGGAGTATCGATTCGTTTCGATCGCCACTGCTTGGGGAGTGGCGTGCGCTGTGTGTCCAGGCGTGGGGTCCAGGCCCGGGCCGCGGAGAGCGGAGGGGGGTCGGGAGCCTTGAGACGGGGGTCCACGCAAGCGGGGGTCGGCCAGGGCACCAGATCATCCTGCAGGATCCTGCGAGGACCCCCTCTGGCTCCTGCAGGATCCTGCTAGGATCCTGCAGGATCCTGCAGGATCCTGCGAAGACCGGGTCTGGATTGACCCGTGTCAGTCAGGAGGGGAAAAAACGCACAGACACAATGAATCGTCGATTCCCCAGAAAACATGGGAAAATGTTGGAAGTGGGGGGGAAGACAAAAACCTAGAAAATATGAGAAAATAGGGGGCATCTTTTGATTTGTGTATTTATTTGTGTGTCCCAGGGCCCCTTCACCCGAGGTGGAGGCGGAGGCGGGGCACGGGGCTCGTGTCGACTCGGGCTGCCGATCTCCGCCGAGTCGATTCGTGTCGGTGGCCGGCTCGACATCGATTCGAATGTGGGCTCCCCTGGGCGTCGATTGGAGGCCCATGTCTCAATGGTCGGGAACCACTGACGAGCAAAAACGCAGGAAAGCAAAAATATCATGCTTCGCAATTTTGTTTTTTTGCTGGGCGGATTTTGATTCGCCGCGCGCCCCGCGTCGGGGAAAAGCGCGGTGCCCGCACAATGCGCGGCGACATGCGGGGAGGTTGTGCGATGGCAGGCGTCTGTTAACGCACAGTAGTTGAAAACCGCGATCACCTTAGACGGCCAAAGATGGCCCCGTGGGGCCTCCCAAGACAGTTCCCCATATCGGGGAATCGCAATGTGTTGGCGTCGGCTTGTTGTGTTGTTGGAAACGTGACGAGGTCTTGAGTCGCGTTGCTATTTTTCTGTGTTCTTGGTGTGCCCAGCGTGCTGTGTGTTCTATGTGTACCCGCCGTGTTTGGTGTGATTGTGATGACTGGTGTGCCGCGTTTTTTCGTTCACCGCCGCCCCAAGAAGGTCGATCATAACATTTGCCGGCCACTATCGCCATCCATCAGTTTGTTCGCCGTCATCCTCGTAATCCGTCGCAAGATGGGGGCAGTGAAAAGGAACGGCGCGGGGAGAGCAAAAATTGAGGGGTAAATTTGGATTCCCCGGAGGGAGAGCAAATCTCCTCCCAGGCCGTCCTCGAAACCGTCCGCGCGCACCGTCGGGAAAAACCGCCTCCATCTCACCCCAAAAAATTTGCTCTCCATCTTTTCGTGCATGCAGGAGGGCCCGGCGCTGCAGACATCCTCTATTTTTTTTTGCTCTCCCAGATTTGCTCTCCGCCTCTTTTTTTTTGCTCTCCAGATTTGCTCTCCCGCTCGCCTCCGTTTGGGAAGGGGTCGTAGGGATTCTCCATTGGATGGGACAGGGGCCACGAAAAGGGTAACGGAGGGAGGATGGGGTGAGGGGGGAGGAGGGAGAAGGGAGGAGGGGGTGAGGGAGGCCGGGAAGGGGAGGGGCAGGGGAGGGAGGAGGGGGAGGCGCAGGAGCAGGAACACGAGAGGGAGGAGCATGAACAAAAGGACGGAGGAACATTAGGGGGAGGAGCAGGAGGCGGAGGGGGAGGAGCAGGAGCAGGGGGGAGGAGGAGACGATCAGGAAGAGGAGGGGGAGGGGGGAAGATGGGGAGGGAAGATGGGGAATTGTGAGGAAGAGCAGGGGCAGGTGAGGAACATGCGTTTTGCTGCGTTCCTGTTGTTGCTTCTGCTGTTCCCTCTCGTCCTTACTGATTCTCTCCATTTTCGTCCTCGTATTTGCTTTCGTGCGAATCCTGAGAGATCATCGTTTTTCGGCTACTCAACCAATCGGCGTCAGACGTCGTGGTATGGCTCTGTATAAGGACTCGTTCTCTCCCAGAAAATGAATTAAAATTACAAGATTTTCTTAATAGATTTGCTTAATGGGGTCCGCGTCAGTGCTTGGCCACCAGTGACATGTCAAAGCGACGCGAAGATCGGTTCGGGCGAAAGGGGGGGATTGGGAAAGGGGGGGTTACGAAATCTGCTGCATGCAGCTGGTTTCGGCCCCACCGAGGGGCCCATTCCTCGATACATGGGCGCCTCCGGCGCCGGGAGGCGCCGGGAAAATCAGCTACGTGAGCTGATTCTCAAACCCCCCCTTTGCTATCCCCCCCTTTCGCCCGACCCGATAAAACGAAGCGAAGATCGGGACAAAATCGGATCGGGATCACTCGAAATCTCTGAGAAACGGCGGGTTGGGAGGATGTATTGGGCGCCGCGGCCGCTCCAGAGCGTTCTGGAACGCTCTGAGAGCGCTCCGGAACGCTCTGGAGCGATTTATCCCGATCCTAGCCCTGTTTTATAGATTGGAGGCCCATGCCAAGAAAGACCCTGCTTGCCTCCAGGGTGCCCTGGGTCTCTCGGATGTCGGTGGCTGTGCTGTGGAAAAAGCGTGGCCTTCCCACACCAGAAATCCGACGACGTCCTGGGGGTCTCAGGATTGGGTTTCTTCTGGAAGGTTTCTTGTGGACTGGCGTCCACTATAAGGGGGGGGGACTTGAGAAGCACCCTGCTTGTTAGGAGACACGGGCCTTCTCTATAGATGGAAAGCCCGCGCCTCGTAAAAGGCGGCTTCATTCTAGGAGGCCTTCTCCCTACCCCTACCCCCATGCGCGCGCCGCCAAATTCGGTGGCAACCATCTGGACAGGAATAGGGGGGAGTCCATCGACCTCAGATGGTTGAGAGATTGACGATGCATCGAAGATGTCTAGATGCGAAGGGGGGCCTGCATCGACGATGTATCGACGATACATGGGCAGTGCATCGGCCATTGAGGTCGCTGCATCCCCGCCTGTGCTTATCCCCCCCCCCCGATCGCTGCCCCGCAACAGTTTGTATAGTGCAGGAGGGCCAGCGCGAAGCGTCGGTCTGGCGAACTGGCCCTACGAGGGCAGCGCGGGCGGACCGGGGCCCAGAGAGTCGAGCATCGGGAGCATCCTGGAGCATCGAGCCAGCAAAAACAACACACGAAACCGAAACAAGCACGGGGAATGGACGTCCGAGCGATGGCGAGTGGTTGGACCGCGTTGGCGAAAGTTCGTCCGAGCGGAGCGGGATCCGGAGTCGGATGGGAGTTCTTGGCATCGCTCGGACGTGTGTAGTTTTTCCTTCGGTGAGGACCATCGAGGAGCACCCTTGATCATTTGACGAACAATCCACGCGCGAAACCGAAAAAAACAGGGAATGGACGTCCGAGCGATGGCCAGAGTTGGAATCGGCCACATGCAGCCAGAGCGGAGGAGGAGCTCGCAGGCTAAGAGTTTCGCGCCAGCACCAGTGTCGGCGGCTGCCGCCACCGAGGGAAGAGGATCCCAAGCTCAGGGACGGTGGCAGTACAGATGTTCCGTAGGTGGTAGACAACTTATTTCGGAAATGGGAACATATAAATTACCAGTGGCGGGCTGTTTGTCAATCCCAGGATTTTTTGAGGGTCGGGGGCGACGTCGGGGTGGTCTGGTGTATACTAGTTCCCCGCTTACGCTGGGCAACAACTAAACATGTATACACCAGGATCAGGTATACACCAGGATCCGCGTTCCTGTGCGAACTTCAGCGCATGGTCAGCAAAAGCTTCGGTGTATAGAGTTCGTTTCCCTATGATTGCCACTAACGCCAATAGTATGGATCATCTTCGCGCAGTGGAGGCAACTCCTCCTCTCTCCTCGTCCTCCCTGGCCCCCCCCCTCGTCCTCCTCGTCTTCGCCTCACTCTCGCCCTCCCTACTCCTTCGCCTCCCCATTCCTCGTCTCCGTGCCTTTCCCCCACCTCGGCCTCAATCTTCGCCCTGCTTGTTCCTTCCTCCGCCCTCGTCGTCGTCATCGTCATCGTTGTCGTCTTCTTCTGCGCCATCGTCGTCCCCGTGCGCCCGGCCGGGCTCGCGGCGCCCCCTCGCGCGCGCGCGGAGGCGGTGGCGCTCTGCCCCGGCGGCCACGAGTTGAAGGCACGCCGCGGGCAGCCTTCGGATTGGGCCACGATTGAGTCGGGCCTGTCCCTCTACGGGGGGAAAATTCAAAAATAGTATAACAAAATAGTCTGGGGACTGTTTTTGGAGTATTGTTGGAACATTTGTTGGCTGTGTTTGATTTTCGTTCAGGAACCCTCCCTGTAGGGAGACAGGCCCGACCTAAGGCTAAGACGAGGGTAAAAACCGTTCCAGTCGAACCGATCGGGGAGACGTAAGACTCGAGCAGTGGCGAAGCGTCCCAGCTCGCCTTTAGACCCACCAAACAATGTTACAATGCTCTAATCGATTTTGTGGTTTCCGCAACATGTTTTTAGAACAGTTCTGGCTGGGACTGTCTTGTGTTATCATATCGAACTTCTGTTCTAAGGATATTGTGTTGGTTCTTTATACCTTTTGGGTTCGAAGAAAATATCTAGGTAGGCCTATAGGAATGCCGGGACGGTCGGTCCCTGCTCAAAAAACTCGAGTACGCTGGAACTCGGGTTTGCCAACATGTTTTTGTCGACCGCTTCTTGGACTTCGAGGGTCCGGTTTTCGCGGGATGCCTGCAGCTGGAGGTCGCGTCCAATTCCAGAATGGGCGTGTCGTCGTTTTCGTGATGGCCCCATCAGGCCAATCCGAGTCCCCGGCAGCCGAGTCTCACGTCTCCCCGAAGAGAGCTCCAGCACGCTGTGGACAGAAGAAGAAGAAAACGCGGCATAATCATGCACTCCTGGCGTTTTCCGCGCGGAATTTTCTCGGATCCGCGAGGCTTGGACCCCGCCGCGGGCGGGTCACGGCGGAACGCCGCCATGGGCCCGGCATCGGCCAGCACGGGACGATTTGCAGCGATCGGGGAGCCGCCGGTCGTTTCGGGAGGAGCGAGGCACGCGGTGCTTGGAATCGACGCGGGGGTCGTCATGACACGAACCCGCCGTGATTCAAGAACACAAGAATGCATCAGCATAGGTTTTCGGAGGTCCGTCCGTGGCCATTCTGGTACAAGCAGTTTTGGCACACGTTTTCTCATCTTATCGTATGCGTGGGGCCGGAAGTAGATTCTACTTCGATGACCCAGCCGATTCCACAATCGAAGCTTGCCGTGCTGATAGGCAATCAAAGCTACGTAGACCCTGGGTACCAAGGCTTGTTGTACACGCGCAGTGACGCAGAAGCGCTTAGAGACAAATTGATTAGATTGGGGTTCAACGTGGTCGTTGCAATCGATGTCACATATACTGAGCTTAAAAAGCTGCTCACCCGTATCAGTGGCTGGGCTCCGTCGCCGAGCGAGATATTTTTCTTCTTCGCTGGCCACGGTGAACGCCGAGGTGGCGACAACGTTTTGCTCCCGGTGGATGCCATGCAGCGCGGTGATTTCGCGGTGGCATTGAATGACGTTCTCAACGCATGTGCTCCGAGCGACGTCCAGGGTTCACGCCGAGTGGAAATCGTATTGGACTGTTGCCAGTCGGAAGGGGAAGGCATGGAGCGGAAGGTACAGTATCCTCGTCGCGGTGAATTTGTCGTTCTCTTCGCGTGTGGCGCAGGCCGCGTAGCGAGAGGAGGGGGGGACGAAACTGGCAGTCAAGGTTTGAGGGTAGGACACGGGTATCTCACATGCGCACTCCTCCAGCATTGCGGCGAGGACCTGTACCATGCGTTTCCATATATTGCCTCGAAAGTGCGCCAGGCCACAAGGAATTTGCAGACGCCATGGATGCTTTCCAATATCTGCAGGGAGGAACGACAGGTGGACTCGGAAACCCAGCTGATTGATGCCATTTTGAATTCCTTCTGTCTCGCGAGAATTTGGGAATCGGAGAAGTACGTTGTGCTTGACAGCATGTTTTCGGTCGGCGACGTTCAGGTCCCCCACTGTAGAGTTGCAGATCCACACAGGGCAGAACGTGTTCGCTTGGACAAGTTGAGTGGCCTACGAGTTGAAGTACCCAGCGTCCTTGTGATCTCGCACACCGCGTACGGAGGTTTGCGGTACTGTGTGGAATCCTTTTTTCACACTGGTATCATGCAGCATTACCTCATTGATCGCAGCGGGCATCTGGTGCAATTTGTTGATATTGACTTGCGCGCGTGGCACGCCGGGGTTGCGTGTTGGCGCCCGGTCGGTGCAGTAGGTAGCATCGCTGGCTATCTTGGTGTGAACGACGTGAATAGCCATTCTGTCGGCATTACTCTTGATGGCAACGGTGACCACGAGGAGTTCACTGCCCAGCAGTACGCAACCCTGAATGCCCTCTTAGCTCTGCTACGCGATCGTTACTCGATAAGCGGGCGGAACGTGGTGGGCCTGGGTGAAGTAGCGCATCCTCCCGGAAGGCACCACGCTCCAGGCGTCCATTTCGATTGGGACAGATTAGAATGTTTTGGTGCGGATTTCCCTTCACGTCGCCGCGTGCGAGACTGTCAGCCCAAATCAACACAGTTATCTAATGTTGGGGGTGCCGCGGATTCGAGATCGTTGGCGCTTGCGTTAATAGACTGGGGATACAGTTGCGACGAGGACAAGGCCTGGCACGCACATACCCGCATGCAGATTGTAATGGACAGGTACCTGGGGACCGCCGGGTTGGGACACGGGGGCAATATTGCTCAAGGGCATTCGTTGCTCGCTCAGATGCTCACGTTTCGTTCCTGGTGTGAGCTGGATGGGAGGTCGCACAATGAAGATCAGCCCGCCGATCACACGTCAGGTGATGAATCGAGCGTTGCAGATGTCGCATCCGCGCCTTGGTTCTGACATGATATGGATTGAGGCGGAGGCCGCTGTGGCGCCAGTAAATCCCGTTGCCTAGCAAGGTGGCTTGTGTTTGGCAGACAGCAGACTAGATGGCTCACTGAGGCCAGGCCAGGCTGGTAAGAATTCATGTGCGCATGCATGCCTTCGATTGCTCCAGCGCTGACGCCGAATTAGAAATCGCAGGGGCTTCCCAGCACGTTCACAGGGAACCCCCGCCGAGTAGATTTTGTGGTTGGAATGCACGGTGAAACGATTGAACGCAAGGACAATATTCACCCTCACTACGACTCGTGACGCTTGACGTTGTTTTCGTCTGCGTCGCTGTCGCAGTAGTATTACCGCTGCCACAACCATGTATTTCCTGGCGTGGTTTCCAGCAGCGCTAGCGGCGTGCAGCGCCTGCTGCTGTGCCTCAACAAAAAGTGTTCGGAGGTCCGCGCGGACTTCTTGGATCTGCGCTTGGCCCCCCCTGCAGACGCCGCCTCCGGCGCCGCCCCCGGCGCGCTCCGCGCACCCGGGAGGGGGCTCTAGCTTCTGACGCAGGTCCAGGAGATCCGCGCGGACCTCCACCTGAAGTTGGTGTTCGTGTGCCGCTTCTCCTCGTCTCCAGTGACGCCTCCAGACATGGGCCGTCTTCCGCGGCTGTGGCCTCGGCATCGCTCGGACGTGTGCTTTTTTTCCTCTTCGGCGAGGACCATCGAGGAGCATCCTTGATCATTTGGCGAAAAGCCCACGCACGAAACCGAAAAAAACACGGGGAATGGACGTCCGAGCGATGGCGAGTGGCAGCCGCCGCCCAGACGTCCTTGGGCGGGCGAGCAGCGCTGCAGCGTGCAGGGCCCCCCCCCCCCCCCCCGCGGCGGCAATCTCGAGGTGCGGGCGCTCCGCCAGCGGCGGCGGGCAGAGGTGCGAGGGCACTCGTTTCAGGAGGAAGAGAAACACACAGACACAATTAATCCTCGATTCCCCAGAAAATATGGGAAAGTGGGGGGGGAAGACAGGAACCCGGAAAATATGGGAAAATATGGGGGATGTGTTTATTTGTGTGTATTTATTTGTGTGTTTGTGGGCCTCTTCACTCGCTGGCGGCGCGCACAAGGGGGTGGGGGGAGGGGGGAGGGCTTCTTAGAAGCAGGCTGCTTCCTAGAAGGCGCCGGCCTTACATTCATACAGAGAAGGCCCGCGCCTTCCAAGAGGCAGGGGTGGTTCTAAGAAGCCCTCCCCCCTCCCCCCACCCCCCTCTACGCGTGGCTGAACTCGGGTAGGGGGATCGGCTGCAGAGTCGATTCACCCCCAGATTGATCCCTCTCGCCGAGTCCATGACAGCGCGTATATCAGCCACGCGCAGAGGGGGGTGGAGGGAGGGGGGCGGGCATTATCCATAGATGTAAGGCCGGCGCCTTCTAAGAAGCAGCCTGCTTCTAAGAAGCCCTCCCCCCTCCCCCCACCCCCTTGTGCGCGCCGCCAAGTATACTACTGCTCTTAGATCTACCTCGCATTCTGCGCACGTGTGCATGGACTCGGCGGGAGAGTCCGTCATGGGGTAGAGCGATTCTGCAGTCGACCTCCTGCTCAAAGTGCATGGGGCACGCCCGACGATAAATCGGCTTGCCAACGAGTGCGCCAGGGGGTGCCCACAGAGTCCCTCGGGGCCACCCTGCGAGTCGCAGGGATACGGCGCAGGATGTGCCCTTAGATATATATTGTGGTAGTGCTGGCGACCATGCTAATGTTGATGACGATAGCGATGCTGATATTGATGATGATCTTGTGTGATGAAGGTGGTGAGGATGCTGCTGATGATGCTACTCAGGAGGACGACGGCGACGATCACGACAACGACCACGACGGCGCCCACGGCGGCGGCGGCGGGCGGCGACGTCGACGACGTGCCGAGGACGCCCCCAGAATATCTTGCCCTGCGTGCCTGGTGCAGTCGCAGCTTCCCTCTCGTTCTCGGCCCCCCCCTCCCTCGCCCCCCCGCGCCCCTGCCCTTCGCCCCCCCCCGCCCGAGGTCCCGCCCTGCCTCTCCCGGGCTCGCCCTCCCCCCGCCCTCCAGGTCGGGCGCGAGGGCCAGGGGGCTCCTTCGCCTCTTCCTTCCCCTCCTCCTCCTCCTTTTCCTTCTCCTCCTCCTCCTCCTCCTCCTCCTCCTCCTCCTCCTCCTCCTCCTTGGGGGGGGGGGTATCGGCGGAGGATCCTGAGCTGTGCTGCTCCAGCCAGCCTGCTTTGGCCTGGATCGCCAGGCAGAGCCTCGAGCACCAGAGGACGCATCGGAGCTGCAAGCTGGGCACGTGTCGGGCCCTGGGAGGCGACGCTCGTTCGGCACTTGGCCAGCGCGTCTGGCAGACACTCTCACGATACTTTTCGGGGTGCTCGGAATTATTTCGGGGAAGCGGTCCTCGGGTACGATGGTAACCGCATGATCCAGAGGGTGAAGGGGGGGGGGGGCAGGGGGAGAGGGGTGGGGGAGGAGAATGGGAGGAGGAGGAGGAGAAGGAGGAGGAGGAGGAGGAGGAGGAAGAGGAGGAGGGAGGAGCAATGGCAGGATAGGAGGAGGAGAAGGAGGAGGAGGAGGAGGAGGAGGAGGAGGGGAGGAGGGGGAGGGGGAGGGGGAGGGGGAGGAGGGGGCGGCGGCGGAGGCGGAGGAGACGGAGGAGGAGGAGGAGGAGGGAGGGAGCGGGGGGCTGGGGGGCGGGAGTCCTCCTCGGGCTCCGCGGGAGCGCGCGCGTGGGCGCTCGGCTGCCCCCGCGCCCTCGGCGACTCGGCCCAGGCCCCCTGCGACAGAAATCGCGACGGGAGCCTTCTCGCTACAGTCAGCCATGATAGTAAGGATGGGGCAATTTGGCCAGGGTGCTCTTGCATCCTTGCCTCCTCGGTCCATCCTTCGCCGCTTTCGCCGGCCGCGCCCCGCTCGGAAAGCCTCGGGATGGGCGTCCAAGGCCCTTGCATCCTTATCGCGCATCCTTACTATACTGGTTGACTGTAGTTTCGGCCTCCGGGCCCTCACCGTGCTCTGGGGCCGCCCGCGAAAAACGACGCGGGACGAACAGCGGGGTTCCGCGGAGGGGTCTAGCCCTTTGGGTTGGGCGTTGCGTAATGGCGGGGGTCATAAATGGGTGGGGGGCCGAGGGTGGTCCGAAACGGTACCCAAACGGTACCTAAACGAGCCCCTGGGGCTCCGGATGGGCCCGAAAGGGGCACAAAAGGGGACCGTTTCTGACCCCCCCAGTTATGATCCCCCCACGAAGCCGCGCCCAACTGGGCGTCGACGCAGCGAAGCAATCACGACGTAGGGGGGGGGCGCGAGCGTGGGCGCTCGGCTGCCCCCGCGCCCTCGGCTGCCCGGCGGTGAGGTGTGGGTGTCCGACATCGACGGCTACACCTGCGACGCCTGCTCGAGGGACCGACGGGGGCCGCCCTGTCGGCAAGCGGGGCGGCGCCGAGCGTGATCGGAGCATCGTTGGCGGCGCGGGCAAGTCGAGCAGGGGATCGACTACAGAATCGATGTGCCCCAACATTGAGTTTCGCGTCGAAGCTTCGACAGGCATTTGTACAATGTTCGTAGATCTACGAGAGTTCTACGCATTTTCCTCGGGTTCGGCGAGGAACATCAATCCTTGACGCTTCGCGCTTCCCCACCAGCCCATCCAGAAACGTTGCCCATGAGAGCTGAGAGGGGAGAGAGGAAGAGACACGCATAGTCAGCCCACTCAGAAGCCCTGGGACGCGTGAATGGGCTGGCCATCTCGAGCCGTCTTGGAGCGGTCTTAGGGCCTCTTGGAGCATCTTGGGAGCCATCTGAAGCCAGCTTGGGCTATCTTGAGCCATCTTGGAGGTCATCTCAGGCTCTCTGAGGCCGCTCGGGAGCCTCTGGGGGGCCTCTCGGGGGCATCTTGGAGGCCTGTTGGGGCCTCTTGGGGCGCTCTTGGAGCCCTCTTGGGGGCCTCTTGCGAGCCCTGGGGGGCCTCTGGGGACCATCTTGGAGGCGGTCGGTCAAAAGAGGGAGGGTCCTCGATGTAGCTCACCGCTTCGGGGGCCACGATCCTCGTGAGGGGTGTCAAAGATTGGCCCTCCCAGGGGCCGAACAAGGATCCTCTGACACATCGGTCCCCCTCCCACAAACACCCATGGAGGGGAGGGGGAGGGTTCCCCTTCCCGAAGGGAAGAGGGGACGTGGAAGAGGGAAGACGCACTCTTTAGACCACCTGTCGCCCAGAGGGCTGGTGGGATTCTGGGGTAAATCAATTCTGTAGTCGGTCCCCTACTCAAGCAGAGGGGGGGGGGGGGCGCGGGAGGGGGGGGGTCGGCCCTCTGAGAAGGCCGGGGGCTTCTGAGCAGGAGGAGGAGGAGCAGGAGGAGCAGGAGGGCAGGAGGAGGAGGAGGAGGAGGAGGGGAGGAGGAGGAGGAGGAGGAGGAGGAGGAGAGGGGAGCAGGAGGAGCAGAGGAGCAGGAGGACGAGAAAGAAGAGGGAGGAGAGGAGGAGGAGGAGGAGGAGGAGGAGGAGGAGGAGGAGGAGGAGGGAGGAGGAGGAGGAGGAGGAGGAGGAGGAGGAGGAGGAGGAGGAGCAGGAGGAGGGGGGTGGCAACGATCACGTTCGGCCGATGTTACACGAGCTGACGTTTCGGACACGCCCGCTCGTTCAAGGTTGAACGCTCCCCACGGTGTCAGAAACCAGCGCCGGGGCCGACACCACACGAACCTTCCGTACGGTGATTGGGTCCGTGTCGTGTCGACCAGCGGCGACCCGGCCGCCGGCGTTCAAGGTCGAACACCGCGTTGTGATCCAGAATCGCTCGATGCGAAACGCTTTTGGACGTCTCGGAAACGGCCGATCAGTGTGGAACGCTGCCCACGGTGTCGGTCACCACCCACCAAACCACCCCAACCCAACCCGAAGGCCTCAAATTGACCTCCATTTCCAGCGGGGGGGGGGGTCGGGGAACATTGAGAAAACACACGTGGAACCCGTACCCCCCCCCCAACCCGAAATTGGGGTCTTCGGGTTGGGTTGGGGTGGTCTGGTAGGTCGTCCGCCGGGAACGGACGCTGGGGCCGACACGGCACGGCACCTGCCGCACGGCGTCGGCAGGTTCCCGCGGCGTGTCGGCGCTGCGGCGGCCCCGCGGCGCGGGCGCTCGAGGTCGAGCGCCGCGCGTGGCCAAGAATCGGGAGGAAGAGAAACACACACAGACACGAGCAATCCTCGATGCCCCAGAAGATATGGGAAACTATGGGAAGTGGGCGGGAGGACAGACACCCAGAACGTATGGGAACACACGGGGCATCTTTTTCTTTGTGTGCATTTACTTGTGTGTCCTTGGGCCCCTTCACAGGATCTCAGAGGAGGAAGGCTACGCCTGCCGCTACCCCTCGCTCATGTTTCCCTTTGGGGGCCTCCTGGGAGGCCGTCGTCGCCACCGTTGGATTCGCCTCGGGACGCACCCCAGAAGAGGTCCAGGAAGTGAGGTACCTCCTGGCTTCTCCAGCATCGGCCAACGATGTGGCGATCGAAGTGACGCCGATAGTTCAGGAGTGAACGATGCACGCGGTGTCGCAAACCAACGGTGGGGTCGTCACGACGCGAACCTGCCGTAGGCGCACCAAATAAGAGATTGGCCTGTCAACGCGTGTCCCATTGCATGTTCTCGTCTCCCAGCAGGCTTTGGGCACCTCGTGAGGCTGAGAGTCGAATGACCGTGCTTCTACGCTTCGAGCAGCAAGAGTCACTGTCAGATGTGCTTCTTGCAGATTCCCTCGTCTGTTCCTGTACTCATCGAGGGGGTGCACGCGTGCCGATGGCCATGCATGCCGTGGGCGCGATGTCTCCCGGAACCGCGGAGCAGCTCGCGGTTGGCGCGCGGGCCCGAAGGAGTTCTTGTCGGGCAGCACCCTGCACCAGTGCATGGAGTGCGGCTACGACGAGTGCTCGCAGTGCGTCTCGGGGAAGGTGCAGGCCGCCGCCTGGGCAGGGAACGGCTCGGGGGCAGCGGCTCCTGCTTGCAGTGCCCATCCTGTCCAGCTTCCTGCGGCCAGCCCCCGCCAGGTGCTGGCGCAGCCTGGACATGCATCTATCGTTAAGTCAGGCTTGTCCCTCTTCAGGAGGAACGGTCTCACATAGTCAAAACATACTCTGGGGACGATTGTTTGATTCTTCGGGTACTTTTCGAAGATGTTTGACTATTTCTCTTTTGTCGTCCAAGACCCGCCTGTAGGGGGACATGCCCGACTCAGATCTATCACGGTGTCTGCCATGAGTCCACCGTGGTTCTGCCGCGAGAGCGGCTGCAGCATGGCTCTTCAGGTTGTCTCGGGCTCCCAGGATTGCCTCGGGTCCCCGGTCGTCCAGAGAGTTTCTCAAGGTGCGGCCGCGTTTGGGCCCCGCTGGGAGCCAGTTGAGGCTGGCATAGTGGGAGAAGCGTGTGATCACAAACTGGTGATAATACGTTACGCTATCGACTTAACGAGGCTCACAGGATCTTGCTCGGCGCATCTGAGGGTTTCATTTGGGCGGCCTGGGCAAGCGTTGGCGCAATCCCCTGGCCTTGATCTGGTTTGACGTCAAGGCTTCTTGTGTGGGCCTGAGGCCGCCCAGATCGCTGTGACAGAATATCTATGTGGGCTGGGTGATCGCTGTGGCAGGGCTATCAGTGATGGAGGTCTTGACATGGGCCAGCCACAGCACCAACACCACACAGATACCGGGAACTCTGGCACGCCCCAGCATGCAGGGTGGCGCCTGTGCACACACACACACAGTTTTCTTGTATTTGTTGTTCGCCAGAGCTGCACCGCGGATGCTTCCTTAGCTCTATTGCCGTCACAGCTCCTGAAAGTGTACGGCGGAGTGTCCCGTATGTGTTTTTTTTTCGGCGGAGGGCGGTGGCAAATCAGACTCCGCCCAATAATATGAGCTGCAATCACCAGAGAGTGTCACGAGGCATACGATCAGTGGGAGGAGCAGAAGGGCGTGGGGAGAACCATGGGAAGCAGCAGTAGGAGAGGGATCAACAACAGGAGGAGGAACTGGATACTGAGGAGAAGGTGGAGGACGAAAATGGTGAGGATGAGAATCGTGAGGGGGATCAGAAAGAGCAGACTGAAGAGCAGCAAAGGGGAGAAACTGGAGGATTATGTCGTGGCCCGTCGGCCAGCATTCGACTCACACATCATGGCTCCGAAGCAAAATTGAATTCTTGGCCTTCATGTTCATCTTGGCGACGAGTCGAGCGCTTCGGCCACCAATGCGGTCGAAGCAGAACCGAACGACATTTCCCGAGCGGAAAACATTGTTAAACATGTGACATGCGTGGTGGGATGCCTGGCTTCTCGCCGCTGCCGACGCAAACCTCAGAGTACATGTAGTACCCCCCCTTGGGGGCAGGCATAGGGTCGGCCGGGGCTGAGACGAGGATAAGTCTGTTCCAGAGCGTTCCAGAACGGTCTCAGAGCGCTCCGGAGCGCGTTGAGCCCGCCGGATCTCAGAGACTCTCGATTTCTCCTCACCCGAATTATCTTGGTCTTGGCTTCGTCTTATGGGCCAACCACGCTGGACCCGCTGGGAGCATGCATATCGGCCGCGCCTGGTGCCGAAAGGTGCAGCCCGTGACGCCTTGTTCGATCTCGAGCCCTGGCAGCCAAGGGCGCTCGACCCTCGCCGCCCCCCACCCACACCCGGTTGAACACCCACACGGGGAAGAGAGGGGGGGGGGCTGGAGAGGGGCCAATCGGATGTATCCGCTCCTCCTGTTTGGAGGCTGTGTGCGTACGTGTGCAGATGGCCCGGATCCAGTGGGCCAAGTTCTGCGGAGGTGTTCGTCGCTGCTACGTGGGCAGGACCTTCGGCCCAGCCTGGACCAGGACCAGCCGAGGCTTCCGAATGTCGGCCTCCTGCTGCCCCCCGCCGCCGCGACTTCCGCAAGACGCCTCGCGCCGCGGTTGGCCAGCGTCGCTGGGATCGCGGCCACGTCCGTCAATGCTGCCGCTTCTCCTTTCGCCCCCACCCGGGGGGGAAGCCTCCTCCTCCTCCTCCTCCTCCTAACCTACCGGCCTCACCCGAACCTCCTTCCGCCTCTTCTGCCTCCCCCCTCCTCACCTCCCATCCGTCACTAACCTATCCCCTCCCTCCTCCACCTCCTCTACCCCACTCCCCTCCTCCTCTCGCATCCCCCTCCCCCACTTCCCCCTCTCCCATCCTCCTCATCTCTCCTCCTCCTCCTCCTCATCCCTCCTCCTCCTCCCCCTCATCCTATATTCCTCCTTCTTATTCCTCCTCCTCCCCCTCATCCTCTTCCTCCTCCTGGGCACGCTTGCTTCAACTTCAACCGCAGGCAACGGCAGCACGCGAGGCCGGTCCTCGACAGAAGCCCTCGGGTCGATGGCAAATTGGCTCGGGGAGCCTCCCGCGGCGCGGGCTTTCGCCTGCTGCATTCTGCGGGCGGCTGCCTTGGCAGGGCGCCCGGGCGTTACGTCGGGCGCGTCCCTCCGCAGGAGGAATGTAGTCAAGAATGGGCTGGGGACGATTTTTCTAGTATCATTGAATGTGTTGGGGATGTTCTCTGGCTATTTTCTTTTTTCGTCCAGAATGCGCCTGTAGGAGGACACGCCCGAGCTAACCCTGGCGGAGGGTGCCGTGGAGGATGGGGTGGGGGCGCCTCTCGGCCGCATCCGCGACGTCCGCCGCAACGCAGACCTGGGCTCGAGAGATCCGCACCCCTGCTCTGCAGGAGGGGAGCACACGCAGGCACAGTGAGAACTGGCGACTCCCAGGAGCCCCTGCGAAACCCTGGGAAGGGGGGGGGGGTAATCAGGACGAGAGCCCCGAAACGACGGGAAACTACGACTCGTGTCTATCTGTTCGTGCTCCCCTGGGCCCCTCGAGCTCTGCACGACCAGGATCTGCGCCCGCGACTGCCTCCGAAAGCTCGGCGCCCGCGAATGCCCGGCCCGGCGCGCCGGGGTGCGGCGCCCCGGCGGCCGCGCCGCGGCCCCTCCCCACGGGCCACGGCCGGTGGCCCGCCGTGCACGTGCGGCAGCTGCCCCTCCGCGAGGGCCTCGGCCACCACTCGGCAGGCCGGATGCGCGGCGCCGGGGAGACTCGGTGGCCAATCTGTGACGAACCGACAACACACACCCATGCCCATAGGGGGATCGGAGAGGGCTATGGGTGCGTGTTGTCGGATGGGGGTCGCCGCTCGACATGGAGCGCTCCCCAGGGTCCGACAACCCGCACCCATGCCCACAGCCAGTCCTCCTCCCAACGACACCCCTATGGGTATGGGTGTGTGTGTGTGTGTGTTCTTCGTTCGTCAATTCTACATGGTTTTGGGTTTGTGTGTGTGTTTTTTTTGTCCGGGGGGGAAGAAGAAGAACACACGCCACAGACATGAACTTTTGGCGCTCCGCGCGGATGTCTTGGATCCGCGCTGGGCCCTCCCGGAGGCGCCTCCGGCGCCGCCCCTGGCGCGCTCCGCGCGGATCCAATACATCCGCGCGGAGCGCCAAACGTTTATGTTTATAGCGATGCTTCTTCTAGTTTTCCCCGAATTCAAAGTGGGTTTCTTGTTTTCTCTGGATACCTTGCGCAGGAACACATAGGAACACCCCCTCTCTTCTCACTCACTCACTCACTCACTCACTCATTCACTCACTCACTCACTCACTCACTCACTCACCACATACACTCACTCACACGCACACACTCACATCATCCTCACCGCCACATCATCACCACTTACACAGTTACTCGCTCACACTTTCATATTCACTCAGCATCATCACTCCTTTACTCTCACAGACACGCACTCACCACCTACCACCTACTCACTCACACACATCATCGTCAGCACCATCATCGTGTGTCTTTACATCCTAAGCGGGGTCCTTGTTCCCCACATCCTAAATGGGGTTCTTGTTCCCACATCCAGAGTGGGTTGCTTGCTTCATTTGGACACACCGCGCAGCAACCAGAACACACACTCACACACTCACTCACTCACTCACTCACTCACTCACTCACTCACTCACTCACTCACTCACTCACTCACTCCTCATCACTCTTCACTCAGTCATCACGTCGCCATCGCTCATTTACACAGTTATCACGTCAGCATATTGGAGGAGTATCAGGCAGGAGCCTCGTCTGTGAGTGACCTGTGAGGAAGTCTCAGGCGGGGGGGGCCTCCCTATGGAGCCCACATTTCATGTTTTAAACCCGAGCGGGTCATCCTCATCACGGTAACTGTCATCAGTCTGGGGCTCCCGATGTTTGGAAGTGTAGGAAGTATCAGGCGGGAGCCTCGTTTGTGAGTGAATTGTGAGGAAGTCTCAGGCGGGAACCCCCTGCGTATGTGGCCCGCGCTTGATGTTTTTAGTCCGATCGGTCGTCCTCATCTTTGTAATTGTCGTCAGTTTGGGGCTCCCGAGGCCTGGAGGAAGTAT
>CAUYUJ010015359.1:306811-339002 GCA_963575745.1 Prorocentrum cordatum
GAGGAGGAGAGAAGAGGGAGGAGCGGGGGAGTGGTGCCCAGTAGTAAGCTTTGCCGTCGCCCTGGATCATGACCCCAGGAAATCTATGGAGTTCACCAGTGGTCCCTGAAGGCCCCCGGAGGCCCGACGATGGCCAAACAGCACCATACAAGCCTCCTCCCTGACCCTCGAGGCTCGACGGCAAGACATGACAGTGCCAACAGGTGCCATGCAATCAAATCATGCAACTGGGCACCACTCCCCTCCTCCTCTCTCTCCTCTCCTCCTCCCTCTCCTCTCCTCCTCCCCCTCCTCCTCCTCCTCCTCCTCCTCCTCTTCCTCCTCTTCCTCCTCCTCCTCCTCCCCGCCCCGCCCCCTCCCGGCGTTGGTGGAGCGTGGAGCAGGGAGCGGCACGCGGCAGCCTGGCCGGTGGCCTCGAGCGCCCTGGCGCGGGAGATGCGAGAGACGCGCGGGCGATGCGAGAGGCGGAGGAGGAGGAGGAGGAGGAGGAGGAGGAGGAGGAGGAGGAGGAGGAGGAGGAGGAGGAGGGGGAGCAGGAGAGGGGGAGGAGGGAGGAGGGGGAGGAGGAGGAGGAGAAGCAGGAGGAGGAGGAGGTGGAGGAGGAGGAGGAGGAGGAGGAGGAGGAGGATGGGGAGCAGGAGGAGGAGGAGGAGGAGCAGGAGGACGAGCAGGAGGAGGAGGAGGAGGAGGAGGAGGACGGAGGAGAAGGAGGATGAGGAAGAAGGAGGAGGAGGTGAGGAGGGAGGAGGAGGAGAAGGAGGAGGAGGAGGAGGAGGAGGAGGAGAGGAGGAGGAAGAGGGAGGCGGGAGGAGGAGGAGCAGGTACGAGGTGGAGAGGAGGAGGAGAGGAGGAGGCGGAGGAGGACGAGGAAGAGGAGGAGGAGCAGGACGAGGTGGAGGAGGAGGAGGAGGAGGAGGAGGAGGAGGAGGCGCAGGAGAAAAGGGAGTGTGCCCACAGGTCCCACGCAATATGATCATGCAGCACATCTCCTCTCCTGCCCGCCCCCTCCTGGCGGTGGTGGAGCGGCTGGGCGGTTGTTCCCTGGCCGCGCGGAGGGCGGCGCCGAGCGTTTCGGAGGTTCGTGAGCGCGCATGGGCGCGTGCGCATCAGCAGGAGGAGGGGGAGGACGTAGACGGACGCTACAGCCATGACCCTCGAGCTCGCCCAACGCAAGATGGAGGAGCTAGATTCAGAGGGGGAAGAGGCACCCATACCGCTACCCTTCCCCCGTTTTCCCCTTTTCGGCTTCCCAGGAGGCCCTCGTCGCCACCGCTGGGCAACGATATGGGGCGATAGGCATAGGCGGGGAGGCATCGACCCCTAGTCATTCATTCGTCGCCGATAGGGGCTCGATAGCCCCACCCCGCCCAAGAACTTGGGCATTTGCAGCCAGGGGCATATCGCCGATCTATCGGCGATGTATCGCCGATTCCATGTAGACGGACGTGAACGGACGCTCAGTCATGACGCTCGATCTCGCCCAACGTACAAGCGAGGAAGTAGATGGAGGGACTGGCACATGACGGTTGCGAGCCCGGGGGGGGCGAAGCGAGTGGGGGCGGGTTTCTTCCGAAGGTTCGGGAGTCCCTCAGCCTCCTGAGAAGTCGTATGAGCCTTCTCCGAGGCCACAGGAGACTCCTCTGAAGACCGGAGGGGGTTATGAAAAGCTCCGCCGCTTTTGAGATGGTTGGCCTCCTCGACTTCCCCCCCTTGCTCGACGCCAGTGGAGGGAGTGGCACATGGGAACAGGAGAGGGTGACAGGAGCCAGGACGTGTGTTGCTCCTTGTTGGTGTTTGTATTTTCGTTGTGTCCCCTCTCTCTCTCTCTTTCTCTATTTTTTTTTTGTTTTTCTCTCTCTCTCTCTCACTCTGGCTTTTGTTAGTTGGCTATTGTGTGCTATCCCCCGCCTCGCTGGCCCCGACCCGCCCCCTCGTTTTCTTCCCATTCCCTCCTTCCTACATCCTTCCCCCGTCGTGGCTGCACCTCCCTCTTTCCTCCCTTGTCACTCCCAATTGCCTCCTCCCTCCAGCATTTCCCCTCCTCCTTCCAACCCCCTCGTCCACAATCTAACAGTCGGAATGCTTATCAATACCCTCTTCCCCCCCGACTCCGTCCGGGAGTTACTCGGCCTTCTCATCGTGCTTTTGCTTGTACGCAAGATGTCACATGATGTTTTTGTGTTCGTATCTTGTTTGCAATACGATTGTTCCCGGTGCTTCAAAATGATGTTCCCGCGGCAGCGTGGGCATCGTTGTCGGATCGGCGCTTTGCTCCCGTCGGTCAGAATGGTTCGCTCGCCCCAGCGCGGCCCACTTCTCTGAGTCCGAATATTTCATCATCGTTGTCGCCCCCCTCATTTCCCCCCTTTCGCCTTCCCCTGGTCCTGTTGTTCGTTCGCCTTCCACGCCAGTTCCTGCTTCGCCTTTCTCCTCCCGCTCATCCTCCTGCTCACCCGCCACCTTCTCCTGTGCACGCAGCTCCCCTGTTTTACGATTGTGCACAACACGATGTGGTTTTTCTGTTTCAGCTGCTTGTCGGCTATGACACGCATCCGCGGATAGAGAAAAAAGAAGCCAGCGCCATGGGAAGGGATGGGAGGGAGGGACGTAATGTCAGATGAGGCGCGAGCGCACCAGCTTGCCCCCTCCCCCTCTCACCTTCCCTCTCTTCTCCCACCTGCGCTCGGGCCCCTGCGTGGCTTCTGGTGTTCGTTCTCGGGTGGTTTTCGTGACCTGCCCTGGTGCCGCTCTGGTGCCCAGCGGTGCCATAATCGGGCGCCTTCGATTTTCGGCCCCCTTTCCCGTTCCGTTTTCATGGCTCGGTGGGGGCAGCTGGACACCGACGGCTCCCTTCTCCCTCCTCCCGCCCCTCTCCTCCCTCCTCCGTTCCCCTACCCCCGACGCCGTGTTTTTCTGTTCACGACTTCGACCCCCAGAGGCCCGGGCCCCTTCCCCTGGACCGTTGTTTTGTTATCTGTTTGTTTTGAGTGTGTTCATCTTATAGTTTTCTGACGGCCCCGACGCCCGGGAAAGGCACCCGGGGGCCGAAGACAGCGAAAAACCTCTGTGACTTCGTCATCATTGCGGCTGGGAATGCACCCGGGGGCCGTCGTGACTTCTGTCATTGCCCGACGGGGTCTGGGTCTCCTCCCTCCTCCGTTCCCCGCTACCCCTGGATGGCCTCGTCGGCCCACCCCAGGCTTCAGTCGGGCATGACCCTCTATCAGGAGGACCACTCACACACATAATCTTAAGAACTCGTACGGGGACGATGTGTGGTCCCTGCTTGAGTCTTCTGGGGCAGTTTTGGCGCATGTTTGATTTTGTTGTCCGAACTCCGCGTGTAGGGGGGGTGGGGGGGGGGCATGTCTGTCTGCTCCTGCTCGAGTCCCTCCTGCTCCCCCTCCCCTCGTGCTCCCAGAGTGCCCTCCTCCACCTCCTCCTCCTCCTCCTCCTCCTCCTCCTCCTCCTCCTCCTCCTCCTCCTCCTCCTCCTCTTCCGACCTTCCCCCAGGCGGAGGCGCCGTGCGCGGCGCCCCCCGCCGAGCGGGCCCCGGCGCCCGCGGCCGCGGCCGCGGGCGCGGCCGCGGAGGGCCAGGCGAGCCCATGGCCCGTGCGCCCCGCTGCGGGGGCCGCCTCGTGGCCCGCCTTCGGGGGGAGGAGGAGGGGGAGGAGGAGGAGGAGGAGGAGGAGGAGGAGGAGGAGGAGGAGGGGGAGGAGGAGGAGGAGGGGGCGGAGGGGGGAAGAGGAGGAGGAGGGGGGAGGAGGAGGAGGAGGAGGAGGAGGAGGCGGAGGAGGAGGGGGGAGGAGGAGAAGGGAGGAGGAGGAGGAGGAGGGAGAGGAGGAGGAATACTAATCATAAGCATACTAATAAGAATAATAATACTAATATTAAAAGTAATACTAATAATAACAATAAGAAGAATAATAAGAAGAAGAAGAAGAGGAGGAGGAGGAGGAGGGGGAGGAGGGGGAGGAGGAGGAGGAGGAGGAAGGACTTGGGAGGAGGGGAGACACCCGCGGGCAATGGAGAAATCATGACGGACAGTTTTGCATGATGTTCTGCCTCTGGAGGCCCTCACCGGCCCTCGGGGCCGTCAAATAATTATTCATGATGGCAGACGGGTCCAGGAGAATGGATCGAGACCTCTGGCGAAGGGGTCGGGGATGTCTGGGTACCACAAGAGGTGTTAGACGACCCCCCCCCAACAGTGGAAACCAATGACCGTCTCGGCGCCTCATTTAACGAACTGAGGCCTACCAATAATGGACAAGTACTATTCAGGACTAGGGCCAACCAAGGAGGAGGAGGAGGAGGAGGAGTAGAAAGAGGAGGGAGAAGGAGGAGGAGGAGGAGGGGAGAGGAGGGGAGGGGGGGGGGGAGGAGGGGGAGGAGGGGGGGGAGGGGGAGGAGGGGGAGGAGTGGGAGGGGGGAGGAGCAGGGGAGGAGGAGGAGGAGGAGGAGGAGGAGGAGGAGGAGGAGGAGGGAGGGGGAGGAGGGGGAGGAGGGGGAGGAGGAGCTGGAGGAGGAGGAGGAGGAGGTGGAGGAGGAAGAGGAGGAGGGGGAGGAGGAGGAAGAGGAGGAAGAGGATTATTAATACGTAGTAATATAATGATAAGAAGACGAGCCATGATACTAATGCAATGCTAATACGAAGAAGGCACATCACACTAACACGAATAGTAATACGAATAAGGCGAATACTAACAATGCTTCGAATAACAATACGAGCAATCATACTACTACTACTAATACTACTACTACTACTACTACTACTACTACTACTACTACTACTACTACTACTACTACTACTACTACTACTACTACTACTATTTGTTCTACTACTACTACTACTACTACTACTACTACTACTACTACTACTACTACTACTACTACGACTACTACTACTACTACTACTGCTACTACTGCTACTACTACTACTACTACTACTACTACTACTACTACTACTACTACTCCTACTACTACTAATAATAATAATAATACTAATAATAGTAATAATACTACTACTACTATTATTACTGATACTATTCGTAATGATAAGAAAGCAAAGAATAATTCGACCGATCCTAAGAGTACTCTGACTACTAATACGACTCGTATGAAGAAGAAGAAGAATAAAACTAACTTTCACAAGACGAAAAAGACGAAAACTAGTACTAATCATAATCATAATAATTTTAAGAAGAATAAGATGAGGAGGAGGAGGAGGAAGAGGAGGAGGAGGAGGAACAGGAGCAGGAGGAGCAGGAGGAGGATGAGGAGGAGGAGGAGGAGTGGGAGGGGGAGGGGGAGGGGGGAGGGGGAGGCGGAGGGGGAGGGGGAGGCGGAGGCGGGAGGGGGGAGGGGGAGGGGGAGGCGGAGGGGGAGGGGGGTGGGTCAGGGAACGGGAGGGGGAGGGAAAAAGGCCTCCCATTGATCGCTCCCTGCTGATATGCGCCCACATGCCTCCCGTCGTGATGTTTGTCGTAGCGCGAGGGGGCATGGGCAGAACACACTCCGGAGCAGCGGCAGCGGTGCCTCCCTGGCTTCTACCCCAGCTTCGGGGGCGCTCGGCCGAGCCCTTCCGCCTCCGCCCCCCGATCCAGCGCTGCGCCTCGGCCTGCAGTTGAGACTCAGGAGGGGAAAAAACACACAGACACAATTATTCGTCGATTTTTTGGAAAATATGGGAAAATATGGGAATCGGGCGGGAAGACAAAAACCCAGAAAATATGGGAAAATATGGGGGATATTTTTATTTGTGTGTATTTATTTGTGTGTCCCAGTTCCCCTTCAGAGACCCATGCCAAGAAAGACCTGCTTGCCTCCAGGGTCCCCTGGGTTTCTGGAGTCTCGATGCTCTTGCTGTGGAAAGCGTGACGTTCCCACACCGACAACGAGTAGACGTCCTGGGGTCTCAGGGTTGATCCATGTCCAATGCGTCGTGGATTTCCCTGAGATCTTGGCGGTGCAATCTTTTCACACCTGGCGTGTTCGCCCAGTTTCGGGCCCGGGGACCCTCACAGATCGACCCGGCTCGAACAAAAAGAACGCAGAAAGATGGGGTGTAGGGCTCCAGTCTTTTTTTTCGCGATGTTGCATTTTTTTGCAAAGTCGGATCTCGGGTTTCTTGGAAGGGGCGCCAGAAGGCCAGTGGCGCACTGGATATGGATAAACATCGAGCCTCTAGAGGTTATCCGTGTCCAATGCGAGTCGGGTTTCTGGGGGAGGGAGCCCAAAGTCAGAAACTGGAGTATATACATTGCCAGACGCGGGCTGTTCGTCAGTCCCAGGACTTTCTGAATGTCAGGGAAGACGTTGGGGTATTGTGGTGTACGCTTGTCTATCCGTTTCCCCGGGTAACAAACAACATGCATACACCAGGATCCCGCATACACCAGGATCCGTTATCTTGCTTGCAAGTTTCAGTGCAGGGCCCGATCACGCGTCGGTGTAGATAGAGTTATCGCTTCCCTACACAGCCCCAAGCTGCAGTGGATACGGACACACGGCCGAGGCACACTGGATATGGATAATCGAGCCTCTAGGGGGCAGACTCCTTATCCGTGTCCAGTGCGAGTCGGTTTCTGGGGGAGGGATCCCACAGTCAGAAGTTGGAGCATGTTCATTACCAAAGGCGGGGTGTTTTTCAATCCTAGGACTTTCTGAGGGTCGGGAATGACGTCGAGGTGCTGTGGTGTATTTGTTCGATCCGCTTCGTGGGGCACAGCGAACATGTATACACCCATAAACCAGGATCTCTCCTGCTTGAAAATTTCATTGCAGGGCCGGAACACGCGTCGGTGTATAGAGTTATCGGTTCCCTACAAAGCTCCAAGCTGCAGTGGGATGGACACACGGCCGAGGCGCACTGCTGGATATGGATAACAATCGACCCTCTAGGGGGCAGACTCCTTGTCCGTGTCCAGTGCGAGTCGGGTTTCTGGGGAAGGAGACCGAAGCTGTAAGCTGCGGTGGATATGGGCACGAGTGGCCCTGCCCGCAGCGAGGGCCCCGTCGGGCCAACCCGAGTCCCCCGTACCCGAGTCTTGCGTCTCCCCGAATGTGGTTCGTTACGTTGCGTCTTCGTGAGACCTCGCCTGTCCTCCAAAAATGGTGTCTTTGCTTGTGCCCGGCGCGGGTTCGGCGTGGACTCGGCGCGGATCTCACGTGGATTCGGCGCGGAGTCGACACAGATTTGGCACGGATCCGACAAGTCCGACATGGAGTCGGCACGGATTCGACGCAGATAGGGCCGCGACGGGACAGACAAAGTCCCCCGAGGATGCAACATAAGGTTCGGGCGAGAACTCTCACCACGGGTATGATCAATGAGAGCTTACTGACTCCTTGCAGAGCTTATCTACATAGGAGCCCTTGATTGTTTCGCCCCTCCTGGCAGACGTCTCAGTCAACCCGTGGACGTCCAAACATATTATCGAGGGATCCCCACAACAACCGAGCGAAGAAAAGGAAGTGCATTGCCTGCAATGCAAGCGTTGTGCAATACAAGGGTATGCAAATCGAGCTCCCACCAACAGCAATGCATGCGACTGCCACGACAGCGAGACATGACGACAATGTGTGATGCAATTGGCTGGGGCAGTTACGCCAGACCAGAACGTTGGCTGTGCGACGAGACACATTCCACCTGCCATCGCACGAACAAGCAATAGTAGAAGCATGCAGAAGTCACAACACTAATGTACGAGAATTGCGACAGTGCAGGATCAACAGACTGCAGTGGAGCTTGCAGGGCCCACCCGGCCCAGATCCTCTCCAGGGGCGTTGGCAGCAGTTCGAGGCGCGGTCGCCAGCAGAGACCCACGGCAGCTCGAAGCAGCTGCCGAACGCGAGGCCAGACTGCCTCTCAGGGACGGCTGGAGGCGCACGGCGGCTCCAGCGAAGGCCTCGGGCCATGCCAGCGCCGGGCGCGCGCGGAAGGCGAACGGATGTTGGCCGAGAGGCGACCTGCTTGGCCAGGCTCCTCCTGCTCCTGCTCCTCCTCCTCCTCCTCCTCCTCCTCCTCCTCCTCCTCCTCCTCCTCCTCCTCCTCCTCCTCCTCCCCCCTCCTCCTCCTCCTCCTCCTCCTCCTCCCCCCTCCTCCTCCTCCTCCCTCTCCTACCTATGGTAGTGGTGGTGGGAAAATCGCCCGACCACCAGGCTCAGGCCAGGCCCAGGTCTCCGCTCCAGGCTCTGGGCACCGCCCCGGTGTGCCCGCCTGCCCGCCAGCGGATCGTGCACGCCGCCGCCTGCCCGGCCCAGGACGGAGGGCAGCCGTGCAGCCGAGCACGCCCTCGGCGCGTCGCGACCGCGCGGGGGCGCTGAGCTCCGGCGAAGCTGGCGGCCGACTGGCCGTTTCGCTTGTGGAAGCCGGCTCATTGGCCATATAATTTCCACATGTTTCTAACAGATATTTCAAATACGTCACAGAAACAGGTTTGAAACATGTTTAGAACATGCTACACAGACGTTAAGCACATCTTGAGTTTAATGATCGAATTGTTGGGGTGTCCATTGTAAAGGCACCCACAACGCTTCGCCCACCTTGGTCTCGCACTCCGCGTTGAAGACGCCAGTTCTTCGCAGACAGGGCAGCAGCCCCGCCATCGGCGCGATCGGAGGCAATGTGCCTCCCATGGCCCTTGAGCCGGGTAGGAGGAGTATCAAGAGGAGGCAGGAGGAGGATGTAGGAGGAGGAGGAGGATGGAGGGGGGAGGAGGGAGGAGGGAGGAGGAGGTAGGAGGAGGGATGAGGAAGGAGGAGGAGGGAAGAGGGAGGAGGAAGGAGGGAGAAGGGAGGAGGAGGGAGTGGGTGGGAACAGGGGGCGAAGAGGCATCAGAGGGAGGAAGGAATGAGGAGGAGGAGAGAGGGGAGGGATGAGGGAGGAGGTGGATGAGGATAGAGGAGGAGGAAGAGGAGGAGGCGGAGGAGGGGTAGGAGGTAAAGTGTGGGAGGCGGGGGCGAAGAAGCACGGGGCGGAGAATGGGAGCGGCGAACGGGGGCGCTTCCGCCACTTTGTCCTCTTCCCTGTGCTCCCCATGTTCCCGCTCACCCCCCTGGCGGTGCTGCTCTTTCAGTTCCGCCTCCTCCTCCTCCTTTTCCTCCTCTTCCGCCCTCCCCTCTGCTCGAGACTATCGTGGCATACTCCTCGGCGTTCGCCTTTGCCCTTCGCCTTCTCCTCCACCTCCGCCTCCGCATCTCTTCCCAGAACGTCGGACCCAGGCGACGGAGCCCGCCGCCGCCGCGGCGGAGGTTGCCGCGGCGCCAGCCGCCGCTGCCGGGGCGGCCACTGCGCAGGAAGCTTCGCCCGAGCCCGAGGCTATCGCTGCTGCGGAGCCCGAGCTGGCTGCTGCGGAGGTCCCTCTGGAGCCCGAAACGGCCGCTGCTGCGGAGGCCTTACCGGAGCCCACGGCGGCCACTGTTGATGCCGCGGAGGTCCCACGGGAGCCCGCGGCGGCCGCTGCAGTGGAGGCCTCGCCGGAGCCCACCACGGCCGCTGCTGCGGAGGTCTCGCCAGAGCCCGCGGCGGGCGCTGCTGCGGATGCTTTGCCCGAAGCCGCGGCGGCCGCTGCTGCGGAGGCTCCGCCCGAGCCCGCGGCGGCCGTTGGCGCAGAGGTTTCGCGAGAGCCCGCGGCGGCCGTTGTCGCGGAGGCTGTGCTGGAGCCCGCGGCGGCCGCGGAGGCGGAGCAGGCCCCCAGTGCATTCGGCTGCTTCCTGGCCCCTCTGTTCTCCTGGCCTTTTCTTCACCACCCGCCAAACCACCCCAACCCGTCCCGAAGGCTCAAATTTATCCTCGATTTCCAGTGGGGGGGGAAACATAAAAAAAAACATGTGTAGAACCCTTAGCCCCCCCAACCCGAAATTCGGGTCTTCGGGTTGGGTTGGGGTGGTCTGGTAGGTAGGCACTTCTTCGGAGGGCTCCAGCTGATTATCGAAGACGCCTACGGCGAATCACCGCCGCCCCATGCCCTTGTGGAATCGCCCATGTGGCTCACAGCTGGGCTCAAGCTTGGCCAAGCTATCGGGCCAGTTGTTTCCCGAGTCGGTTTGGAAAGCCTTCGGGTAACGCGTGGGGGAGAAACATGTTTGAAATTGTCCATGTGTCCGAGCGTTGTGGCACGAGCTCTGCCAAGCTATCGGACCATGTGTTCCCCCATGTGGAAACCCTTTGGGGAACATTTGGGGGAGGATGGCGGGGAAGATCAGGAGAAGGAGAAAGGAGGAGGAGGAGGAGAAGGAGGAGGAGGAGCAGAAGAAGGAACATATCAGAAGAAGGAGAAGATCAGAAGGAGGAGGAGGAGGAGGAGGGGAAGTTGGAGGAGGAGGAGGAGTTGGAGGAGGAGGAGGAGAGGAGGAGGATGAGAAAGAGGAGGAGGAGGAGGCGGAGGAGGAAGATGAGGAGGAGGGGGCACCTGGGGAGCCTCTGGGGGCACTCTTGGGGCCTCCTGGGAGCTTCCTGGGAGCATCTTGGAGGCATCCCTGGGGCTCTCCTCTGGCCTCTTGGGGGCCTTTGGGAGCTTCTCAGGGGCCTCTTTGGCCATTCTCAGGGCATTCCTGGCTCGTCCGATTCCGTCGGAAGCCGTCTTGGGAGCTTCTCTGGGCCGACTTGAAACCTTCTTGGGGTGCTCCAGGGCCGTCTTGGAGGCCATCTTGGGCGTGTTGGAGGCCTCTTGGGCCGTCTGGGGGCCTCCTCGGCCGTCTTGGGAGCCTCCTGGGCCGTTCTGTGGCCGTCCTGGGGACCTCTTGGGCGATCTTCCGGAGCTCTTGGGCCGTCTCGGGCCGTCGTAAGGCCGAAACGAAGCAAATGCCAACATCCTTCAAACACCTAAGGAACATCAATGATTGCGGCATCTTGCGGCCTTCCTGGAGGCCTCTTGGGCCATCTTGGAGGCTGCTTGGGGGCCTCTATGGCCGTCTTGGGCAATATGATAGCCATCTTGGGCTATCTTGGTGGGCTCCTGGCCCGTCTGACGCCGTCGAAAGCTGTCTTGGGGGCCTCTCTGGGCCGACGGGGGGCCCTCTTGGGGTGCTCCAGGGCCGTCTTGGATGCTATCTTGGGTGTCTTGGAGGCCTCTTGGGCCGTCTTGGAGGCCTCTTGGGGCGGTCTTGGGGGCCTCTTGGGCCGTTCTGGGGCCATTTGGGAGGCCTCCTGGTTTATCTTGGGCTGATATTTTGGGCCTCTTGGGTCGTCTCGGGCCGTCGGAAGGCCGAAAAGAAGCAAATGCCAAAATTCTTAAAACACTTAAGGAACATCAAAGATTTCTGCATTTCTCTCGCCTTCCTGGAGGCCCTTTTGGAGGCCTCTTGGGCCGTCTTGGAGGCCTCTTGTATCCCTGGTCGCCTGTTACCCTGGCCGCCTGCTGTTTCCGTCGCGCTGCATGCGTGCACCCTGGCAGTACTGGTATTCAGCCTACCGCCATCTTCGGGCTCTCTGGGGGTTCTCTTGGGGCCCTCCTGAAACTCTTTCTTGGGGTTCTCTTGAGGTTTTCCTAGGGCCTTTTTGGAGCCTTCTTGGGGCTCTTTTGGAGCGTATTGGGGCCCTCTTGGGGCTCTTTGGGGATGCCTGTGGGGCCTCTTGGGGCCGTCTTGGGCCCTTTCGCTAAAAAAGAGGGGGTCCTTAATCCGGACCCCCCTTAATCCGGACCCCCCAGACCCCACCATCGGAGGCTCAAAAGTGCCGCCCTGGGGCCCTCTTGGCCCACTCTTGGGGCGCTCTTGGGGCCCTTTTGGGACCTTAGTGGGGCGATCTTGGCTAATCTTGAGCCAACTTGAGGTATCTTGGGCTTTAGTGGCCCTGGAAACGACAGGGCCGTTTTTGTAACCGTTCCGTTTTGCCGTTTTTGTTGCCGGTTCCGATGCCGTTGTTTTACCGGTTCCGTCGCCGTGTTTTGACCAGTTCCGGCTCCTGCTCCAATCCTGGAACCGTTGTTTAGCCGTTTCTGGTCGCCTCTTTTTTTGCCGTTTCCAATTTCAAGGGGCATTTTTTTGGAAGCGGTGAAAAAATGGCCCTGCCGTTTCCGGCCCCGCCTTGAAACCATCTTGGTTTTCTGAGGCCTTCTTGGCGTCATTTTGGGCCAAAAAGAACCCTTTGCCACATCGCGAGGGAGCCCGTCCATACGCAGGAAGGGGGGGGTAAACTTCCCGAGCAGGGAAAGGCAAGAGGCTGGAAAAGGAAACACCCTAGACCACCTGCGCTTTGACGGTTGTATGGACTCGAGATTGACTGTGGGCCGTCCCCCCGATCAGTGTTATCTGGAGTGACTGGTCGCGCGTGAAACCGAAGAATCCCCACTTTGGCCTGTCAGGAGCAAGCCGCGTCAACGGGATTGCGTGGGGGAGGGGGAGGGGGACTTCTGCAGCATTGCGCGCGGTGGTTGGACAGCGGGCCCGGATTAGTAGGTCGACCCTGCCAAATTAAGGGTATTATTGTGTCCTGTGTCTCGCGACCCATGCCATGTGGCCCTCGGAGGGGGGTGGACTTGCCGTTTTCGCGGGCGACGTCACAAGACATGCGTTCCTGCGTGATTTGCGGTTTCCAGGACACAACAGTAGTGTTGATTCGCGACGCTGTTGCGAGCACGTTATTTGGCCACCACCACCAAGGTCACCAAGGTCTGCAAACATCTACGACCCGGTTGGTGCAGTTTTGCGTTGGTGGACAATCCGCAAGCCCCCTCCTGGCGCCAACGGCAGAAGGGCGCCCCCTCTCTGCGAGGGGCCGAACACATGGTCAAAACACGCGCGGTGGTCCGGTGGTGGGTATATACGTTTGGTTACAAGGAGGAGAGATTCTTTTACGCCAACTCCACGAATTGCTGTTTCTGCTCCAGAAGCTCCCCCACCGCGGCGCCCGCGCGCTGCGCCGCGCTATGGCGCGCCGCGGAGCTGCAGCCCAGTCTGGCATGACCCTGCGGCCAACCATGTTCACGATTTGTTTGTTTGTTTGGGGTGGTGGTTGCGCATAACGATTGGTTTCGCAGTTGAACCCCCAGGGTTTCCCCTGGGTGCGAATAAGGATTGTCAGGCGGTCGCAAAAAACAACATGTTGACTTAACGTTTCGCGTATCCCCACCAGCCGTGCCGCCATTGCTTCTAGGGCCCGCGTACGTAAATCGCAAGGCGTCATCCCGCGGCTTTGAAATCCTATTTGGGCGACAAGGTCTCCCTGGCGGCGGGTACGCCTTGGCTCTCACTGGTGGTCATCTTCACTTGTACGGGCCTGGTGCGGTCGAGTCGAGCTTTTGGATAGCACTCGTGGGGCTCTGTCGCGGCGCCCACCTGAAGTTTTACCTGCACGGCAAGGCCTGGGATGCTCGGTTTTGCTACTGGGTTATTTAATCGCTTCGCTCATGCCGCCGGCCCCGGAGCCCTGTTTAGGGCCTCTTGGGGACCTCTTGGGAGTCTCTTGGGGTTCCTTGGCGGCGTTTTGGAGGCCCCCAGGGCCTCTTGGGGGGCTCTTGGGGGTAGTCGATTGCGGCTCCCCCCTCGGAGACCACGATCCTCGTGAGGGGTGTCGAAAAATACCCTCCCCTGGAGTGGTCTGGTGGCTTCTCCCGGGCTTCTCTCGGGACCTTGCCGGGGTACTTTTCGTCCGGGGGTCCCCAGGGGCCGCTCCGCGCGCGCGAACTAGAAATATTGTTAACAAGTTTCCGGAGATCTTAGCACGCCTCTGGCCCGTTGGGCCGGCGAATTTCGCCGCCACACGGTCGCCTGGTTCCTCCATCGCCTTCGGGCCCGCGCACGTCAATCGCAAGGTATCATCCCACGGCTCTGGAGTCCTACCTGTGCGACAAGAGTCCTTGTAGTCGGGTCCGCCTGGGCTCTCAATTGTGGTCGTTTTTCCTTGCCTGGCCCGGTGCTCCAGCGGCTGGGTCGCGCTCGGGGTTTGGTGGTTGACACCTGAAGGTCTACCTGTACGGCAAGGTCGCTCGGACATGGCTAATGGGTCACACTTGTCGGGTTTTTCATGATCGGCCGCGCCGCCTTCTCCTCGGCCACCTGGGCCTCCGTTCCATTTTGGCTGCGTCTTCTTCTCGTACTGAATGAAGTTCGTCTCATCAGTAACCTCTTCACTACGCGTTTGCTTTTATGCTCTTCGGGCAGTCTGTGTTCGCCACGCTCGTGTTTTTGGTTTTCGTGTTCGGCGCGTTCTTCTGCTGCTGACCGCCTGGTCGGTATCGCGGCCTCTAGCGCACCGTCGTTCATTGTTTTTCTCTTTGCTACCAGAGCGGCCCGCCGTAGCAGGCTTGGCGTTCGACTCGTTTCGCGCGCCCGCGGACCAAAAGTATCCCCACTAGCCCATCTATAATTGATGTCCGTGAGAGCTGACGTGAGGGGAGAGGAATAGAGACGCATAGTCGAACAGCGAGGGGGTCTGGCCTGCACTGCGTCACGGGACCATGTCTAGGGGTTCCCCGGTGCCCTCCCTTTCGGAGCCATCTTGAGGCCCGGGAAGGCCATCGAGGGCACAGAGGCGAGACGACCGAGCTCATGGATTTGCAATGGGGTTTGGGAGGAGGTGGGCCTCTTGGAAGCCTCCCGGGGAACCTTCGTGGCCACTCGGAGCCGTTTCGGGGCGCTCTTGGGGCCCTCTTGATGCCATCCTGGGAGCCTCGGGGTTTCTTTTGGGGCTAGGGGGCATTTCAATGACCGTTCCCCCCTTCGGGAGTCCCATAAAATCGTTTTTTCGCCCCTCTTGGAGCGATTTTGGAGCGTTCTTGGGCGTTTGGGGAACCGTCCTGGGGCTCTATTTGGGCCTCTTTCGTGGCAATCTTACAGAAATCTTGAAGCCTCGGAAGGCCATTGAAAACAACATCGAGAAGGCCACTTCATTGAGTTTTTTTTTCAGGCTTTCAATGAGTTGGGTTTCTTGGCGGCTTCCTGGGGCGATTCCGTGGCCATTTCGAGCCGTCATGAAGCGGTTTGGGGGCCTCTTGAGCATCTTGGGGGCCATCTTGGGCCAACTTGGGCTATCTTGAGCGATTTGGGAGGTCCTATTGGTCTCTCTGAGGCCGCTCGGGGGCCTCTTGGTTGTCTCCCGGGTGCATACTTGAAGCCTCTTGGGGCTTCTTGGGGCGCTATGGGAGCTCTCTTGGGGGCCGACTGGGAGCCATGGGCGGCCTCTTGGTGCCATCTTGAAGGGGGTCCGTCAAAAGAGGCGGGGTCTTCGATGTCTGCCCCCCCCTCGGGGGCCACGATCCTCGAGAGGGTTGTCAAACATTGACCCTCCAACCGGCCGGAGAAAGAAACAACTCTTGCACATCGGTCCGCCTTTATATTATATATATATATTATATATATATAATATATATATATATATATATATATATATATATATAAGAAAAGAGGTGGGTAGGGGGAGGGTTCCCTTCCCCGAAAGGAAGGGAAGAGGGGTTGTGGAAGAACGACCGATCATCCTTAGACCACCTATCGCCCAACGGGCTGGTGGGAGTGTTCACCTTTCGCGTATCACCGCCAGCCCGTTCAGACACCCTGACTATGAGAGCTGACGGGGAAAAAGGGTCGAAGGGCCATGTATCGTGATTTCTGAGAGCAAGAGGATGGCCTATGAGGGCCTCTTCGGGCAATGCCCGGGGCCCGCGCGGAGTTGAGGGGAGGAGGAAAAGGAGGAGGAGGAGTAGGAGGAGGAGGAGGACTAGGTAACAAACCGCCTCTTTGGGCCTTTGTGGGGCACTCTTGAGGCCGTTGTGGGGCTGACTTTGGGCCCTCTTGGGCCCTCGTGGGGCCCTCTTTGGAGGGAGCCTTGGAGGGCCTCTTGAGGCCTATGTGAAGGCTATTGGTCAAAGGAGGGGGGGGGGTCCTGAATGTGCCCCCTCCCCTTCCCCCCCCCCCTTTGGTGCCATCAACATCGTCTCGTGGAGACTCTTGGCCCGATTATGTGCGTTCTTGGGTCCGTCTCTTGGGCCCGTCTTGGGGTTCTATTGGGCCCTTTCGGGGCCACCTTGCGGCTTCAAACGCGCATCGGGTGCGAAATGGCGAGAAGGCACACTCCGCTGATTTCTTACGGTGCTTAAAGGATGTTGGCCTGTTGGGGGGGTCCTGGGGGGGCTCCGGGAGCACTTGGAACCGTCTGTGGCCTTTGTCGGGCCTCTGGGAGCTATGTCCGGAGCGATCTTGAACCATCTTCGGATATTTTGAGCCGCCTTGGAGGCCATCTTGGAGCACCGGGGGCTCTCCTGGAACCATCTTGGGCGAAAATGGACCGTCTGGCACATCGCGGCCCCCGCCGAAAGAACCTCGTGGAGGGGAGCGTGAGGGTAGCCCTCCCTGAAAATAAAAAGTTTTGAAAGAGGGTCGCAACATATTCTATGTGTGTATGTGTGTATATCCCAGGACGCCTCCCAGGAGCCCCCAGAATGCGAAAGGATTGTCCAAGACGCTCCCAAGCAGCCCAAGTCAGCCTTCCGACGGCTCTCGAGGCTCCCAGGTGGCCTCCAAGAGACCCCACGAGGTCCGAGAGGCGTCCCCGGACGGCCCGAAGAGGCCAAAATCGTAGAATTTCATGGTTTTTCAAAAATGTTAGTTGGCTTCTCGCGTTTTCGAGCTTCCAATGGTCCAAGAGCGCTGCAGAGGCCCCCAAGACCGCCCCAAGACCACCCAAGAGACCCTCAGGACGGCCTCAAGACGGGCCCAGAAGGCTCCAAGACTGCCGAAGAGGCGCCCAGGACAGACCCAGACAACCCCAGAACAGGCTCAAGATGGGCCAAAGAGCGGGAGCAGGAGGCTTCCAGAGATCTCCGAGAGGCCTCCGGGACCACCCAGAGACCCTCAACACACCCCCGATTTTTGAGAGGCCCCGAAAAGGCCCCGACGAGGCTCCAAGAACAGCCAAAGAGAGCTGCGACAGCCGTCGCGAGAGAGCCCAACGAGGGTAAGATCGTTGATTTCCAATGTTTTTTTTCAATGTTTTTCGCCTTCTCACGTTTTCCCGCTTCCAAACCTCAAGGATCGAGGATTTTGACAGAACAAAATAGGGAATTCCACGCATTCCCTTTTTTTTAAACAAAAAAAAAGTGGAACTCCTACTCGGGGGTCCTACACATCCCCTGACATCTGGCCTGTACCGCGCCTCCCGGCTTCTTGGGGAGACCCCAAGACGCCGAAGGACAGCACATGACGACCCCAAGAAGCTCCCAGAACGTCAAGAACGGCCCAAGACGCTCCCAAGCAGCCCAAAACATCCTGTGGATGGCCCTCTACGCTCCCAGGAGGCCTCCAAAAGGCCCCAAGAGAGGTCCGAGAGGCACCCTGGGAAAGCCCAAAGAGGCCAAGATCGCTGTTTTTAACTTTTTTTCTTATGTATTTTTGCCTGTTCGCGTTTTCGAGCCTCCAACGGTCCAAGACCCGCGCACGAGGCTGAAGTCGGGCCTGTCCCTCCGCAGAAGGAAGATCCAAAAATAACGAAAGAATAGTCTGGGGACGATCTTCGATCATTTTTTGTATTTTCGTGCATTTGTTGTCTCACTTTCGCGCCTGAATCCCCGTGTAGGGAGACAGGCCCGACCTCACACGAGGCCCGGGCGCCCCGGGGCCCGGTCGCTCGGGGGGCCTTCTGAGGACCGGGGCTTCCCAGACCGCTCCCGGAGCACCCCTGGAGAGGCCGCGGAGCCCTGCAGACTGCCCCCGGGAGGTCCGAGGCGCTCCCAGAAGCCCCTCCCCAGAGATCCAACGCATTGAAAGAATTAAGACGGAGGTTTTTCGCATGTTTCGGCACCCAGGGGCCCTCGCCGGGCCTCGGGGCCGTCAAAGAACGACTGAGGATGAGGAACCTGTCCTGGGGAGTGGGTCGAGACTTCTGGGGTCGCCGTCTTGAAGAAATCACGACGTCGGATCTCTGGGTCGGGGGACTTCGACAAGCCCCTCCAAGACAGCCCAGATGGCCCCAACGTGGCCCCAGATGGGTTCCGGACCGGAAGTGCACAGCCCAAGAGGCCTCCGAGAGGCCTCAAGGCACCTCCGAGAGGCGTCCCGAGAGAGCCCGAAGAGGCCCAAATCTTTGATTTTCATGCGTTCTTGCTGCAGTGTGTTCCGGTGTCTCGCGTTTTCGACCTTCCGACGCTCGAAGGCGGCCGAGGACGCCCCCAAGACCGCTCCAAGACTGCCGAAGAGGCCTCCAACAGAGCCCCAAGACTGCCCCAGGGAGCCCGAAAATCGCCCAGGACGAGCCTCAGTGAGGCCCAAGAAAGCCCCATGACAGGCATAAGGTGGGCCCCGGAGCGAAAGCGGGAGGCCCCAAGGCGCTCCAAGTCGGACCTGATGGCCCCAACGTGGCCCCAGATGGGCCCAACACTGCCAATACACAGCCGAGGAGCCCTCCAAGAGGCCCCAGGGGAGCTCCGAGAGGCGTAACGGGAGAGCCCGAAGAGGCCCGTATCCTTGATTTCCGGTTGTGTTTTTCGAATGTGTGTTCGCTTTCCCGCGTTCTCGAGCTTCCAGCGCTCGAACACGGCCAAAGACGCCCCCAAGATATCCCCGAGATCGCCGAAGAGGCTCCAAAAAGAGCTCCAAGACGGCCCAGAAGAGCCTGAAGACTGCCCAAGAACAGCCCAAGACTGCCCAAGAGAGCCCCAGGACAGGTCCGTAGACATTTGGTCTCAAGCCAGTGAACACATCGCAACGACTGGGAAAATTCGGGGCAGAGTCTGGCAGCAATGGGCGCAGCTCGTGTGTGTCTCATTGTCTTAGCTGCTGGTAGGGTCGCTACTGTGTCCGCCACGTTCTGTCAGTCAATGCTATACACTGACTCTTTCGTCTGTGATGACGGAAGCGACGTCGGCTCCAATGGATGTTGCGCGAGCACGGACTCTTGTCCAAGTAGTTGTATGTCGTGGGGCACGGGCTGGGGCAGTGGCGGCAAAACGTGCACATGCAATGATTGCAACTACGGTTTCAAATTGACGAGTTTGACAGAGGACGACAGGTTCTTGAAGGCTCACAATTATTTCCGGTGCCGGCATGGGCAGAATTTGTTGGCCTGGGACAGCACCACTGCTGCAAGTGCAGCAACATGGTCTGACACGTGTCCGAGCCAGGGCAGCAATAGTGCGCACATCCGGCCAGATGGCACGAGCGCATACGATTTGGACCCATCGTGTGGCGAGAACGTCGCTGCTGGCTATCAGTCAATTGAGGCTGCGGTCGAGGCGTGGTACAGCGAGATCACCAACCCAGGCTACACGCCAGGCACCGCGAACCAGCCGCCTTCAGGCACGGGGCACTACACGGCTTTGATCTGGGCGGCTACGACGAAGCTCGGCTGCGCGGTGAATGCGTGCGCGAGTGGTAGTCCGGCTCCCGTCTACGTCTGCCACTACTCGGAAGCTGCGCCCAATTTTGGCTTCGACTCCGACTATTTTGACAATGTGCCGCAAAGCAACACCGAAACGGCCACCGAAGATTATTGTTGCACGGCAGTCTACGGCAGCGATGGCGATGATCCTGATCCTTCTGCGTCGTTCGCGACAGCAAGTGTTGCACCATGGTTCATGTTGTGGTTCTGTGTGGCCTCCATTTCTCGGTCCTGAGAGCACGACTAGCTTGTTTTGATTCCGAGGTGTGCAAGGTCATCTGCCTCCATGTCCCTAGCTCCTTCATTTATGCGTTTTGTGCCACGAGCCAATCTTTGAAGTCATATTATCAGCATTTTCGGGGGGGGGGGGGGGGGGCGATCTCCGAGACCTTAATGGTTTGTTGGGCCCCCCCATGCAATGATTAGTTACCGCATGTAGCGCTGTTGCAGCGGCTGCGTGATTGCACTTGCCCCATTGACTGTGCGGAGCAGGTGCTGACACATTGCTCCGCGAACTGCGATGTATACAGGGCATGTTTAACCGCGATGGTTGAAAAAAGAGTGCCCCAGGACAGGCCCAAGCTGGGCCACAGAGCGGCAGCGGGAGGCCCAAGAGGCCAAGAGGGCTCCAAGAGGGCTCCAGACAGCTCCGAGAGACGCCCCGAGAGAGCCAAAAGAGGCCCATCATTGATATGCATTGGTTTGTTCGATGTTTTTCGCTTCCCCGCGTTCTCGAGCTTCCAATGCTCGAAGACGGCAAAAGGCGCCCCAAAGACCGCCCCAAGACCGCCGAAGAGGCACCCCAAAGGGCCCCAAGACGGCCCCCAGGGAGCACGAGAACAGTCCGGGAGGAGCCCCAGACGGCCCGAGAGAACACCAGGACGGGCCCACGCTGGGCCACAGAGCGGGCGCGGGAGGCCCCCGAGCACCCCAAGACGGCTCAGATGGCCCAGGCCTCCCCCCTCCGTCCCTCCTTCCCGCCCCCTCCCCTTGCCTACTCCGAATCTCTTATTAATCGACCCCCCCCTAAAAAACCAGACCCTCCTCCAAATGCGACTTTCTATTCCGGACCCCCCTCTTCGACGGGGAGCCTTAATACACCGAACCCCTTAAGCTCCAATCCGAAGAAAGCGCCCTAATAAACCGGACCCCCCCAGTTACCAAAAAAGGCGCCTTGAAAAACCAGACCCGGGGGAGGATTAATAAGGGATTCGGAATACATTCCCTCCTCTCTCCTCTTTCCCCCCCTCGCCCCTCCGCTTCCGTGCTCCTCCCGCTCCTGGGACGGCGGCGCCAAAGTGCCAGACAGGCCCCGCCAAGAAAAATCGTCGTCGTGACCGCACCGGCGCGTGCAGCGGCACCCGTGCCTCACCTGCGACATAAACCTAAGCGCGCGCGTAGCGCGCGCGCGTGTGGTTCTAGTAGATATGAATATACATATCCACCGATGTGTGTAGTCTCAACCACATATTCAAGCATGTGTACGCATAGATGCTTAATTGCATACATAACATACCTGCGCCAGTACCGGTACCAGCACCATGATCTTTACACTTGCCATTGCCATTATTATTACCATTACTATTACCATGACAATTACCATTTGCCATCTACCATTACCATTACCATTACCATTACTAGTACCATTACGATTACCATTACCGTTACCGTTACCATTACCATTACCATTGCTATTACCATTACCCGTACCCTTACCCTTACCCTTACCCTTACCCTTACCCTTACCCTTACCCTTACCCTTACCCTTACCCTTACCCTTACCCTACCCCAACCATTACCATTGCCATTACCATTACCATTACCATTACCATTACCATTACCATTACCATTACCATTACCATTACCATTACCATTACCATTACCATTACCATTACCATTACCATTACCATCACCATCACCATCACCATCACCATCACCATCAACAGCACCAGTACCAGTGCCAGTGCCATTGCCATTACCATGTCTTGCCATACCATACCACACCATACATGCATCCGCACGTGCATATACATACAGACAGACAGACAGTCAAGCAGACGGACAGACAGACAGACAGACAGACACACAGGCAGACAGACATCCGTACATGCATACATCCTTGCCTGGGTTGTGGGTGCGCATGAAGCCTATTGAATAATCGTTGGGATCTCGTGGGAGGCATTTCGAGGGCCTCTTGGAGGCAGTTTGGAGGCCTCTTGGGGGCCGCGTTGGGGCCTCCCGGCGGCCTCTTGGGGGCCTCTCGCGGGCCGCTTGGGGTTTCCTGTGCGCCTCTTCGGGCCTCCTGGGGGCTTCTTGGGGCAGAAGGCTGGGATGCTCGGTTCGTTTTGCCCATCTTGAAACACCTTTGGGCCGTTTGGGCGCCCTCTGGGGCCGTTTTGGGCGCCTCTCGGGGGCGGTCTTCGGCCGTCTTGCAGCCTCTTGGAGGCCTCTTTTGCCGTGTTGGGTTGGTTTTGGGGGCCTCTTGGGCCGTTTTGGAGCGTCGGGAAGCCGAAAAGGCGAGAAGGCCAACATCTTAAAAAAACCTTGGGAAATCAATTATGTTTGCCTCTTGGGGCCTATCTCCCGAATAGCTCTCTGAGAGCTAAGCGGGTTTGAGATGAGAAGCCGGCAGGCAGGGCTACGCAAGCTCCTCTCCAAGGATCCCTGGCAGGCATCCTCGCAGAGCCTTGCTTGAATTTGCAGCGTGTTCCAGGATTGTTTTCCTACTCGTTCCCAACACGCGTGCCTGAAGCCTTTCCGCAGATCCTTCGCAACTCCCTCGAAACTCCTTCGAAGCTGTTCGGAGCCTGCAAGCTCCCCAGGCATGCGTTCCAGCGTCCCCGCAAGCGTCTCCCCCAAGGGTTTTTCGCGTGCTAGACTCCATCGCTATTCAAGTTTTTGACCGCACAAGTTTCTCGGCGAAAACCATCGAGAAGCATCTTGGATCATCCTGCGAAAAGAAAACACGCACGAAACCGAACAACGCACAGGGAATGGACGTCCGACCCAGATCATCCGATACCGGTTTTAGCCAGTAGCGCTTCGCAGGATCCGGTCGCGTCCGAAATGCAGAAAATGAACGCTCAACACCGGTAGCGAGCGCATTGCACGCACGATTTTGATTGCGTTTGAAAACAGGTAGCGCGCAACCGAAATTGGCTTCAGCGCTACCAAATTTGAGCGAGTCGTATTCTGATGCCATTGAGTCAGATGATGACGCTGATGGCACTGACGACCGCGATGATGGTATCAGGGATGATTGCTCTGCTGATGATGCTATCGTTGATGGTCGTGCTGATTATCATGACGGTGGTGGTGATGATGATCGTTATGATGATGATGATGATGATGATGATGATGATGATGATGATGATGATGGTGATGGTGATGGTGATGGTGATGGTGATGGTGATGGTGATGGTGATGGTGATGGTGATGGTGATGGTGATGTTGATGTTGATGGTGGTGGTGGTGGTGACGGTGATGGTGATGACGATGCCACCTGCGCTGCATGTTCTGGTCTGACATTCCTTGACGTTTCCTGACGTGTGCCGTACGTTTTCTGACGTTTGCCTGACGTTCGCCTGACGTCAGTAAACGTTCGGAAACGTAATGAAACTTGTCGACGATGAGTGGCACATATATTATCCATGAGTGTAGACATGTAAGCGATAACAATGTAACACGATCACATCCGAGTATGTGTAACTCTTGATTTTGACATGTTGTGACACTACTTATGGCACTCGTTATGACCGTGGCACCAGCGACATGCTGTAAATGCTTATGGTATGTTTGCAGATGTTGGTGGTGATGCTGCTGCTGATGATGGGGGTGGTGGTGATGATGGTGATGCTAGTGATGGCGATGATGACGGTGATAATGACATTGATGACGATGATGAGTATGATGTGGTTGATGATGCTTATGATGGTGATGGTGGTGGTGATTGTGATGATGAGGATGATGATGATGATGATGATGGTGATGGTGATGGTGATGGTGATGATGATGGTGATGATCGTGGTGGTTGTGGTGATACTGATGGTGATGATGTTCGCGTTTCCGATTCTCGTTTCCCCCCTTACCGATTTCCGTTTCCCGTTACCGAATTGTTTTCCCGCTACAACTTCAGCGTTGGATTCCGAAATTCGTTTCCTTGCTACCGATAATCTGGTATCCAGTGGCGGCCGATAATCGACGTGCGTCTAAATCGCCACCGAAAATAACCTGTGTCGGATGATTTTGGGAGCGATGACAAGGTTGCCGCAGGCCAGAACGTGTCTCCTTATTTGCTTCTGCCGTTGGGCTTAGCATGGCTGGTGAAGCGCGCGCTCACTTCTCTCAGCCTCGCGCTGAGGGGTGTAGGGGAGGGGGGAGACTTCGTAGAAGCACCCCTGCTTCTTGGAAGGCGTGAGCCTTGTCTGTAGATGAAAGATATGCGCCTTCCAAGAAGCAGCCTCCTTAAGACTCTAGAAAGCCTTCCCTTCTCCCCCTTGCCGCCTTGTGCGCGCGGCCACTTCTGATGGGGCACTTGTTTCACCACCGCTACCATACTTAGGACGGGGGAGAAGGGAGGAGGGGGAGGTCCTCCTCCTCCTCCTCCTCCTCCTCCTCCTCCTCCTCCTCCTCCCCCTCCGGCTCCTCCTACCTATGGTAGTGGTGGCGGGAGATCGGCCCAGCAGATCCTCTTCGCTGCCGCAGCAAACCTCCGGGGCCAGCAGCCGGCCGCGGGCACTCGCCCGCCCGCCTCGCCCGCAGCGCCCTGCTCCCTGCGGCCTCTCCCAGCGGACCTCGCGCCGCCACGGGGCCCTGGCAGTAAGTCGGGCCTGTCCCCCTACCAGGGGGAGTTTGGGCCAAAAAATCAGAAATGCCCCAGAAATAATCAAAAGACAGTTCAAACATAGTTTGGGGACCATTTTTGGTCTTTCTTATTTGTGGGGTATTTCGATTTTTTTGTCGAAAATTCACCTGCAGGGGCACACGCCCGACATAACCCTGGCGCGGCTCGGGCGCCGCCACCGCGCTCCGGCAGCTGCTGCCCGGTGGGTGCCCCTGGAGATCCGTCGCTCCGAAAAGGCTGGAGCGGCCAGCTTTGGGCCGCGCTCCGACGCTCCGATTGCCAAGACAGGATCGCGTCGTAAAACAAGCAGGACGGGAGGTTTTTGACCACTTCCGGCCTCTCGAGGCCCTCGCCGGGCCCCAGGACCGTCAACAAAAAGACGCAGGATGGCAAACCGGCCCCGGGGAAGGGGTCGGGATTTCCAGGGACGCCGTCCTGAAAAGAGTCAGGGCATCGCACGTCTGGGTGCCTCTCTGCTGTTCGGGTGTTTCTCATCTGTCGTCCGAAGTCCGCCTGCAGGAGGGCCTGCCCGACCCAGGCCCCAGGCCGGGCGGGGGAGTCGGTCCAGCGCGCTGTGGTTGAGTTACCAGCCTCGAACGTATCCCTATCCCTAAGATCGGGATTCGCCCTCAAAAAATAAGGGAATCCCTAAGATCGGCATCGTGATGAGGAGAGGCCCAGCATAGGGATAGGGAAATGTTCCAGGCTGGTAATTGAGGAGCGCTCTGGGGACGGCCGCGGCGCCCCGCACCTCCTCCAGCGCCGCCATTTTTCGGTCGGGCCTGTCTCCCTACAGGGGGATTTTGGACGACAAATAATTATACCCCACAAATGTTCAAAAGATGCCCAAACGTATTTAAAACAAATAGTCCCAGACTATTTTTATTATTTTCGAATATATCCCCTGTAGAGGGACAGGCCCGACTTAACGCCAGATCTCAGAGGTCCCCGCGCTGTCCTGGTCCGATATTGTCCTGGTCTTATGATGTTCTAACCTATTTTAGCCTTGATCACCAGAAATCATATCGAGCACCAACTTTTTATTCCGAAGCTCGAGGGTTCTGATTTTTCGGGCCCTGGGGGAGACTCGTCCGACGCTGTTTCGATACTGTTTCGACACTTTTCCGGGCGCTCGAAATTATTAATTTGTAAGTACGATGGGACCAACATAATTTTGGTCTCGTCTCCGTCTTGAGGAGGGGAGGCCTGGACCCCGTCACGCTGTGCACACGCCACGACGGGAGGTTTCTCACTGCGGTCGACCTCCGGAATCCCTCGCCGGGGCTCGGGGCCGTCAAGAACGGACTGGGGACGAAAAGCCAGCCCTGCTTGGGGAGGTGGTCCACGCTGCCAGGGCCCACGCGTCGAAGACATTGGGGCGGCGGGGTGCCTGGGCCTGCGGCATGCTGCGCGCGGGCTGATGGGCCACGCGGCGGCGTTTACTTTTTCTTATTCTTCTTCTTCTTCTTCTTCTTCTTCTTCTTCTTTTTGCCATCTTGCTCTCTCTTTCTCTCTCGCGGCGGCGCGCTCGGGGAGCGAAGTGAGCAGGAGAAGGCCTTCGCAGAAGGCGGCGGGGCTTCTCGGACGCCTTCTGGCCTTCTGATTCTGTTGTGTCTTCGGGGGGATTTGGAAACCTTCTCAGGGCTCGCCTGATGATGTTCCAACTTACTTTCGCCTTGACCACCAGGAAGAATTTCGAGCACCAGAGAAGTACTCAAAAACTCTAGGGTTTTCACGTGTCGGGCCCTGGGAGACACTCGCCCGACACTGTTTCGACACTCTTGTGACACCCTCCCGACGCTTTCCCGGGTGCTCGAAAATAATTTCTGGGATGTGGTCTTGAAGTACGATGGGAGCAACCTGAGGCTCGCCGCCCACTCCATCTCTCTCCCTCTCTCTCTCTCGGTCGCCACTGGGCCCCTCGCAAGAGGCCGGCAACAAAAATGTGCGACGCGGCACGCGGCGACGACCACGGAGAGCGACTAGGCAGGCCATTTGCCGCCCTCCAGCGAGCCCGCCGGCGGCGGAGTCCCGCCTGCAGCGGCCGCGAGCGCTCTCTCTCTCTCAAGCAGTGGCGAGGCGTCCTGGCTCGCCTGTAGGCCTACCAAAGAACGTGCTAAGAACCTTTTGTGGTTTCCACGAGATGTCCTTAGGTCATGTCTGACGGAGCCTGTCTTGTTTGAAGGCATCGGGCTTCTGTTCTGAGAACATTTGTTCTTGTTCTTAGAACATTCGCCCGAACCATGTTCCGGAACGCTCTCTCAGCGCTCTGGAACGCTCTGAGAAGGCCGCGGCGCCCGATGCATCCATGCTCTTCCACGGCCACCAGATCTCAGAAATGCTCGATTTATCCTCACCCGATTGCGAAGGCCTTGCGGCAGCACCGCCGACCCGGAAGGCGGGACCTGCCCTGGGACCTTGGGGTCTCCTCCCGGGACCCCGCGGCCACGGCCATGTTGAGGCCGGGGCCAGGGCCAGGACCACCAAGGAGGACGGGGAGTACAGTGGAGACCCATGCCAAGAGACACCCTGCTTGCCCCTAGGGTGCCCTGGGTTTTGCTATGGAAAGCGTGACGTTCCCACACCAAAAATCAATGGACGTTCTGGGGTCTCAGGGTTGGGGTTCTTATGGAAGGTTTCTTGTGGACCAGCCTATGTGTGCATGGCGTTGTTGTGCAGTTTGGCGCAGCTGATGCAGTCCGATGTCGATTCCCACGCGATCCTATTTGCCGATTCGATGCTGATCCTGCATGAAGAACGCAGGTTTCCTGGCGGAAGCGGTCCTGGACCCCGGGGCTTGCCCCCGGTGTCAAACCTTCCTTGGGTCTCCCGTTGGGGTGTGAAGGCAATCGCGTTTCGCGCGTCGCACTCTGGGCCAGAGACGTTGCCCGTCCCAATAGGGCCGGCGCGATGGCGCGAAGGCAGCCGCGTATCGCGGGGCGCGCTGCGCGAAGTCCAGGGACCAGCTCGGAACATTTCCCGATCCCTACGATTGGCATCGCTTCATATCCATGCCAAGCTTTTGGATTCCCTCGGCTTCTGAGGGCGCAGCCGCAAGATTGTCATTTTCACGATGGCTTCTACCGCAGACACTGTGGCTCAAGACTCTTCCGCTGCAGCCTCCAAGCAGGGGTGCTCAGCCGACAACGCCTTGCGCCAGATTGGACCGCTTGCGTGCATTTCCCCGCGATGGCGGAGGCGCGCTACACGGCCCGTCTTTTCAGCGGCGACCAGGGCGCGACCTTGCTCGCGGAGTCCCCCGCCCGCCCCGTGATGCGCCATGCGCAGCGCTTCTCCCTCAGCGTCCTCAACGAGGGCTTCGTTCGATGCCGCCCCCCGATCACCGACGAGGAGCGCGCCGCCTTGAGGCCGCGGCCGCGGCCCGCGCCTGAGGCGGCACCCCCTGCGGCGGGCTGCAGCGCCGCCCCCGCCGACGCTGCGGAGCCCGACGGCGGGGCCGTGGACGAGCCGATGAAGTGGGCGGGCGCGGCGGTGCTGGCGCTTCGCGCGCGGCGCTGCCGCGGAGACACCGCCACCGCGGAGGCTTCGGAGCCCCTCGTGCCGTTGAAGCCGCCGTCGGCGCCGCGCGCCACGTTCAGGTCTGGGGCCCGGTCGTACCACCATCGTCATCGTAGGAGGAGGAGCAGGAGGAGGAGGAGGAGGAGGAGGAGGAGGAGGAGGAGGAGGAGTGAGTGCCCATGGGGGCGGTCCAAGAGCAATTGCGTGGACCACCCCCGACAGGTGCGGGGCGGAGCTCCCGTGCAATTAACTACATTCCCAATTGTTCTACCAAGGAAGGACGGCAAGCAGTCGACGGTTTTGTCACATGCTGCATTGAGCGCCTTGAGCTTTGCGAGCCCATCCCTTTGACGGGAGAGCTCTGCTGGAGTGGTTTCCGTCCGTCCGTCTGCACACCCGCTTCAGCGGGGAGGTTGAGGGGGGGAGTTGCGGAGAGAGGTGGTGCAGGAGGAGAATGACGGGCGTTGACATCATTCTCGCCCGCTTGTTTGAAGCGCCCTCTTTTTTATCATGAGCGAGGAGACCCCAGGCTTGTCCCGCGCTGCACCCGACCTCCTTGCGAGGTGCCGTCTCGTCGGGCTCGAATTTGTTTTTCTGCTGGCGACCAGCGCTGGCCAGTCTCAGCGCATATGGCCGTCTCGCTTGCCATTTGGCCGCTTTGGTGGGGTGGTGGAGGCGGAGAGTTCCGGAGAGAGGTGGCGCAGGAGGAGAAGGGCGGCCGTTGCGAGCTGCCCAGTCACTTTGCACAGGCCTGTTGGCTGCGATCTGCTGCGCGCGTAGACGTCGTGCTTCCCAAGGGTGCTTTAAGGTTGTATTACCGGTGCCGCCTGATATCTGAAGCGCACCTGTGGCGTCCCAATACTGGTGCCTATGGCGTCTGGAATCGGCCAGCGAGCCAGGCGGTGCTCCAGCTTGGCGGGCCCCTCCTGCTGACGCCCCTCCGCGCGAGCCCCCGCGAGCTCCGGACTGCGGCCAGCCGGGTTCGCGGGGCCGCGATGCCGCGGCAATGGGCCGGCAGGCCAGGACCTCGCTGCGCACGCCTGCAGACCCCCGGCGGCGCGGCTCGAGTCTATTTTTAAGTCGGGCCTGTCCAGGAAACATGCAAAATACCCCAAAAACAAAAAATACACCAAGAATAGCCCAAACATCGTCTGGGGACCATTTTTTGAGTATTTTTTTGGCCTTCTTGGGGCATGCTTGGGCTACTGTTTATTTTTCGTCGAAAATCCCCCTGTAGGGGGACAGGTCACCACCCACCAAACCACCCCAACCCAACCCGAAGGCTCAAATTTATCCTCGATTTCCAGTGGGGGAGGGTCGGGGAACATCGAACAAACAGACGTGGAACCCTTACCCCCCCCAACCCGAAATTCGGGTCTTCGGGTTGGGTTGGGGTGGTCTGGTAGGTAGTCAACAGGCCCGACAGAAGTCCAGCTCCGAGGGCGCAGCTGGAGCACGACGGGCACTTGCACGGCGGCCCCAGCCCGCGCGCGGAGCGCCACCGGCGCCCGCCGATCCAGGCAGTGCCCCGGCCCCGTCTCGGGGAGGGCCTCCCGGGCGGCCCCCGAGGCGCGCGCGGGGGGCGCCCGCTGCAAGCGAGGGAGCCTCGGGTCGGGCCCGCCTCCCTCGACGGGGGGGGGAGTGCCCCAAGAAGGGTCGCAACACGGTGTGGGGGGCGATTGCTCGATGATTTCTGGGGCATTCTCGGAGCATTGCCTGCACTTCTTTTTGCCTGACAGCGAAGGCTGATAGGTTTCCAGTGGGGTCAAAATAGAGAGCATCTTGACACCCCCGGGGGGTCTGGGCGGGATCCGGACGGGATCCAAACGGGATCCGGGGACTCTTTTTTAGCGAACAGTAACGCACTTCGTGGTCTCCGAGTTCCCAGAACTCCACTCCTGGGCATGATTTTGAATGCCCGGAGCCAACTGTAGGCCACTTCGTGGTCTTCGATTTTGAATGCTGAGGCAGGCTGATGCTGAGGCTGAGGCAGGCTGAGGCTGAGGCCGAGGCTGAAGGCAGGCTGAGGCTGAGGCTGAAGCAGGCTGAGGCTGAGGCTGAGGCAGGCTGAGGCTGAGGCTGAGGCAGGCTGATGCTGAGGCAGGCTGAGGCTGAGGCTGAGGCTGATGCAGGCTGAGGCTGAGGCAGGCTGAGGCTGAGGCCGAGGCTGAAGGCAGACTGAGGCTGAGGCTGAAGCAGGCTGAGGCTGAGGCTGAGGCTGAGGCAGGCTGAGGCTGAGGCTGAGGCAGGCTGATGCTGAGGCAGGCTGAGGCTGAGGCTGAGGCTGATGCAGGCTGAGGCTGAGGCAGGCTGAGGCTGAGGCCGAGGCTGATGCAGGCTGAGGCTGAGGCTGAAGCAGGCTGAGGCTGAGGCTGAGCAGGCTGAGGCTGAGGCAGGCTGATGCTGAGGCAGGCTGAGGCTGAGGCTGAGGCTGAGGCAGGCTCAGGCTGAGGCAGGCTGAGGCTGAGGCCGAGGCTGAAGGCAGGCTGATGCTGAGGCTGAGGCAGGCTGAGGATGAGGCAGGCTGAGGCTGAGGCTGAGGCAGGCTGAGGCTGAGGCATGCTGAGGCTGAGGCTGATGCAGGCTGAGGCTGAGGCAGGCTGAGGCTGAGGCCGAGGCTGAAGGCAGACTGAGGCTGATGCTGAAGCAGGCTGAGGCTGAGGCTGAGGCAGGCTGAAGCTGAGGCTGAGGCAGGCTGATGCTGAGGCAGGCTGAGGCTGAGGCTGAGGCTCATGCAGGCTGAGGCTGAGGCAGGCGGAGGCTTAGGTCGAGGCTGAAGGCAGACTGATGCTGAGGCTGAAGCAGGCTGAGGCTGAGGCTAGGCAGGCTGAGGCTGATGCTGAGGCAGGCTGATGCTGAGGAGGCTGATGCAGGCTGCGGCTGAGGCAGGCTCAGCTGAGGCAGGCTGAGGCTGAGGCCGAGGCTGAAGGCAGACTGAGGCTGAGGCTGAAGCAGGCTGAGGCTGAGGCTGAGGCAGGCTGAGGCTGAGGCTGAGGCAGGCTGATGCTGAGGCAGGCTGAGGCTGAGGCTGAGGCTGAGGCTGATGCAGGCTGAGGCTGAGGCAGGCTGAGGCTGAGGCCGAGGCTGAAGGCAGACTGAGGCTGAGGCTGAAGCAGGCTGAGGCTGAGGCTGAGGCAGGCTGAGGCTGAGGCTGAGGCAGGCTGATGCTGAGGCAGGCTGAGGCTGAGGCTGAGGCTGATGCAGGCTGAGGCTGAGGCAGGCTGAGGCTGAGGCCGAGGCTGAAGGCAGACTGAGGCTGAGGCTGAAGCAGGCTGAGGCTGAGGCAGAGGCAGGCTGAGGCTGAGGCTGAGGCAGGCTGATGCTGAGGCAGGCTAAGGCTGAGGCTGAGGCTGATGCAGGCTGAGGCTGAGGCAGGCTGAGGCTGAGGCCGAGGCTGAAGGCAGACTGAGGCTGAGGCTGAAGCAGGCTGAGGCTGAGGCTGAGGCAGGCTGAGGCTGAGGCCGAGGCTGAGGCAGGCTGAGGCTGAGGCTGAGCTGAGGCAGGCTGATGCAGGTGGTGAGGCCAGGCTGAGGCTGAGGCCGAGGCTGAAGGCAGACTGAGGCTGAGGCTGAGGCTGAGGCTGAGGCTGAGGCAGGCTGAGGTGAGGCTGAGGCAGGCTGAGGCTGAGGCAGGCTGAGGCTGAGGCAGGCTGAGGCTGAGGCTGAGGCTGTGACTGCGACTGCCGTTGCCACTGCGACTGTCATCGCGAATGCGACTACGACTGCGAGAACAGCAGAATTCTACATCTGGATTATCATCTGAATCTGAAGGGTAATGCTTCCATATCTGCTCCTACACATCGCTGTCAGGTTGCTTTGCCGGGATAAGTTGTGTTTTAACAGTTTTCGCTCAAAGCAAGTCCCCCCGTAGGGGGGCTTTGTAGGCAGCTCATGTAGGCAGGACGGCGCCTGACCCTTCTTCGTTGTAGTGTGTTTCATGTAGCACGTGCACGTGCGTGTCGTTTGTTAATTAGTCTCACACTTTCCCGGCGCCGCCGGTTTAGCCTGCAGCGCCCCCGCCAGCGGCAGCTGCAGGTCCGATGTCCGATGTCCTGTAGTCGGGGGTGGACAAACCTCCTACCCTGACATGTCGATTAAGGAATTGGCCGTTTGGGGTTCGCGAGAGGGCGTCGCGGCCGTCATGTTTGCGGGTTCAGGTCCGTCGGTTTCGGTCCCAGGTCGTTTTCACTAAGGGGAGGTGTACTAAAGGGAGGTTTGTCCACCGCCGATGCAGGGAGACAGGCCCGACCCAAAGGGAGCCCCGCCCGCCCCCAGCCGGAGGGGCCCGCTCGAGACGGGCTTGCCGGCGCGGCGCGCTCTCGAGCGGGAGGGCGGGGCCCGGCTTGCCCTCTCGCGCTCGAGGCTGCGCAGGCGGGGCGCGCCTCCTCCTCTGCAGGGCCCGGCTTGCCCTCTCGCGCTCGAGGCTGCGCAGGCGGGGCGCGCCTCCTCCTCTGCAGCCTCCTCCTCACCATCCTCCTCCTCGCCAGCCTCCTCCTCCTCCTCCTCCTCCTCCTCCTC
>CAUYUJ010015360.1:2500-15000 GCA_963575745.1 Prorocentrum cordatum
GCTTCTCGAGACCAGGAAGAACATAACATATCTTTATCTGGGGGGCGCATCGGCCAGTGGAGCCCAGGCCACGCCAGTGGGGATAGTGATTGGTTAAACGATACACAAGCCTTTCCACTTGTTCAGCCCTGGCCAGCTTTCATTTGGGCTTTCAGTCCTGGCCTCCTCCTCGCAACGTTTCAGCTAGTTTTTCAAGCCTGGGCCACTTCCGTTTTCTTATATGTACACATCAGGAGCGGCCAAAATCTGGGTGATAGCTAGGGGGATTCATGGCCGGGGCCATGATACCTGCCTCACAGCCGGTGCTGCCGACCCTGAAGGAGGTCGACGCCGACGCCGACGCCGACGCCGCCGCCGCCGCCGACGACGACGACGACGATGGCGACGACGACGACGTCGACGACGAGCCCTCGTGGCGGTCCTTGCAGGCCCTGTTGCCAACAGGGCCCACAAGGGCCGCCACGAGGGCCCAAGAGAGGCCAACTTGGCCTCTCTTGGGGGGCCTGCTAGGTCGTCCAAGGGCATTCTTGGGCCGTCTTGGAGCCCTCTTGGGCCGTCTTGGGGCCGTCTCGGCCGCTCGTAGGGTGATATGGGGGGCCTCCTTGGGCCGTCTTGGAGTGTCGGAGGCCTTGTGGGGGCTGCCGTGGAACCCTTCGAGGCTTTCTTGGGATGCCTCTTGGGCCGTCTTGGGGCCTCCTTGGGACGTCGTGAGGCCTTCTGGGGCCGTCGTGGGGCCCTCTCTGGGAGGACTTGGGGCCCTCTGGGAGCGAGAGAAGCTCGAGCCTCTATGGAGCAAACCTTAGGAAATCTATGACCTTGACCTCTTGGCGCTCTCTTGGGGTGCCCGTGGGGCTGCTTTGTGGCGTCTTTGGTACCTCTGGGGCCTTCTCGGGGGATCTGGGGCGCCTCTTGGGTTTTTCTGCTTACATCTCTGCGCAGAGGGCTTCAAATGTCGGTTGGTGTTCCCCCTCTTGCGGCCCCCAGTCCCAGAGACCCCCCCCAGGACCCTCCCCCGGGATCCCCCCCCGGGGACCCCCCCTGGCGATCCCCCAGGGGACCCCCTCCCCCAAGCGGGGCGGGGAGCCACGGCACGGGGCTTCCCTTCGACTTGATTACGACGTTGTTCGATTTCCGTCTTCTGGCTGGATCGCTTGAGGAGGAGGGCCCAGGGAAAGGGGGAGAGTGACGACGACGACGACGACGACTCAAACGAACAAGGTCGATGACGACGATGTTCGATTGCCCGCTGGCTGGATCGCTTGAGGAGGAGGCTCTGCAATCACTTTTTTTGTTTTTCTTTTTCTTTCTGTTTGTTTCTTTTTTCCTGTGAACAGTTATGAATATTATTAATATCCCTATGATGATTATTAGTATTGTGATTAATCATATTATTAGTATTAGTTCTAACTTCTTTACTCTTTACTGCAACATATACGAATCTACAGCAGGCAGTACTAGTAAACAACAAGCTGTCTTGGACATCTACATACATGGTTTAGCGCTTGTAGGCCCCAACCCCAAACAGCGAACAACGCTAACACAATACTTTTGTTGTGTCTTTGCGTTCTTCGCTCCAATTGTTCGTTTGCAAATCAATGGATTGCGTTGTTCAACGTTGCTGTTTACGACATCCTCAGTTCCTTCTCCTTGCGTCGAGCTATCCCTGTATTATTATTGTTCCTTTTTGCTTTTCCTGGCCGTCGATGCTTGCTGGCCGCGGGGCCTCCGGGCCTGTTTCGCGATACCGTTGGACCAGTGTTAGGGATTTTTGTCGTTGCTGCTGCTGCTTGTTTGCTTGCTTGCTTGCTTGTTTGTTCTCGTGTTGTTGTTTGTTGTTGCGTTCTTAGCGCTGTGCTCTTAGAGGAACGGGAGGCAGCAGGAACGGGAGAGCGGGAGCGCAGACGGTAGGGAGGACGAGGAACAGGCTTCGAACAGAAAGCGAACAACGCTAACAAAAATAATGATGCACAGCGGCTGGCCTAAAACCGTCAACGAGCACTACTTGAAACAAACGTAGAGCTTTTTTAGGCTCTGTTTTTGCTTTGCAAGAGCCCGACGTACAAAACGAAACAAAGAACGCCCATGGCGTTTTGAGGTTGAGGAGGGTTCAGTGAAAGGGGGCAAGTGGCGACGGCGACGACGATGACGACGAAAACGGGAAATGGGAGCGGCGACGGCGACGACGACGATTCCAAACGGAACAGCTTCTCGAACACATGCCGACGGGGTCGGCAGATGATGGGAACCGTCCCTGGTGTGGACCGTCTGTTGTCCCTAAGGACTCGTAGACTTTTGGCCAATCGACTTGTGGGGATCGAGCCCGATCAATCTAGGTAAATGCAGATACATCGAGGTACATCCAGGTAAGTCCAGGGACATCGAGATACATCCAGGTACATACAGGTAAATCCAGAGATCTCCCGGTAAAGTTGGAGCAACTAGCGGCCGCTCCAGCGCGAGTCGAAGGACAACAGAAGGCTTAACGATGTTGGCGGTAAGTCATTATGGGGTCTTGGGCTGCATCTGGGAACTCGCTGGCGGATGACGGGAAGCGTTCTCGTGGAATTCGAAACGAGAGCTGGACGTTCTTGCTGAAACTGTAACCCATCTAATCCATATCTCTTACTATTTGGGGTGGCGGACTGCACGGGGATGATCGTTAGCGGATAACAGGAAGCTTCTCACCCGCGTAAAGGATCAACAGTACGCACATCGCGTGGGACGAGGATTCTCGGGCCGTTCAGTGGCACAGTGGGCCCTGCAGGGTATACTGTATGATACCCCCTCCACCGTCATGAGTCTTCATGTGTCCGTTCTCTGCGACGAGACCAGACCACCATCAATTGGGCACATCTCCCTGAGTGTGAACAATCCTCCTCTTCCCTCCTCCCTCGTGGCCCCTTCCTCCTCCTCTTCCTTTTTCTCTTCCCCCTGCTTCCCTCCCCATGCTTCTCCTCCGCCCTCCTCCTTCTCCCTCCTTCCCCTCCTGCTTCCTCCTTCCGCCTCCTCCGTCCTTGTCGTCACCTCTCCCTTCGCCTGCTACTTCTCCCCCCTCCCCTTCTCCTGCTTCTGCCCCTCCTCCTTTTGCGTTGGACAAGCGTTGGCTGGCGTGAGCCGATGCGTGTTGATGGCCGCGACCCGAGAAAACAAAAAGGTCGGATTCTCCTCCTCCTCGTCTCCCTCCCCTCCTCTCCCCTCCCCTTCCTCCGTTCCTCCACTCCTCTCTCTTTCCCTCCCTCCCTCCCCTCCCCTCCCCTCCCCTCCCTCCCGTTCCTCCAGTGCTCCCTCCCTCCCTCCCTCCCTCTCTTCTCCCTACCCTTTCCCCTCCCCCTCACCTTACCCTCCCCTCCCCCTCCCCTCCCCTCCCCTCTGCCCGGCCCCAGACGCCAGGCGCCTCCTTCGCGCCCCCTCCCTTGCTCCCGGCGCCCGTCCGCGGCCATGGGCGGGCGCGGGGCTGGCGTGCCCGCGGCCGCGGCGGCTCGGGCTGCGGAGGAGTATTCCTTCCTTCCTTCCTTCCTTCCTTCCTTCCTTCCTTCCGTCCTCCTTTTCTCCTCCTCCCGGATACTCCTCCCTCTCCTCCTCCTCATCTCCTATCCTCCTCCTCCTCCTCCTCACTCCTCATCCTCCTACTCCTCCTCCTCATCCTTCTCCTCCTCCTCCCTTTCCCTCCTCCTACTCCTCACTCCTACCTTCGCCGTTTCCTCTACTCCTCAGCCCTCTCAGTGTCCCTACTCCTCACTATCCTCCTCCTCCTCCTCCTCCCCTCCCCCTTCCCCGCAAGACTTGTGCTTGGTCAAAAGGTCCAAAGGGTCCTCCTCCTCCTTCCCCCCCCCGTCCTTCGCCCCCTCCTTCTCATTCCCCTCTTCCCTTATCCCACCGCTGCCGCTCCTGCTGATTTCGCTACACCTGTTTCGGCACAGACTTCATGCTTTTCGTGCCCCACAGGGAGCTCCACCTAGGCCCCAGTGGGTGTGTCCTCATGGTGTCCACGAGCGTATTTCGGCACACCCCTCACACGGTTTCGTGGCACCCCCCCCCCCTCTCAGAAATCTCAATCTATGGCCCCAGCGGGGGTGTCCACATGGCGTCCCCGCGCCCGAAGCACCCCTCAGAGTGCTCCACCTGTGGCTCTAGTGGGTGTGTCCACGTGGCGTCCATTTCGGCACACCCCTCCCGTTTTTTTGTTCCCGCCCCCTAGGGACTTCACCTATGGCCCCAGCGGGTGTGTCCGCATGGCGTCCCCGCACCCATGGCAGCACACCCCTCACGCGTCTCCTGCCTCCCAGGGAGCTCACCCCTCACGCGTTCCCCGCTTCCCTGGGAGCTCCCTCAGGGAGCTCCATCTGCAGCCCCGGCGAGTGTGTCCACACGGCGTCCCCCGCTCCCAGTTCGGCACGCCCTCCCCAGTCCCAAGCACCCCAAGGGAGTTCTATCACTGGCCTCCGTGGGGGTGGCCACGTGGCGTCCCCGCTCTCGTCTCGGCACACCCCTCCTGCGTTTCCTACCTCCTGGGGAGGACCCTCCATAGCCCCGGCGAGTGTGTCCACGTGGCGGCCCCGCGCCCACTTCGGCGCACGCCTCGCACGCTTCACGCCTCCCGGAGAGTTCTATCGATGGCCCCAGCGTGTGTGTCCACATGGCGTTCCCGCGCCCATCTCGGCACTGCCCTCATGCTTTTGTTCCTGCCCCCAAGGGAGCTCCATCTATGGCCCCAGCGGGTGTCTCCACGTGGCGTCCCCGCGCCCATCTCGGCAGCAACCTCGTGTTTTTTTTTCCTGCCCCCCAGGGAGCTCCATCTGTGGCCCCAGCGGGTGCTTCCACATGCCGTTCCCGCGCCCATTTCGGCGCACCCCTCGCAAGTTTCATCATGCTTCCCAGGAGTTCTATTCCATCTATGGCCCCAGCGGGAGAGTCCACATGACGTCCCCGCGCCCACTTCGGCACACCTCGCACGTTTCCTGCCTCCCAGAGAGTGCTCGACCTGTGGCCCGCTGTGTCCACACGGCGTCCCCGCGCCCATTTCGGCACACCCCTCTCGCACGTTTCGTGCCTCCCAGGGAGCTCCACCCATGGCCCCCATGGCGATTCGGTTTGCGAGAGTGCGTGCGTGAATGGGGGACTTTTCGCGCGGTCTGTCCGTGTTTGGCGAAAGTGTAGAGGATCTGGCAGACCCTTCAATGTGTTCTTGTGCAACGAGCCGTTCTGTCTATAGATGCCTTTCGTTTTGATCGGGTTGGGCTCTTCGCCAGGCTAATTGTTTTGTTCTCGGGGGGAGGGAGCGAGGATGGGGGGAGGGGCAGGGGGAGGAATGGGGAGGGAGCCTGAGATCGCGCAGTTTCGGGTCACGGGGCCCTCATAGATCGACCCGGCTCGAAAAAGGCAGCAGGAACATGGTGTGTAGCTCTGGTCGTGCATTTTCGCGATTTTTTTCGTGTCGTCGGATCTTAGGGAAGGTGGGAGGGGGCGGAGTTGGACGGGGTGGGAGGTGGGGGGCAGATCAGGGCCAACGTTAGGGGGGGACAGGCTCAGGGGGAGATGCATCCGCCCCCAATCGCCCATTCATCGCCGACATGGGCCCGATAGCCCTCCCTGCCCCAGAACGTGCGGCTTCGATATCGGGACCTGTCACCGATCGGTCGGCGATGTTTCGGCGATTCCAGATCGATGTTCCCCCCGCCCCCCTGGAGCCTGAGGGCCCTACGTGGGCCCCCTCAGTGCCCTGAGTGGCCCCCTTCGTGGCCCTTGGTGCCCTTTAGTGGCCCTTGGGGACGACCGAGCGCTCGCTTCCGCTCCGCGGGGGCGCCCGAGGAGACGCGGCCGCCTCAGGCCGCCGTCCTGGCCCCCGGCGGCCACTGGGCGGGCCGATCGGGCGGCCGCCGCTGCCGGATGGCGTCGGCGAGATGCCGGGCGGGGCCCGCTTGGAGCCGCCGTCCTGGTCCTCCTTCCTCCTTCCTCCTCCCCCTCGTCCTTCCTCCTAGCTCCTCCTCCGCCTCCTTCTCTCCTCCCCTCCTCCTCCTCCTCCTCCTCCCGCCATCCCTCCTTTCCTCCTTTCATTCCCCTTCCTCCTCTCCTTCCTCCCTCCTACTCCTCCCCTCCTCCGCCGCCTTCTCGTTCCTCCTCCCCCTACTCCTCCTCCTCTTCCTCCTCCTCATTTTCTCCTCCTCCTCCTTCTCCGCCCCCTCCTCGTTCCTTCTCCCTCCTCTCTCCTCCTCCTTCTCTTCCTCCTCTTTCTCCTCTTCCTCCTCTTCCTCTTCCTCCTCCTCCTTTCGTTTTCCTTTTGCATAACTCCTCCCTGTCGCAACCCGAGGCCAGTCGGAAGGGTGGGCCGGGCGTTTCGCCTGCGATTTCCCTATCATTTATGAGCCTGAAGCTTAACAACTGACAACAGGTTTACATATGGATGTCGGTTGTTTTTCAAAATTGTGGCCCTCGCCTTAGCGCCGCGCGCATTCTTCTCGGATTGAGGGCGGGTGGTTTGCGCACATTCGTTTTGGATTTTTCTACGAACTTCACGGACTGAGGGCGGGCCGTTTTCAAATGTGGCTCTCACCTTAGCGCCGCGCACGTTCGTTTGAACAGGGTTCAATAATTTCACGTATTGGTGGCGGGCTGCTTTCAAAATGTGGTTCTCGACTCAGCGCCGCGCACATAGCTTTAAGCAACATGCAGGAGTTTTGCGGATAGAGTGCGGGTCGCTTTCAAAATGTGGCTCTCGCCTTAGCGCCGCGATTTTTCGTAATATACACTTGCAAGAGTTTTACTGGTTCTCATGGTTAACGTGCCAGAAGCTGTGTCTTGCGCACCAGTTACGTTGATTCGCGGTGTTGAAGTCCCAGGAACGGTGATCTGGCACGATTCAGGATCGCCACGAAGTAACAATCAGTTGAACTGGTGGCGTTGAAGTCCTGGAGATGTTGTTTTGACACGCTTTGGGATCTTCACACGGCTGTGCCCCAACGGGGCAATTCTTTCAGTGGAAGTGAACCTTTGTAGGGCCTATGAAGAGGGAGCTTGGAGGGAGGGTGTATTCCAACATCGTTGACGAGTCTTGGGTTTACATTGGTCCTCCTCCTCCTCCTCTTCCTCCTCCTCCTCCTCCTCCTCCTCCTCCTCCTCCTCCTCCCCCTCCTCCTTCCCCTTCCCCTTCCCCTCCTGATCCTCCTCCTCCTCCCTCCTCCCCCTCCTCCTGCGGGTTTTCGCAGGCCCTTCGGGCCCCTGGGCCGTCAGAAAGCGGGTCAGGATGGGGAACTGGTCCGGTGGAAAGCCCCAGGGTCCTTGACCCGATTCCCCAGAACATTTGTCGCTCATGTCGGCTTCCTCCTCTACCTTCTCCTCTGCAGCCCTAACTCCACCCCTGCTAGTCCGGACGGCACGATGGTGTTCGGTACGCCCGCAGGGGTTCTCTTTGCCGCATACGTCCTTCTGATCATGACCCCCCCCTCGTTTTTTCCCCATATCTCCTACGCTTTGCTCTCGTTTTGAATAGAGCATCGCGGTCGCACACCTTTTCCCGCCTTTACCTGCCTGCCACCCTGCCTTCTGCTCCGCCTCCTGCTTCCCTGCTACCCTGCCTCCTCGCCATCCCTGGGGGGCTGCGATCTGCCAAACTGTCGCCACTTTCGAGAGCTGCTGTGGGATTCAGCGGGGTGACGTCATACGTGGATCTAAATCAAACCTCGCCATCGCTGGGGCTGCGAACTGCCAAGCCGTTGCCACTTTCGAGGGCTGCTGGGGTTGTCGCGGATTGACATCATACGCGGATGTTGGGGGGCTGCGATTTGCGAAGCAGTCGCCTTTTTCGAGGGTTACTGGGGGGTCCAGCGGAGTGACGTCATAAGCGGATCTAATTCAGATCTCGCCGTCCTTGGGGGGCTGCGATCTACGATTTTGTCGCCACTTTCGATGCTGCTGTGGGGTTCAGCGGAGTGACGTCATACGCGGATCTCAATTAGACCTCGCCATCCTTGGTGGGCTGCGAACTGCGATACCGTCGCCATTTTCGAGGACTGCTGGGGGGTTCAGCGGAGTGACGTTATACGCGGATCTAAATTCTTCACGCTTCGCGTATCCCCACCAGCCCAGCTCAAAACAGCAACTCTTGCGAAGCATGCCGACAGTCGTGAGTCGTCCGGGTCCTTCCTTGTGGTGTGACTCGTTCGGGCTCCTCGTGGTGTGAGTCGTTGGGGTCTCTCGTCCTGGTGTGAGTCGTTCGGGCTCCTCGTTGGGCCTGTTGGGGGCCTCTTGGAGCTCTTGGGGCGTCTTGGGGGCCTCTTGGGGGCCTCTTGGGGGCGTCTTGGGGGCCTCTTGGAGCCTCTTGGGGCCTCTTGGGGGCCTCTTGGGAGCCTCTTGGGGACCTCTTGGGGCCTCTTGGGGGCCTCTTGGGGGCCTCCTGGAGGCCTCTTGGGAGACTCCTGGGGGCCTCTTGGGGCTATCTTGGGGCCTCTTGCGACCTCCTCAGAAGCGCAAATAAGCGCTGACCCCTGAGAAGGACAAAATGAGCCCCAAACCATCGTAAAATCAATGATTTTGCTAAGAAGGAAGAGGAACGCGGCCCCCTCAGAAGGCCAAAATGGAGCCAAAACCGTAGTAAAATCAATGTTTTTACCTAACAGCGAAGACTGATAGGTTTCTAGTTGACTCAAAAGAGCTCACAGATCACTCCACAGGGGGGTCCGGGCAGGTGTTGGGGATTGCCGGCGGCAGGGGACCACTCCCTGTTTTTCACCAACATCACACAATTCCGTGCTCCTTCGACTTCCCAGAACTCATTCCCAGGCCACATTCTGATACCTGATGCACATTCACACACTTCGTGCAACGATTTCGACATCCCCAGAACGCCATTCCCGGGCCACATTTAGAATAAACCAATGCAACAGTCCCCACACTTTCGTGCTCTTTACGATTCCCAGAACGCCATTCCCGGCCAATTCTGAGGGCCGAATTCTCAGTCAACAAATAACCACACTTGCGTGCTCTTCGATTCCCAGAACTCCATTCACGGGCCACATTTTGAATGCCCGGGAAGCCAACTGAGGCCACTTCGGCTTTTCGAGTTCCCATAACTCCATTCCCGGGCCACATTTTGGATGCCCGTAGCCAACTGTAGGCAACTTCGTGCTCTTCGACTTCCAGAACTCCCATTCCTGGGCCACATTTTCAGCAGGGGCAAGAGCACGACGAGGAGGAGGACGAGCAAGACCAGGAGGACGAGGACGAGCAGGAGCAGGACGAGGAGCAGGAGGAGCAGGAGAAGAAGAACGAGCAGGAGGAGGAGGAGGACGAGCAGGAGGAGGAGGACGACCAGGAGGAGGAGGACGACCAGGAAGAGGAGGAGGAGGAGGAGGAGGTGGGAGGGGAGAGTACCTATACCAACAGGAGAGGATGAGGAGAGGAGGAGGAGGAGGAGGAGAGAGGAAGAGCAGGAGAGGAGGAGGAGGACGAGGACGAGGAGGAGGAGGAGAGTTGGGGGGGAGATACCATGAGGAGGATAACGAGGACCCACCAAGGAGAGGAGGAGGAGGAGAGGAGGAGGAGGAGGGAGAGGAAGAGGTGGAGGAGGAGGAGGAGGAGGATGAGGAGGAGGAGGAGAGGAGAGAACACCAAGAGGAGGAGAACGAAGCAAGAGCAGGAGGAACGAGAACGAGCCGAACCAGGAAGAGTAAGAGGAGAGAGGGAGAGGGGAAGGGGGAGGACTACCAGAGGAGAGGAGAGAGGAGGAGGAAGGAGAGAAAGAGAGAGGAGGGACGACGAGGAGGAGGAGGAGGAGGAGGACGAGGAGGAGAGGGGGGGGAGAGCACCAGGAGGAGGAGAACGAGGACCACCAGGAGGAGGAGGAGGAGGAGGAGGAGGTGGAGGAGGAGGAGGAGGAGGAGGAGGAGGAGAGAGCACCAGGAGGAGGAGGACGAGCAAGACGAGGAGGACGAGAACGAGGACGAGCAGGAGGAAGAGGAGGAGGAGGAGGATGAGGAGGAGAGGAGCAGGAGAAGGAGGAGGAGGAGGAGGAGGCAGGCTGAGGCTGAGGCTGTGACTGCGACTAGCCGTTGCCGCTGCGACCTGTCATCGCGAATGCGACTGACGAATGCGAGAACACAGAAATTCGACAACTGGATTTTCATCTGAATCTTAAGGGGAATGCTTTCAGATATGCTTCTACACATCGCTGTTAGGTTGCTTTGCCGGGATAATTTGCTTCAACGACGAGCTGAGGCGCCAAACTACCTCCCCCCCCTCGGGGCCAGGGGCGCCTGTTGGGGCCTCCTGGGCGCCTCTTGGGGCCCCCTTGAAGCGCTCTTGGGGGCCTTGGGAGCGCTCTTGGGGCCATCTTGGGGGACATCGATCAAACAAGAAACGAATATTAGTTAGCGTTGCCCCTCGGGAGGCCAACCAGTCGCCTCTTGGGGCGCTCTTGGGGCGCTCTTGGAGCGCTCTTAGGCGCTCTCGGGGCCGCCTTTGGGGCTCTCTGGAGCCTTTCTTGGGGCCCTCTTTGGCCATCTTGGAGCCATTTTGAGGCCTCGGATGGCCATCGGAAGCGAAAAGGCGAGAAAGCCAAACACAGAAATTCCCCAGGTTTTGGCCTCTTCGGGGCATCCTGGGGGAGCTTTTTGGCCACTGGGAGCCGTGTTGGAGCGGTCTTGGGGCATCTTGGAGCATCGTGGGAGCCACTATGAGACATCTTGGGATATCTTGAGCCATCTTGGAGGTCATCTTGGGCTCTCCCAGGCGCTCTTCGAGTCATCTTCATCCGTGCCCCCCAGGGGCATGTGGCTAAAACCTTAGTAGAATCAATGATTTGGCATTCTCGCCGAGGCCTCTTGGAGCATCTTGGGTGCCTCGGGGGGGTCTCTTGGGGCCTCTTGGGGGTCTCTTGGGAGCCTCTTGGGGGCATCCTGGGGGCCTCTTGGTGCTTCCTGGCCACCTCCTGGGGCCCTCTTGGGGCACCCTTGGGGGCCTTGGGCCTTGGGGGCCATCTTCGGGCCATCTTGGGTCAGATCGATCACAGGAGGGGGGGGCACTAATTTGGGTCCCCCCTCAGGAGGCCAAAATGGGGCCAAAGCCCTAGTACAACCAATGATTTTGGCTTCCTCGCCGAGGCCGTTTTGGACGCTCCGACACCTCGCGGAACCCCCTGTCCAGGTCCATGGGGAGGGGGTAGGGGGAGGGGTAAACCCTTCCCCGAAGGGGAACCACCGACGCCCAGAGGGCTGGTGGGATTTAGACCTCGCCAGGGGGTTGCGATTTGCGAAACCGTCGCCACTTTCGAGGGCTGCTGGGGGGTCCAGCGGAGTGACGTCAAACGTGAATTTAAACTACGCCTCGCCATCACTGGCGGCTTGCGATTTGCGAAGCCGTCGCAACTTTCGAGGGCTGCTGGGGGGTCCAGCGGAGAGACGTCATATGCGGATCCAGGGGCTGGGATCCGCGACACCGTCGCCATTTTCGAGGGCTGCTTCAGGGTGCAGCGGAGTGAAACCATACGCGGATCTATTTTAGACCTTCTTTTGGGGGCTGCGATTTGCGAAACTGTTGCCACTTTCGAGGACAGCTGGGGGTCCAGCGGGGTGATTTCATACGCCGATCCAACCTAGACTTCGCCATCCCCGGGGGGTGCTGGGATCTGCGAGTGCGTCGGCACCTTCGATGCCACTGAGGGGGTCCAGCGGATCTGAATTCGATCCCGTTATGCTTCGGGGGCTGCGAACTGCGACACCGTCGCCCCTTTCGAGGGCCGCTGGGGGTTCCAGCGGAGTGACGTCATACGCGGATGCAAATTAGGCCTCGCCATCCTTTGGGGGGCTGCGATCTGCGAAGCCGTTGCCACTTTCGAGAGTTGCTGAGGGGTCCATCGAAGTGACGTCATACGCGGATCTAATTCAGGTCTTGCCATCCATGAGGGGCTGGGATCTGCGAGTGCGTCACCACTTTCGAGGGCCGCTGGTGGGCCCAGCGGAGCGACGTCATACGCGGATCCAAATTCGACCTCGCCATCCCTGGGAGGCTGCGATCTGCGAAACCGTTGCCGCTTTCGATGGGGTTTGGGGTCCAGCGGGGTAACGTCCACGGCCTGCCTGGGCTGGACCATGCACTCCGGAGTCATTGCCGACGTGGGGCGTGAAGACGCCGGGGACCTGGGCGCCTTTTGGCTGCAGCTCCTGCGCGATGCTCTCCAGAGCGACGACGGTGGATAACCTGCTGATTATATGCGACCCGGGCCTGGATTTCCTTTCCAGCGGGCCGCCCGCAGACATGGCGGCGCACCCGCGGGCGTTTAGCCCCCGCCGTGAAAGGTGCACGAAGGAGGCCGAGAAACTGGCGAGCGAGCTGGGCCTCGCTCGCTTCTTTCACCTGTTCCTTTGGGGCGCCGAGGCGACGTGGCCCGTGCATTGCCGTTCGGTCAGCATGCCAGTGGACAACGCGCCACCCTCCTTCCCCATCCCGCCTTTTTCGTCGTCGTCTTCTTCGTCTCCCTGCTGCCGCCACGCTAGCTTTTAGGCCACATG
>CAUYUJ010015360.1:22500-82500 GCA_963575745.1 Prorocentrum cordatum
ACCACCCGTACTCAATCCGTGTTATTCCTATAAATTTTTGGAACGAATGTGCGCGACGTAAGTCGAGAGCCACATTTTGAAAAACACCCGCCCTCCATCTGTGAAGCTGTTGCCCACTCTTTAGGCTTCAGAGTCATAAGTGGTGAGGAAGTCTCATGCGAAACGCCTGGCCCGCTATACAAACTTGCCTCGGGGTGCGACAGGGTGAAGCTGGAAATAAGGAAAGCAATGGAGGAGGAGGAGGAGGAGGAGGAGGAGGAGGAGGAGGAGGAGGAGGAGGAGGAGGAGGAGGGTTCCCGAGACGCCTCTCTGCCTTCTGCCCTGGCCTGCCCCCGCTCGGCACGCATCTCGGAGCGGCTCCCGCGCGGACCTGTGGTGGGGCCCCTGTTCGGGAGGCCGCCGGGGCACCTCCGAGGAGTTTCAGGAAGATGTGGCCCGGAAGTCCAGGGGAACCGAAATGGGTACGGAAATAATAGGTACGTAGCACTCCGCAGATGCGGATAAGGGTGAGGGGGCGGTGGGCACGTCGCCAGTTTGCGAGACTCTGGAGAAGCCCGCCGCAGGCGCCAAAGTTTTACGAATTATACAACGAGCCCGCCGCAGGCGCTGACTTTTTCGTTCAACCAATGTGGGTAGGTCGCGGGTGGGTCGCAAATGGGTCGCGGGTGGGTTGCGGGTGGGTCGCGGGTGGGTCGCTGTTGGGTCGCGGGTGCGTCGCGGGTGTAGAGAGAAAATCCACCCCATAATAATCACTCCGACAAGCGAAGCCGTTTAGCAAACGCACACAAGGAATGAATCGAACGGGGCAGGACTGTTTAGTCAACGCCCAGGGCCGTTTAGTAAACGTCAATTGTCGGCTCCGGGTGGTTTTTCCTCCCTTGGGTGGGTCTCAGGGTGGGTCGCGGGTGGGTCGCGGGGTGGGTCGCGGATGGGTCGCGGATGGGTCGCGGGGTGGGTCGCGGGTGGGTCGCGGGGTGGGTCGCGGGGTGGGTCGCGGGGTGGGTCGCGGGTGGGTCGCGGGCGGATCGCGGGTGGTTCGCAGGGTGGGTCGCGGGTGGGTCGCGGGGTGGGTCGCGGGTGGGTCGCGGGTGGGACGACGACAACAAACAACAACAGCAGCAGCAACAACAACAGCAACAACAACAATCATTTTAAGACTGTTCGCTATTATCTGCTCGAGTGTCCAATAAAGCGTATTTCTCAAACCCTCGATACCCGCCTTCTTCGTCTTCGATCGAACCCCTTTTGGGGGGTATACCTTTCTTCCCTGCAGGCTGCGCCCCGGCAAGCGGCGGGGCGGCCGCGGACCGTCGGCCTGGCCAGCGGCAGCGCTGATCGGCGGGGCGGCCGCGGACCGTCGACCCGACCCCTAGAGGGACGGACAGGGGACCGACCACGACGACGACGACGTCGACGACGACGGCGACGACGACGGCGGCGACGACGAGCGAAAGCGAGAGCGAGAGAGAACGACAGCAGGGCCACGAAGGACACGAAGTAGGCCACGAAGGGCGACAGCGGGGACACGAAGAGAATGCGTATGGGGCCACGAAGAGCGCGAACGAGCGGGGGCCACGAAGGGCAGATAATGCAGGACCACAGAAGGCAACGATGGGGCCACTGAGGGTAGCAAGTGGGCCACGTAGGACAGTGAGGCGGCCACCAACGGCGACAGGGGGGCCACGAAGGACATGCACGTGGGGCCACACCGGGCGCGATTCCTGGGTGCCTGGGTGTCGGGAGCGCGGCGCTTGAGCAAATTGCACGACATTCCAACGCCAGGGCGCCATTTTTAAGTAAATCGCACGCAAGTCTCCAGCGAGAGCGCGACTCCAGAGCGCCGGGACAGCGATTCCTGAATATCTTGCAAGGACGTCTCAAGCGAGAGCGCGATTCCTGAATACATTGCGATGAAGTCTCGGGCGAGAGTTGGGGTCCCGGCTAAATTGTGAGAGTCTGGGGCGGGAGCCGTTGGGGGCCAGGGGCCCAGTTCGAACATCAAGACTTTCCCTGTCAAAAAACAGGGTGCGAGCGTCGAGGGGCACACTTTGATTGAGAAAAACAGTATGCACCGGTGGGGGGGATCAACAATAAGTATTCTTCAGAAGTGAGAGTTCAACAACAACACCAACAACACCACCACCATCAACAACAACACCACCAACAACAGCAACAACAATAACAACATCAACATCAGCACCAGCAGCAACAACAACAGCAACAGCAACAACAACAACAACATCACCAGCAGCAGCAACAGCAACAACAACAACGCAATACACATAATTTTCAACACGTTTTTTTTGTATTCAGTTCGGATCCTTCACATTGGCAAGGCCCAGCAACGGATGTTGTTCCTTCTGTGCAGAATTGGCAGTCGGCGTCGCTGTTGTTGTTGTTGTTGTTGTTGTTGCTTATTCGAAGCACAAGTTCGCCTGGCCACCAGCGGCCGCTGCTCTTTGCCGTTGGGGATCATATTCATTTTCTTCGTACCATTTTCGGGCGTCCGGAGATGTGCGTCCATTTGGGGCTTAAGAAACGGGGGTCACTGTAGGCGGGGGTCAGCGGGAGCGCCAGTTCTTGTAGGATCCTGCAGAGCCAGTGGTGTACTGACCCGGGTTGGGGCGCAGGACCCTGCAAGGGTCTTGCAGGATTTTGCAGGGTCCTGCAAAGCCAGATTGACTCAGGCCGGATGGGGGGGGCAGGAGAGGGCAAAGGGAGAGGAGGACGGAGAGGAGGAGTAGGTAGCCTTCGTCGGTGCCAGCGTGGCCGGCCTGCTGGGCGTCGCTGCAGCTCGCGGGCGCACCGATGGGGGGTGATGATGATGATGATGATGATGATGATGATGAGGAGGAGGAGAAGGAGAAGGAGGAGGAGGAGGAGGAGGAGGAGGAGGAGGAGGAGGAGGAGGAGGATGGAAAGGAGGAGGAGGAGGAGGAGGAGGAGGGGGAGGAGCAGATCCCCGACTCCTGCCCGGCCATCAGAGAACGATTCGCGGGGCGAGGGGTCTGGGGCCCTGAACGGCGCGGTGATCCTACCGTGTGGTGAGCCAGGGGGGATTGGGGGGACTGCAATGTTTTGGGACGTGGTTCGTTCTCCGAGGACGTCTCGGGCCACTGGGGCCTCTGAATTCCCAGCGTCGTTTGTTGACGCGCCGTGTGGTGAGGTCTTTGGGGATTTCGAGGTCACTGCACAGTCTGTCACCGCACCGCTTCGGGACCCCCAATAACGGCGGGACGCACTGAGGGGGTCGAGAGTTCTGGGAGCTGCCGGCTCGAGTATGGAAGACGACCTGACGACCGATGACCGACCGCGACGACGACGGCGATCGACGACGATAGCCGTCTCCGGAGGCGGTCGGAGGAGGCTTCCTGGAGGTTTCCGGAGGTCTCCAGGGGTTCAAACAGGAACACCAACGACCAAAAGCCTCGATCTCCGATCCCTGTGGTCCCACAGCGCGAGCAGCATAGTGCAGCACCGCATAAGCTCGCCGCCGCAGCCCCAGCCCCCGTCCTCCTGCGGCACCTCTCAAGCGGTATCGACCCGCGCAGGGCCCAGGGACCCGACTCGGGGCGAAGACGACGCCCATGGCAAACAGCAGTCGCGGCTGAGTCGACGACGACGGCGACGGCGACGACGACGACGACGACGACGACCACGACCAAGACGAAGACCACGACCCCGACCATTACGAAGACCACGACCACGACCACGACGTCCACGACGTCCACGACGTCCACGACGACCGCGATCACGACGACCACGACGACGACCGCGACCACGACCATGACAGCCACGACGAAGACCACGACGACGTCGACGACCGCGGGACCACAACCTCTACACCGACCACGACGAAGGTGGCGACGACGACGGCAACCTTGACGACGACGACGACCACGACGACGATGATGACGACCACGACGACGATGTCGAGGCCGACGACGATGACGACCACGGCGAAGGTGGCGACGACGACGAAGACGACCACGACTACGACGACGACGATGTCGACCACGACGACGACGACGACGACGACGGTGACCACGACGACGACCACGACCACGACGACGACGACGACGACGACGACGACGACGGTGTCCACGACGACTACGACGACGAGGAGGAGGACGACGACGACCACGACGACGATGTGGAGGACGACGACCACGACGACGGTGTCCACGACGACGGCCACGACGAGGAGGACGACGACGACCACGACGATGTGGAAGACGACGGCAACGACGACGACAACGACGACGACGACGACCACGACCACAACGACGACGACGACGACGACCACGATCATGATGACCACGACCACGACGTTGATGCCGACGACGATGACGATGACGACGACCACGACCACGACGACGATGTCGAAAGCGACGACCACGACGACGACGACGGCGACGGCGGCGGCGGCGGCGACGACGACGACGACGACGACGACCCCCGTCCGGAGGAGGCGCAGGGCGAGGGCGCCGACCTCTGGAGGGCGAGGCCGGCCGAGGCCGGGGAGTGCGGGGAGATTGTGTGCCTAGAGCGGCGGCTCTTGAAGGGGGGGGGAGGATGAGGTGGAGGAGGAGGAGGAGGAGGAGGAGGAGGAGGAGGAGGAGGAGGAGGAGGAGGAGGAGGAGGAGGAGGAGGAGCCGTGCCGCGTCGAGCTCGCCGTCGCAGGGCCGCCTGGCCCGCCGCGGGCCTCCGATGGCGGCGGCGACGGATCGCCGCGCGGCGCTGGCCGCAGCCCGCGGGGCTGCGCTGGCGGTGCACGGCGCTGCTGGCCTGGCGCGGGGTGCGGGAGCCGCTCGGCTGCTACGTTCCGCCGAGGGCCTTGTTCGTGCCGCGGCGGCGATGCTTGAAGCCGAGCTTCGAGCAGCCCGCCCCGCGGCCGCTGGTGGTGGAGGAAACGGTGGAGGTGGAGGCCCTGCAGAGCCACCTCGCGCTCCCGCGGCTGGCGCCCCGCCTGATGGCCATCGGACACGGCGGAAGCGCCGTCGTGCTCGGCGTCGACGAGCTCGCGGAGCGCAGGACGTGCCCATGGTGACCTCCAACGCCGCCGAGGAGGCGGGCGGTGCAGAGGGCGGCGACGGCGACAGCCTCGAGGACGACAGCTGGGCGGACGGGGCCGTCCGCCCTGCGCCCTTGGCAGGCGCGCCTGCCGCGGCCCCTGGCGCCGCCGCTGTGGTGCTGGGCGTGGCGCCCCCTACTCGTGAGTCGCCTGGAGCACCGCTCGGCGGCGAGGGGGGGGGCGCCGTGCTGCCCGCGGAGGAGGCGCCCGCTGCAGCTGCTGCCGCTGCTACCGCTGGCGCGGTGGCCGTGGAGGACGACGACGGGCCTGAGGTGTGCGGGCCGCGCTGATCTCAGCGTGGATCCGCACGCCTGGCGCTCGCGTGGCCGACTTCCAGCCGCACTTCGCCGCGCGGCCGCTGCCGCGCCTCCGAGCTTGGCTCGCCGAGGCGGTGGGCGCGCCCGGCGCCGGAGCGGGGGGGGGGAGGCAGCGGAAGGGTCGGCGATAGTGCGGCGCCCCGTGCAGGGGGGCCGCCGCCTGCCCCTTCCCCCCCTCCCCGCACGTGGAGTGCTTCGCGGCGCTCCATTCCGCGATGCCCGCCTGAGCGGGCGGCGAGGACTGCTTCGTCTTCGTGGTCGGGGGGTCTGGTCTCCTCAGGTGGAGGCCAGGCCCCCCGCGGGTAAGCCAGGATCGAGGGACCTCCCCCTTCTTCCTTTGGTCAGTGCGCAGGAGGAGGAGGAGGAGGAGGAAGAGGAGGAGGAGGAGGAGGAGGAGGAGGAGGAGGAGGAGGGAGGAGGAGGAGGAGGAGGAGGAGGTTGGTAGCAGGAGGAGGAGAGGAAAAGAGGAAGGAGGAGGAGGAGGAGGAGGAGGAGGAAGGAAGAGGAGGAGGAGGATGATGAGCAGGGGAGGAGAGGAGCAGGAGGAGGAGGAGGAGGAGGAGGAGGAGGAGGATGGGAGGAGGAGGAGGAGGAGGAGCAGGAGGAAGAGGAGGAGGAGGAGCAGCAGGAGCCAGGAGGAGGAGGAGGAGGAGGAGGAGGAGGAGGAGGACAAAGGCGGCCAGGAACGGCCGGCAGAGGTTCGTTCCCCCCCGGTCTGGGTCGGGGGCTGCGGCTCGCAGGCGGGGGTGTTTCAATCTCATTTGCACATTGAGCAGCCGTTCGAGAGGCCCCAGGGGTTCCACCACACTTACGCCTCTGTCATTTGGACACTTCCGGAGATGCTGGGCCCATTCAGGTGTGGCCGAAGGTGTGACCAACGTCGAGCATCGCATGGGTTTCGAACCAGATATTTAGGCCACGCTCGGGCGCACTCGAAACACATCGGGCGCGCGGTTTCGGTCGCACTCGCGCAGGCTTTACGGGATAGTGTCGGTCACTGCAGCCCCCTGATAGAGTCGAGGCTACATGACAAGTTTCAGGGGCAACGTCAGGGTGGGATGCGCCGACTTCTTGGTTTCGGGATGTTCTCCAGCAGCTGCGCCTCGCCGAGAGACGTCCGCGGGTGCCAGGATCATCCCGAACGGCGAACCAGCCGCTGGAGATCCGAATGATGGCCCGAAAACCCGACGACGAGGATCAGTGGCTCCGGGGGGAATGCATTGACCCGCTATCGCCTACTCTGGGTTTCTAAACAAGCGTGGGGGGGTACCCCCCCTGACGGGGGTCGACCTCGTCTCGTCGTCGCGCCGCGACGGGGGTCGGAGCGCCTCCGGCGCGCGGTGGCTGCCCGCGACGCGGGTCGATGTGGAGCTGTCGGCGGGGGTGACGCCCCCCCGACGCTTACTATCGATCCCTCGGCGACGTGTCGCCGACTCGGGCTCGAGGTGCTCCCCCTCTTCGCGGCCACGTGCCCCCCCTCTGCCGGCCCCCCTCCGCAAGAAAGCGGGTCGGTGCCTCCCCTCCTCAGCCACGCGCAGAGGGGGGTGGGGGTAGGGCGTAGGGCTTCTTCGAAGCACCTCTGCCCCTTAGAAGGCGCGGTCCTCTTCTGTAGATGTAAGCGGCCTCCTGAGCAGCCTTCTGAGAAGCAGCCTCCTGAGAAGCCTCCCGAGCAGCCTCCATGTCCGCCGCCTCCTGAGGAGCAGCCTACTGAGGAGCCCTCCCCCCAGCCCTCCCCCCCCCCTTTGCGCGCGCCGCCAACCTCCTCCGGGGGCCAGTGCGGCGCTGGCGCCGCGCGGGCGAGGGGCGGGTCGAGGGGCACGGGCCCGGGAGGTCCTTCGCTGCCCAGGGTGAGGTCGGGCGCGCCCCTCTTGCAGGAGGGGTTCTCAAAGATAGGCAAACCTAGAGTCAGGGAGCGATTTTCTGTGCAATTATTTTGGATGTGGTATTCTTGGATCATTTTTCATCTTTCCTCCAAAGTCCGCCTGTAGGGGGGCACGCCCGACCTAAGCCCAGGGGCTCTTGCGGCCCTCAAAGGGCCCCGGGAGGGGGGCCGTCAGAGAGCCACTCGGGAGGAGGGGCCTGTCCGGGGGGGGGGGAGGCCTCGGGCTTTTGGGCCCGTTTGCACCTCGGGAGCCATGGCTTTCACGGCGAACTTCGCGGGCGGATTGCTTTCGTCAATGCCAGTTTTTTTTTTCTCTCGTTGGGGCATTTTGGGCACGTACTTGCGCCCCGGAAAATCAAGCGGCGGCTCGGAAGTCCCCTGGCCTTCTGAGAAGTTTTCTAAGCCTTTCCCGAATACGAGCAAAACTTCTCAGAAGGCGCGAGGGTTTCTGAGAAGTCCCGCCGCCTTCAGAGAAGGCCTTCTCCTTCTCACTTCCCCCCCTCGCTCGCCGCCAAATCAAAGATGGCCCCAGGGCGAAAAGTTGTCCCAGTGGAAGGTCGGGGCCTGCGCGGCCCACAGACGCGGAGGAGAGGAGGGTGCAGGGAGGAGGGGACGGGGGAATTGGAAAGGGTGCTCTCACACTACTTCCCCTCAGTCCCCGTCCCACCCCCTGCCCATCCTCCCTCCCCATCGTTGTCGTCCTCCTCCTCCTCCTCCTCCTCCCTTCCTCGCTCCTCATCGTCGTCGCTCTCTTCCTCCTGCTCCTTACCTTCATCCCTCCTGCCTCCTCTTCATTCTCTGCGGGCTCTTTCTCCTTCATCCTTACATCCTCCGTCCTCACGCCTCCTTCCCCTCTCAGTCCTCTCCCACATTTACTCATCGTCCTCATTTTCCTTCCCTTCCTCTGCCCTCCTCCTCCTCCTTTTCCTCCTCCTCTTCCTCTGCCCTCCTCCTCCTCCTTCGTTTCCTCCTCCTCCTCCTCCTCCTTCTCCTCCTCCCCCCCCCTCCTCCTCCTCCTCCTCCTCCCCCTCCTCTCGCTCGCTGTGTTGCTCCCGTTGTTCTCCTTCTTCTCCTCGCCTGAATCCTTGTTCATTGTGGTTCATATTTCTTCCTCTTCTTTCTATTCTTCGTCTTCTTCTTCTTCATCCTCCTCATCATCTTCCTTTGCTCTCGTTCTCTTCGCCTCTTAATTTCTTCCCCTTCCTCCTGCTGCTCCCCCCTCCCTTCCCCTCTCCTCCCTCCCTCCCTCCCTCCCCGTCCCTCCTCCCTCCCCTCGCCTCCCCTCCCCTCCACCCCACTCCATTCCACTCCTCTCCACTCCACTCCACTCCACTACACTCCCTTTCCCCCCTCTATCCGCCCCTTCCGCCCCCGCCCCTCACACGAAGTCTCGTCTTGGGACCAGGCGCGCCTTCCTCCCCCTCCCCCAACCGCCAACATGCGGACGCTGCCCACGCAGACAACAGGAGGAGGAGGAGGAGGAGGAGGAGGAGGAGGAGGAAAAGGAGGAGGAGGAGGAAAAGGAGGAGGAGGAGGAGGAGGAGGAGGAGGAGGAGGAGGAGGAGCAGGAGGAGGAAAAGGAAAAGGAAAAGGAGGAGGAGGAGGAGGAGGAGGAGGAGGAGGAGGAGGAGGAGGAGGAGAGGGTGGACGCGGAGAACCCCTCCTCTGAGCCGCCGCCCGGCGCCTTTCCCGAGCATGATGCGCTGCGTCTGGGGGGACCTCGAGCACCTGGGGCGCCGGGGCCTCGGGCCGGCCTGCCGCTGCTGATGCTCTGCGGCGGCCCTGCGCCGCCACCCCAGCTGCGAGGGGTGCGTGGCCTGCTGCCCGGCACCGGCGGGGGCCACCGCTTGTCCTCGCCGAGGGTTGGGGCGAGGGCCTCTCGAAGATTGTGTCAGGCCTGTCCATCTACAGGAGGAAAACTTGTTGCAGTGTTTGAGTATTTTGTTGCAGTGTGTGAGCATGTGGATCATTTCTTCATGATGTTTTCTAGAAAATCGGCCTGCAGGGGGACAGGCCCGACCTAACTCGAAGAAGAGGAACTGGATAAACATTAACTTTCGGAGGTCCGCGCGGATCCAGGAGATCCGCGCGGACCTCCAAACACTTATGTTTGTACCGCTTTTGTCCCGGTAGGTCGTGGTCCAGGGAGCGTCTCGAGCTCTGTCGCCAGGTATCGTGGCCTCCCGAGCGCGGAACCATACACCGCTTTTTTGATGGATCGTGCGATCGTGCATTTGTGAGGTGGGAGGTGTGGTGGGGTGGGCCACCCGCGAGCGTCGATGCCGTCCGCGATCCGACTCGGTGCGCGGGTCCTGAGGCGGGAGTCCTGATTTTGGGGGTCTAGAAGGGAAGGGGACGTTCGCGGAAGCGTTGGCATTTACCCTGCGGCTTTGACCCAGGAGCCCGAGAGGGCCCGCAGTTTTGACCCCGAGAAGGAGGATGAGGAGGAGGTGGAGGAAGAGGTGGAGGTGGAGGAGGAGGAGGAGGAGGAGGAGGAGGAGGATGGCTACGTCTGAACGTCATTGCAGCCGTCAGTGCCTCAGTTCCTCTGGATGATGATCATGATGATGATGATGATGATGATGATGATGATGATGATGATGATGATGATGATGATGATGATGATGATGATGATGATGACGATGATGCTGCTGATGCTGCTGCTGATGCTGATGCTGATGCTGATGCTGATGATTGCGATGATGCTTCTGATGATGACGCTTCTGATGATGATGGTGATGATGAGGATGATGGTGATGGTGGTGATGATGATGATGATGATGAGGAGGAGGAGGAGGAGGAGGATGATGATGATGATGATGATGATGATGATGATGATGATGATGAGGAAAGGGAGGAGGAGGAGGAGGAGGAAGAGGAGGAGGAGAACCAGTGGAATCCCCAGACTCATCAACGATATTGCAATAAAACCCTCTCTCCAAGTTGAGGAGAATGCCCGTTGGAACACAAACCATTTGAATTTGTTCCAGAGCGCCATTCCTGGGACATCAACGCCGCAAACCAACTATTGCATCGTGGCGATCTTGAGACGCGCCAGAACGCCACTTGACATTCCGACACGTGCCAACACATTCTTCCTGGGGCGTGATTTCTGAGAATCCTTGAAACTTCTGCGAATTCTTAAGACGAAAGTGCGCGGCGCTAAGGCGAGAACCACATTTGTGGAAGGAAGCGCCCCCCATCCGTAATTAACTCTTTCAAACTTTTAAGGCGACTGTGCGCGGCGCGAAGGTGGGAGCTACATATCAAAACGGGCTGCCCACCCTCCGTGAAGCTCTTGCTTTTTTTGAAGATGAATGTGCGCCGCGCTAAGGCGAGAACCACGTTCTGGAAACGTGCCGCCCTCCATCCGTGTTTTCTTGCATTTTTAGAGGAATGCGCGCCGAGCTAAAGCGAGAGCCACATTTTGAAAACGGACCGTCCTCCATCCGCGAAACTGTTGCACAATTTTTAAGACGGGTGCGCGCGGCGCTAAGGCGAGAGCCACATTTTGCAAACGGACCGCCATGCAAATTCTCAAGCTTCAGGATCATACATGGTGAGGAAGTCTCAGGCGAAACGCCCGGGCCGCCCTTTCGACCAGAGGCGGAGGAGCGCAACGACGACGACGACGACGACGACGACGACGACGACGACGACGACGACGACGACGACGACGACGACGACGACGACGACGACGACGACGACGACGACGACGACGACGAGGACGACGAGGGCGCCCAAGGCCCGGGCTGGGCTGGCGACCGCCGGGCCACGCTGCAGCGCTGGCGGAGGACTGCCCGAGGGGGGGGGGCGCCCGGGGCACCCCGAGCCGATGCGATCCGGATGGGTACGGGAAAACGGGTGTTTGAGGAGGAGGAGGAGGAGGAGGAGGAGGAGGAGGAGGAGGAGGAGGAGGAGGGGGAGGGGGAGGGGGAGACGGAGGAGGAGGAGGAGGAGGATGAGGAGGAGGAGGTTTTCACAGTCTCTGCCGCCTCGGGATGCTCTCCAGCAGCTGCGCCTCGCCGAGAGGCGTCCCGGGGGTGCCGGGATCGTCCCGGCCATGACTCGACGTGTGGCCCGAAAGCCAGACGACGAGGATCATTGGCTCAGGGACGTATCGACCCCCCCCCCCTTGCTCACTGCTCTTGAGTCGGGCCTGCCCATGTACAGGAGGAAGATTCAAAATTAGTCTAACAGATGTCTGGGGACGATTTTGTGACCATTTCTGATCACTTTTGGACATTTTCGACTACTTAAGATTTATTCGTCCGGAATCCGCCTGTAGGGGGGACGCGACCGACCTAATACTGACCGCCAGTAGGGGCCCTACAGCGCATCCTGCCCAGGAGCGTGGGGGTTCTCTCCATCGGGGGCCCATCGCCGATCTCTCGGCGACGTGTCGCCGGTGCAAGCTCGGTATGTCTCCCCCCCCCCTCCACGGGTCCTTCCCCGTCGTGCCCGCTCGGAGCCTGGTGGATGCTCGGTGCAATCGAAGCGGGCATGGATCAGGGGAGGGGAAACCGCCCCGACCCCGACAATTGGCGTTTACTGAACGGCCCTGGGCGTTGGCTAAACAGTCCTGCCCCGTTCGACTCATTCCTCGTGTGTGCGCTTTCTAAACGGCCCTGCCCTGTTCGGTTCCTTCTCCTTGGATGCGTTTGCGAAGCGGCTTCGCTCGTCGGGGTTGTTCATCATGGGGGTGGATCTTCTGCTCTCTCATGGAGTGAGTGGGGACGAAGACCGGCAGCGGTTCTCTGCCCACTCCGAGCAGGAAATGCACCGTGGGCGTCGCCGCGGGCCGTGTCCGGTGGAGACTAAGAGTCGCGTGCTCCACAGCGGCCGCCCCGTCGGATTTTGACAACAGTTTGCTATATTTGAGTCTGGAGGTAGTTACAGCATCTGGTCACGCCAGGGCTCCTCGAGCTTGCAGGTCACAAGGAAGGGTCGTATCCGTTTCGGCTGGAGACCTATCCTATATACTACTACTTCTCGTTTTTTTTTTTTTTTCTTCCCCCTCTCTCTCTCTCTCTCTCTCTCTCTCTCTCTCTCCCCCAAACATTCTCCTGATAGTCTGTGCTTCGAGGCAGTGGTATTGCTACGGGCTGCGACGCCCGGCCCGAGGCGGGATGGCCCTCGAGCCTCCCCGTCCCCACCGCTGCCTCCCTCCTCCTCTCTTCGCTGCCTCGGCCCCGCTCGGGGCGGCAGCGAAGTTCCATCGGGCCGGGCGAAAGGGGGGGATTGGGAAAGGGGGGGTTACGAAATTTGCTGCATAGGAGCTCGGTTCGGCCTCACCGAGGGGCCCATTTCTCGATACATAGCTCCATCCGGCGCCGGGAGGCGCCGGGAAAATCAGCTACGTGAGCTGATTCTCAAACCCCCCCTTTGCTATCCCCCCCTTTCGCCCGACCCGATTCCAATGGTCCACGCTCCCTCCCAGACACGCTCCATCCTCCCACTGCCGTCGTTTGCTCCCAGACTCGTCCTCGCCTTGGCCTCCTGTCGCGGCCCCTGGGGACGAGGCCAGGGAGCGAGCACGGGCGACGCGGCATCGGTAACCCTGCCGTGTCTTGTGGGGAAGATCCTCGGGAGGCTTTTCCGAGGGGGGTTGTCCTGGGAGGTTGTCCCGATCCCCGCCGAGTTGGCCAAGGGGTTGCCTGGGGTAGGTCGTGCTGCCGCCATTCGTCCGCACGGGTTGTCCGGGTTGTCCCGGGGGGGTGTCTGGGGATTCTTTTCTGTATCGGCGTGTTTCTCCACTGAATAGGGTATCTAGACACCGCGAAGATGCGGGCAACGAGATCTATACGTATTGACTGCCCCAGGCCTGGGGCAGTGGATATTCCCCAACCAGTGCTTGCACCGAAAGGGTCCCAGCGGAAATTCCCCAATCAGTGCTTGCACTGAAGGGGTCCTAGCGGAAATGGAAAGATTCTGCGCAAGTTTCCCGGCGATTTTGGTGGCCGGTTGGGTTCCCGGATTCCCGGTTCCGGTTTTCCAGGTTCCTGGTTATTGGTTCCGGGCCGACTTCGGTGGGTTCCGGGTTCCCGGGTTCCCGGTCGATCTCCTTATCGATCATCTCACCTTTTGATTGGGGTTGTTCTTTGGTGTACACCCTGGGCGATGCTTAAGAAAGCCCAAATTTTCGGCCAGAGTCTCGATTATTCTTAACGTTTCAATGTAAATCCTAAGATTTTAATAGGAATATTGGGTTTTTATTCAAGTTCTGAGACTATGAATTTCTTAACCCATGATTTCTTAAGCATTTCGCAGGGTGTAATGTATAGATCTCGTCGCCCCAAAGATGGCCTCCCTCGCTGCCGCCCGTCAGAACAAGACTGCCGTTGGGCACTGCCCACTCGTTCCGTGCCCGCTCTCCGGGCGCGCCCTTGGGCCCCCCCCTCTCCTCCCATCCTCCTTCCCCCTCCTCCCCCTCCTCCTCCTCCTCCTCCTCCTCCTCCTTCCCCCTCCCCCTCTTCGTCTCCTCTTCCTCCCCCTCCTCTTCCTCCTCCCCCGCCTCCCCTTCTCCTCCTCCTCCTCCTCTCCGCCTCCTCCTCCCCCTCATACTCCCCCTCCTCTTCTTCCTCCTCCTCCTCCTACCTCTCCAGTCCTTCCCCTTCCTCTCCCTACCTCTCCTCCTCCTGAGCTCCTCCTCTTTCTCTTCTCCTCCTCCTCCTCTTCTTCTCTATCCTCTACCCTCTAACTCCCCTCCCCCTCCTCCTCCTCCTCCTCCTCCTCCTCCTCCTCCTCCTCCTCCTTCTCCTCCCTCTCCCACTCCTGCCTCTCCTCCTCCTCCTCCTCCTCTCCTACCTATGGTCGTGGTGGTGGAGAATCGGCTCATCCTCCGACGCGGGCTTTTTTTTGGGGGCGTTGCCTAGGCCCCAGGCGCTCTTCTCGCAGGCGACTTGCGGTCTGACAGAGGCACAAGATCGAGGTCGGTTCGGGGAGGGTGCCCTAACGTTCTGCGTGTTTGTTGGATGTTTTTGTGCATTCTGGGGGGAGCACCCTCGAATGTTCTTCGGTTTGGCCAGCGGGGGGTCTCATGCTCTTGAAGGATGGAATTCTGTCCTAGGTCCGGCCTTGTTGGCTCAGAGGAGAAAATTGTACTGATACCGTAACTCTTCTATCGTCTTCCCATTTTCGGGCCTCTCCTGGGAGTTCCTCGTCGCCACGGCTGGATTCGCCCTGAGATCCTGGTCAGAAGGCGCCCCGGGAGAGGCCTGGGGAGTAGCGGTATCGGTCCTTGTTGGTTGTGACCCATACTCCCCGAGCTCCGCCCGTAGAGTGAGGCCGCCTAGGACAAGGGGGGGAACTCGGGGATGCACCCCAGGAGTCTATTCATGACGCGCCCCTGTCGAGGACGGACGCCCCCCCTTCGTTCATCGCGAGGCCTACAGAGCCAGGGACTGGGGCCAGCATGTCCCCGGGCCCTAGTCCTTCTCGATCTCGGCCCCGTTGGGACCCCGTCGGGCTCTGGGGCCATCACAGAGCCATCCGTGGCGAAAGACTGTCGGGGGCCCCCAAACGGAGTGGTGACCACAACGTGTGGTGGGTCGGTGGGGAATCGGGGTCACCGCACGGTTTTGGGACTCGGGTCCCTCTCCGAGGACGTCTGGGGCGACATGGGGCCTCCGGGGTCCCAAGACCGTGCGGTGACGGACCGTGCGGTGAGGTCTTGGGGGATTTCAAGGTCACCGCACCGTTTCGGGACTCCAAAATGGACGCCCCCCCTTCGTACGTCGCCGATCTTGGGCCCGAATGTCTGCTCTGTTTGAAAGGCATACAAAGCCAGGGGCTGGGGCCGGCATGCCCCCCTTGTCCTTCTCGATCTCGGCCCCCCCCTCCTCCTCCTCCTCCTCCTCCTCCTCCTCCTCCTCCTCCTCCTCCTCCTCCTCCTCCTCCTCCTCCTCCTCGGTCCGTGGCGACAGGCCGTCCCCAGGGGAGGGCTCGGGACCTCCCTGGCGCCGCGCGCTGGCGCGAAGCACGCCGTCGGATGTCCAGACGTCGAGCGCCGTCGTGCGGGGCGCCGCCGGTCCCTCGCGCGTCGGGCGTCTGCGCGCGGCCTCTCGCGGCCCCCCGTTTTTTTTTTTTTTTTTTTTTTTTTTTTTTTTTTTTTTTTTTAATTTTTTTTTTAAAAACATATTTTTTTATATATATATATATATAAAAACAAAAAACAAAATTTGAAATTGTTTTGAATATGTTGGACATTTTTTATTTTTGTCCCAGGGGACATGCCCGACCTAAGTTTCTTTGGCTCGGCTTTTTTTTTTTCTTTTTTTTTTTTTTTTTCTTTTTTTTTACTTTTTTTCTATTTTTTTTTTTTTTCTTTTTTTTTTTTTTTTTTTATTTTTTTTTTTTTTTTTTTTTTGTTTTTATGTCTACCGTTTTTTTTTTTTCTTCATTTTTATTCTTTTTCTTCTTTTTTTTTTTTTTTTTTTATTTTTCTTTCTTTTCTCTTTTTCTTATTGTTTTTCTTTTTTATTTTTTTTTTTTTTTTTTCTTTTTTTTTTTTTCTTCCTTTTTTTTTTTTTCGTGTTTTTTTTTTTTTTGTTTCTTTTTTTTTTTTTTCTTTTTTTTTTTTTTTTTTTTTTTTTTTTTTGTATTTTTTTTTTTTTTCTTTTTTTTTTTGCTTTTTTTTATTTTTTGTGTTCTCAACGTTGTGTCTGATGGCGCTTTTGCTCGTGCGCGTCATCGGATCTCAGGGCTCTGTGTGCTCGCTTACTTTGTTTCGTGGCGAACGAACGACCCGCACCCATAACCCGCATGGGGGACGGCAGGGGGCTGTGGGTGCGTGTAGTCGGAGGGGGTCCTCGTTCGAACGGGAGCCTCCCCCGGGTCCGACAACCCGCACCCTCCTCCCTCCGACCCTCCTATGGGTATGGGTGTGTGCTGTTCCTTCGTCATTATGCGCCACCGTTCCGTTCGGGAGGCCAGAGGGCCAGCGTGCAAAAAGCGCGCCCGTCGCCCGCAGAGGTTGGCCTCCCATCTCTGGAGGGGCGGCGGCAGGTGTTGCTGAACCTGTGGTATTCGGGCAGTGCGATTCACGTCAATGTTTAAATCAACCCACATAGTGAGGATGAGCAACTTCCAACGGTTGCCCCTGCATCGTTCCCCTTCGGCCCATCCTTGGCCGCTTCCGCTGGCCGCGCCCCGCTCGCAATGACTCGACATGACCCTCCAAGGCCCTTGCATCCTTATCGGGCGTCCTTATTATACGGGTTGACTGTGTGGCTGATTTTGTTTGTCAGGGATGTTCCGTTCTCTGTTTCTTTCCTTTGCCATAGTCTTCTTGTTCCCGTCCTCTCTTTGTGTTCCGCCGTTTCTTCTCTTCTCTCATCTTCCTCTCTGCCGTCCCTTCTCCCTCCTGCTGCTCTTCTTTTTCAGCTGGAGCAGTTCGTATCATCTTGCACTCTGGGGGAACAGAGTCGATCAGACGGGACTGGGGAGGAGGAGAGAGATAAGGTGGGGGGAGGAGATCAAGGACGACGAGAAGAAGTAAGGATTATGTTGTTGGTGACGGCATTGGCTGCGATGGCGATGATGTTGGTGGCGATGCAGTTGAGGATTAGATGGAGGATGAGGAGAGTGAGGAAGAGGAAGGACGATATGAGGGGGTTGCAGAGGAGGAGCAACAAGAGGAGGGAGGATGACGGCAAACATGAGGTGGATGACTGAGTATGCGGAGGTTGGACGGATGTTGATGATGGTGGTGGCCATGGTGGTTGAGAGGGGGAGTTGGAGGAGGAGGAGGAGGAGGAGGAGGAGGAGGGGGAGGAGGAGTTGGAGGAAGTGGAGCGGGAGGAATCGAGAGGAGATGCGGGGCAGGGGGAAGCAGAGGTCAGGGACAGGCGGAGGTGCACGGGCGACAGGAAAAAGGGGTCAGGAGTGGGGCAGTCTAGTCAGTTACTCCTCGTCCTCCTCTGTGTTCCCCCGCTGCTCGGCTACCGCTCCTCTTTCTCGTCGTCGTCGTCGTCGTCGTCGCCGTCGCCGTCCTCCTCCTCCTCCTCCTCCTCCTCCTCCTCCTCCTCCTCCGCCTCCCCCCTTCCCCCTAGAGCCTCCGTAACTCCTTCGACTCCCCAGAACTCCCAGCGCAGAGCTCCTCTTCCTCCCCCTCCTTCCTCCCCCCCACCCCCTTCTCCTCTGGTGTGTCAATTTGTGTTTGCGGGTGCCAGCTATCGTTCTCTCGGGCCTCTCGCAGGCCCCAGACTCCCTCCTTGGCTGGCCCTGGACATCTGCTGACCAGGCTTGCCCTCGTGCTCCCCTGCGGGGAGGGAGTGGGGAGGGGAGGGGCAGGGGCATGGGGGGTGGTAGGGAGAGGGGGGAGGGCCCAGTCGGGCGCAGACTCCCGAAGCCATGGTCTTTTTGTTCGCCCTCTTCCCGGGGGCCCCGCCCTTCGCCCGGGATCGCTTCTTGGTGGCCCTCCCCCCCTCGGGCGGGCCCCCAGGACATGCTCGGGCAGGCCCAGGTGAGGGAAGTCGTTCCAGATCGTCCCCGTGAGCACTCCGATGTTCGCGATTTCTTCGTGCTGGTTTTCCTCTTCCTGCGGCCGCGGCTCCGGCTGCGGTCGCGGTCGCGGCTCGCAGTGGCGACGGAACCCCGAGCATTTCTCCGAGGCGCGACCGCGCGGCGAGCGGATTCTCTCAGAGACCTCTGCGATGCATGCCTTCGTCTGGCGTCGGCTTGCCGCCCCCTGCGAGGACCAGGCTGCCCGACGGAAGGACGCGCTGGGCATACCTGCAGGGCGACCTCGCCACCAGGCACGCGGACGGATCCTACTCGTTCCACGGCCGCTCGGACGAGGTGCCTCCTCCGCCCTCCTCCTCCCGCGCCTCCTCGTCCGCCTCCTCCCCCTCCTCTCTGCAAATCTCCTCCTTCTCCCCTTCCGCCTGTTTCCTCTCCTTTCTCCTCCTGCAATCTCCTCTTCTTCCTCCTCCTCCTCCATCTCCTTGCTTTTCTCCTCCTGCTCCTCCCTTCTCGTCCTTCTTGTTCCCTCCTCAGCTCCCTCCTTTCCTGCTCCTCACCTCTTCTCCTCCTCTTCCTCTTCATCGCCCTCCCTCCTTCTCCGCCGTTGCGTCGAGGTACTCAATGTGAGCGGCCTGCTCTACGGCACAGAGCACATAGAGGGCGCCATCCTCCGCGACAGGCTGCTCGACCCGCTCTCTAGGGTGGGCGACTGTGCCGTGGTCGGCTTCCCGGACTACGTCGCCGGTGAATGGGTCGGCCGTTACGTAATGGGAGGCGGTATACGGGGGGAGAAGACAGGTGAACATTTGGTGCACCTTTGAGGCCCAAAAGAGTGGTAGCAGGATCAATAAGTTAGTTCCGAGGGTTGAATAGTTATCGGAGGGTGTGCTATTTTCTGAGGGTTCAATAAATGAAGCCAGTATGAACCCCAAACTGTGCGTTTCTAGCAATCAATGCTGTGCAACCACTGTGGAGCAATCTGTGTGGTGCAATCTAGGTGGTGCAACGTATTCGGTGTAAGCTATGTGGTGTAATCTATGTGGTGCGATCTATGTTGTTCAATCTAGGTGGTGCAATGCAGGTCGTGCAATCTATCAAGGGGTACACTTTAGTTGGTGCAGAATGTGTGGTGCAATCTATGTTTTGCAATCTATGTGGTACAATCTATATGATGCAATCTATGCGGTGCAACCCATGCATTGCAATATATGTGATGGTGCAATCTATGTGGTGCGATCTACGTTGTTCAATCGAAGTGGTGTGATCCATTGGGAGCGGTCAATGTTGTGCAATCCATCTTGTGCACTCTATGTAGTGCGATCTATGTTATGCAATTGATGTGGTGTGCTCTATGGTGTGCAGTGTATGTCGTGCAATACGTGTTGTGCAATGTGTATGTGGTGCAATATTCGTGGTGCAATGTATGTGGTGCAAACCATTCGGTGCAACCTATGTGGTGCAATATGGGATGCGATCTATGTGGTGCAAACTATGTGGTGCAATCTTTGGGATGCAATCTATGTGGTCTAGTATGTGGGGTGCGATCTATGTTGTGCAATATATGTGGTGCGATCTACGTTGTGAAAACCATGGGGTGCAATACATGTGGTGTAATCTATATGTAATGCAATCAATGCGGTGCAATCCATGTGGTACAATGTATGCGGTGCAACATATGTGGTGCAATCTACGCGGGGCAATGTATTTGATGCGATCTATGTTGTGCAATCTATGTGGTGTAGCATGTGTCGTACGATCTATGTTGTGCAATGTGGGTGGTGCGATCTATTGGGAACGACCGATGATTTGCAATCTAAGTTGTACAATCTATTTTGTGCTCTCTATCTTGTGCAATCTGAATGGTGCAATCTATGGTGTGCAATCTATCCCGTGTAGTATATGTTGTGCAACCTATGTGGTGCAGTGAATGTGGTGCACTCCACAACTATATATATATGTATGGTATGTGTGTTGTGCGATTTATGTTGTACAATCTACGTGGTGCAACCGTTGTGGTCCAATATCAGCTGTGCAATCTATGTGGTGCAATCTATGTTGTGCAATCCATGCGCTGCAATCTATGTTGTTCAATCTACGTGGTGCAATCTATGTGGTGCAATACCTCTTGTGCAACCCATGCGCTGCAATCTATGTTGTGCAACCTATACGGCGGCAACGTAGCCGCCAGACCGACCGCAAGGCCCAGACGATGGTCGGCAACGAGACGGCGACGGAGCGGCGACGGCGGCAACATGGCCGACAGTCAGGGCCAGTTCCGTATTCCACAAGAAAGAACCCCTAAGTGCAAGCACCGTTCTGGGAATGAAGTGAAGCGGTCGGTTGGTAGGGGGGTCGGTTGCCCGGTTGCCCGGTTGGTCGGTCGGTTCGTTGGGTGGTTGGTTGGCCGGTTGGTTGGTTGCCCGGTCGGTCGGTCGGTCGGTCGGTTGGTTGGTTGGTTGATTGGTTGGTTGGTTGTTTGGTGGGTTGGTTGTTCGGTTGGTTCGTTGGTTTGGCCGTTGGTTGGGGGTTGGTTGGTTGGTTGGTTGGTCAGTTGGTTGGTTAGCCAATCGGTTGATCGGTCGGTGGGTCGGGTGGATGGCGGCGGGCACGGCGCGGCACGTCACGGTGTTGCTGGTTGGCTGGTTTTCTAGGTTGCCCGGTGGACTGATGGGTTGATTGGTTGTTTGGGTGGTTGGTTGGTTGGCCTGTTCCATCCAACTCCTCGCATGGCAAGGCAAGAGGACCGAAACACATGGTATTTCACTGTTCTCGTTACGTGGGAGCGCCTGGGGGTGAGACATACCATTCGATTGCGATCGCTGCATGGCAACGCAGCGGGGCGGATTTTTGTTTTTCGCCGCGCGGCGCCCCCGCAGGGCCAAGTGGCAACGCAGCGGGATGGAGGCAGTACCGTTCCGCTCCTTGCTCGTCGCGTGGCGGGGCGGGAAGAATACCGCACCCATGCTACTCGTCAGGTGGCAAGGCCTGAGGGGCGAAACATGCTACTCTATAGTACTCGCCACCTTGCAACGCAGCGGGGCGAGTAAACTCCTGGTCTGCTATACTCGTCACGTGGCAACGCCCAGGGGCGGACAAACATAACAGTCCACTCTACACGCCGGTCGTCGAAACTAGGTATTTCTGCATGCCCAAATCCTGATCTTCTTCAGGCGCCCTCCCACTTCACGAGTCGAGCGGTTGTCTCTCTTCCCTCCCCTTCACGGGGCGGGCGGAAGCCCAATCTGCTTCCAACGCCTTCCCACTTCATGTTTCTACCCATCCGCGACAACCTCAACTCAACAACATGAACGATTTGTGGTGGTTATCTGCGGCCGGGAACTCCGAGTGGTGGTTATCATTTGAGTCTGCCTACGTATCACACTTTCCCAGAAAGGACAGGCCCAGGGTTCGCTTGCAGCTGTTTCCCCCGTCACCAGCCTCGACTTGCGTAGGGCTGGCGACAATATTTTGCGATAGATAACGAGGTCGCTTAGGGCGGGCGAGCGGGCGAATCAAAAAGTTGAGGATGCCCCAAGCGAAACGCTGGTTTTTGAAATTCCGATCGATAAAACATGGTGTATACATTTTCGTTTGTTGTGGATGTCTCGAGCGAAACTCTTGTTTTGTGTTACATATAGCTCCTCTCCTGGGTATCAGCATTCAGAGGATGTCTCAGGTAAAATGCTTGTTTTCACGTGTCCAGGTCTTGAGGATGTTTCGAGCGAGACGGTTGGATTCACGTGTCCAGGTTGCCCAGGCAGATGTCTAGCATGAGTATTCGTTGAGGATGTCTCTAGCGAGACGCTTGTTTTCACGCGTCCAGGTCGCCCAGGCAGATGTCTAGCATGAGGATTTGTTGAGGATGTCTCGAGCGAGACGCTTGCTCGTTTTGGTACTTTTTGCAGCCCCGGGCCACCCCGCGAGACGGTTGATTTCATGTGTCCAGGTCGCCCAGGCGGATGTCTAGCATGAGGACGTGTTGGGAACGTCTCGAGCGAGACGCTCGTTTTCACGTGCCCAGGTCGCCCAGGCGGATATCTAACATGAATATGTGCAGGACGTCTCGAGCGAAACGCTTGTTCTCACGCGTCCAGAGGACGTCTCGAGCGAGACGCTTGGTCTCACGTAACCAGGTCGCACAGGCAGATGTCCAGCATGGGGATCTGTTGAGGATGTCTCGAGCGAGACGCTTGTTTTTGACGTGTCCAGGTCGCCCAGGCGGATGCCTAACATGATGATTTGTTGAGGACGTCTCGAGCGAAACGCCTGCCCGTCCGTGGGGCGTCCCCTGGCGCGACGTTCTTGCGCGACGAGCCCTGGCACGCCCCCTGGCACGCCACTTGGCGTGGCACGCTCCCTGGCCCGTCCTCTGTTGCGTCTCTGGGCTCGGCCCCAGGCGTTTCCCCGGCCCGATCCGTGGCGCGCCCTCTGCAGCGTCCCTCGGCATGACGTCCTCGCCTCTGGCCGCCCCACTGCACGCGCCTTGGCACGTGCCGTGGCAGGTGCCTGAAACACCTCCAGGGCACGTCCCCGGATACGTCCCCTAACACGCCCCCTCCTCCTCCTCCTCCTCCTCCTCCTCCTCCTCCTCCTCCTCCTCCTCCTCCTCCTCCTCCTCCTCCTCCTATTGCGCCCCTGGAGCATCCTGTGGCGCGTCCGTGAGCCTGTGCCCCGTGTCGTGTCGTTCCTTCTCGGAGCCGGGTCGGATGTTGAGCTCGAGCTGATCGAACGTCCCGCACGTTTCCACTTCAACTGGCTCTAGGGCAGCTATTCTCATGTGCTCAGGCAGCTCGAGGTTGAGATCCAGATCAGTTCGGTCTAGACTCGGATGCACAGGAGGACTCGATCCACAACGCAATAGAGCACAATCGCGGCATGGCACATCGCGATTCGGCGCGGCGCAGCACAGGACAGCTCTTGGCACGGTACAGCAAGATCAGCACGCTCAGCACTGCAGTTGCCCGTCGCCCGATCAGGTGTCTTGAAAGCGTTGCCATGCCTCACGTCTCTGTGTATTCCTCTCAGGGCCCCGTGGGGGTCGATCGTGCTCGAGGCCAGGGCTCCCGCGCCGTGCCCGAACAACGGGCGCGGGCGGGCTCCCCGGAGGAGCGCGCACGACTCCAGCGGGTTGTCTGCGCCTTCGCCTTCATTCGGTGGCCACGCGTGGGCCCTACCCCCCCCCCCTCCTCCCCCCCCTCCTCCTTCTCCTCCTCCTCCTCCTCCTCCTCCTCCTCCTCGAACAAATTGATGGAACCCTCCGCCGGCGGCGGACGCCCAGACCTCGAACCAGCGTCCGTGGGGCGAGTTTTCGCACACCCCGCACGCGGATCGCGCTCCGGCGGCGGGAAACAAGATCAGTGAGCCTTCAGCAGAAGTTCAAGGGTAGATGTTTGGAGACGTGAATTGGCCGTCGTCGGTTCTCGAGAGGGCGTCGCGGCCGTCATTTTTGCGGGTCCAGATCCGTCGGTTTCGGTCCCAGGCCGTTTTCACTAAAGGGTGGTCTACTGAGGGAGGTCTGTCCACCGCCGAAATATCCGCTTCGTTGATCCCCCATCCTTGGGGCCTAGAGTACCCCTAGGGCCCAACATGTGCCCGATCCGATTCGATTCCGATGTGCGTCAGGAGGGGAAAAATCACGCAGGCACAAGTAGTCGTCGATTCCCAGAAAATGCGGGAAGATATGGGAAACGGAGGGGAAGACGAAAATCCAAAAACTATGAGAAAATATGGGGGATCCTGAGGTTTGTGTGTATTTATTATCTGTGTGCCCCTGGGCCCCTTCGGTGCGGGCGATCCGCTGCGGCCCGATGCTCGCACGGCCTCGGTGCGCGGCCGATGCGATGGTCGATCTCGGCTCCGTGCCGGTGCTGTCCGATCAGACGCGTGCCGATCCGATCCGATCTGTGACCTTTTTGTTTTCATTCACCGTTTTGCCGATCGGCGCGGGCCCTCGCGCCCCCCCCCCCCTCCCCCCCCCCCCCCCCCCACCCCCTCCCCCCCCGCCTCCTCCTCCTCCTCCTCCTCCTCCCTTCCTCCTCCTCCTCCTCCTCCTCCTCCTCCTCCTCCTCTCTCCTCCTCCTCCTTCCTCCTCCTCCTCCTCCCCCCCGCCCGCCCACGTGGCACATCTTTGAGGCCACGGCCTCCACGCCATGCCCTCCTGGGCACGGGCGGGCTCCCCAGTGGCAGCGCGCACGATTCCGGCGTTCGCTTCGCTTCGCTTCGCCCGTGGCGTAGGAGGACGAGGAGGAGGAGGAGGAGGAGGAGGAGGAGGAGGAGGAGGAGAAGGAGGAGGAGGGAAGAGGAGGAGGAAGAAGGATGAGGAGGAGGAGGAGTGAGGAAGGAGGAGGAGGAGGAGGAGGAGGAGGAGGAGGAGGGAGGAGGAGGTTTTGGCCGTTTCTGGCTCCTGTTTCGAGCCGGTGGAGTCTCCCCCACAGGACGTGCGGTTCCAAACAGTCGCGCTGGGCAGAGGTCCGGCGCCGGACCCCCCCCCCCTTCCCCCCCCCGCGTCCGCCCACCGTCGAAACGCCGAGTAAACAGAAAGCGCTCCCTTTGCCGATTCGATGCTGACCGATCCTGCCCTCCTCCCGCGCTCCCCCTCCTCGTCTTCCTTGCTCCGCGGTGCCTTTTTCGCCCCCTGCCGCTCTCGAGCTGCCGCCGCTCCCCTTGATGTTGAATCCCCCTGCCTCGGTGCAGCGGAGGAGGAGGAGGAGGAGGAGGAGGAGGAGGAGGGGGAGGAGGAGGTGGAGGAGGAGGAAGGAGGAGGAGCCGGAGCTGTCCAGAGGGACGCACCGACGCGCCGCTTGTGTCCCACCAGGCGAGGTGCCCCTGGTCTTCCTGACGCCCAGCAGCCCCGCTGATCCGCCGGGCGCCCCAGACTTCCTGCGCCTGTACCGTCTTGTGGAGGAGCCCTTCGGGCCCGCTCCGGCTGGCACGGTCGGGAATTTTTGGACAGCGTGGCGCTCCGCCAGATTTGGCCCACCACGCTTCGGCGCGACACGCTATTCAGGAGGGAAAAAAACACACAGACACAATTAATCCTCGATTCCCAGGAAAATATGGGAAAATATGGGAATTGGGGGGGAAGACAAAAACCCAGAAAATATGGGAAAATATGGGTTCTATTTTTATTTGTGTGTATTTATTTGTGTGTCCTAATTTCCCTTTAGCTATCCTCTTCCCGGTCCCCAGGGCTCCAGGCTTCGACGCCCCGGGCCTTTCCCGGCCTCCCAGCCCGCGAGGCGGAGCGGCACGCTGTCCGCCTGCGAGGCGCAGCGTGTCGCCAGGGCCGCCGCAGCGACACGCTAAGGAACAGTTCCCGACCGTAAGTCGGTATCGTTTAACCAATCCCCATCCCCATCCCCATCCTCTTCGAGACCCCCACCAAATTCCCCCCCCAGTTGGGGATACACCGCTCGAAACCCGAAGGGAACGGCCTATATCCCCATCTAGGGGGGTAAATCGGCCAGTGGGGCCCAGGCCACGCCGCTGGGGATGGGGATCGGTTAAACGATACTAAGTAAGGAAGGCTTTGGGTTGCACACGGGCCCCCCACCCCAGGTAGTCCTGGCTGGGCAACAGGCCCCCCGAGTTAGTCCAGGGCTGGCAACACCCTGGCGCCGTCTCTGACGGCCCTGGGCGCGAGTGTGGAGCGGGCCCAGAGAGCGAGTTGCACAGTTCGGCACGCCGTGCACCCCTCTGCACGCAGAAGGGGGCGGCGGATCTGGTGGCTGTTGGACCATCCCGTCAAAGCGCCCGTGTCGTGGACACGAGGCCAAATTGATACCTCTTGAGAGCCTCTTGAGGGCGCCCTGGGAGGCTCTGTCGGCCTCTTTTGAGGCCTTTGCTGGTTTGTGTCGGGGACCATTTCAGGATTGATGGGGCTCCAGATGGCACTTCAAATTCCCCCCCTTGGCTTGGGCGTATGGAGGCCTCTTTGTGCCTCCTTGGGGGCCGGCTCGGCAGATCTCGGGTTTTTTTGGGGGCCAGTCTCGACCCCCAGGACAGATTTGGATTGGGCCCCGCGATCCTCCCAGAATGTGAATTCACATTTTCCTTCTTCCCAAAATGTGAATTCACATTTTCCTTTTTCCCAACATGTGAATTCACATTCCGGCCCCTTCATAAAGAATCCTACACAAAAATCCAATATGTGAATTCACATTTTCCTTTTTCCCAAAATGTGAATTCACATTTTCCTTTTTCCCAAAATGTGAATTCACATTCTGGCCCCTTCATAAAGAATCCTGCACAAAAATCCAAACTGTGAATTCACATTTTCCTTTTTCCCAAAATGTGAATTCACATTTTCCTTTTTCCCAAAATGTGAGTTCACATTTTGCTTTTCCCCACAACGTGAATTCACATTTTGCCCTGGCCTTCAAGATCCCCAAAACTGAGGCGCAGTGTTCCGCATGTCAGATTGGCTGGGCAGATTTCGACACTCACCTGACCGCTTTCGTGCGTTCCAGCCATTTCTTTTTGCGCCCTTAGCGCGCGTTGCCTTCGTCGCCTTTCCCGAACCCCCCGCCCCCTTGCTTCCTTTCCCCTCAAGTCTCGCGCGCGGGTGCAGGCGGGGGGCTTCAATTAGTTCCCCCGCCGAACACAGCAATCGAGGATGTATCGCCCATTCATGGCCTTTCTAAACATCATTGCCGGGACCCTGCGCCCGACCCCCACTTTCACCCTCCAATTGAAGCGATCTCTGGACATCTCTCTCTTTCTCTCTCTCTCTCTCTCTTTTTCTCCTCTCTCTCTCTTTTTTTCGAGAGGGAGAGAGAGAAAGAGAGAGAGAGAGAGAGAACACGGGGCAGGCAAACCGCGTTGTTTCCAACCATCCTGGTGTTGCGCCTTCGTTTCAACAGCGCCCTGCGTCTCCCATCCTTCCTCCTTCCCCCTTCCTCCCCTCCGTGTCTCTACCTTCGCGTGCCCATCTCGTTAGACCCCTCACGTTTCGTGGCCCCGAGGGGAGCTTTACCGAAAGCCCCAGTGGAAGCGCCCGCATGCGACCCCCCGCCCATTTTGGCACCCCCATCCTACGTTGCGTGGCCCCAACGGGAGCTCCACCGAAGGTCCCAGTGGAAGCGCCCGCATGCGCCCCCCGGACAATTTCGGCACTCCCCTCGCACGCTCCGTGGCCCCACAGGGAACTCCGAGGGCCCCAGTGGTAGCGCCCGCATGCGCCCCCCCCCACCCCCGTCCAGTTTGGCGCACCCCTGACGCGCTTCCATGCCCCGAGGGGAGCTCCACCCAGGGTCCCAGTCGAGGCGCCCGCACGCGTTCCCCCGCCCAACTTTTTGGGACACCCCCCGCGCGCTCCCTGGCCTCACGGGAAGCTCCACCGACGTCCCCACAGCCAGAGGCAGCGTGCGTCCGCCCGCCCACTGTGGTACACCTCTCGCGCGCCTCGTGTCCCCATAAAGGGAGCTCCGCCGGAGTCCGCAGCGGCTGCGTGCGTTCCCCCGCCCATTTTTTGGCACACCCGTCCCACGTCGCGTGGCCCCATCGGGAGCTCCGGCGAAGGCCCCAGCGGCAGCGGCCGCGTGCGTCCTTCTGACCATTTTGGCTCCTCTCGCGCGCTTCGTGGCACGATAGGGAGTTCCCCCCAAGGCCCCAGTGGCAGAGCCTGCATGCGCCCCCCCCGCCCACCTTCGGCACATCCTTCGCGTGCTTCGTGGCCTGGTAGGGGGCTCCGTCGAAGGCCCCAGTGGCAGAGCCCGCATGCATCCCCCCGCCCATTTTTGGTGCACCCCTCGCGAATCTTGTGGCTCCATAAAGGAGCTCCCCCTCTTGCGCCCCTGCGACATATGCAGGCCTGCAACAGGACACGCCAGGAGGGGTCGAATGATGACGATTAGGAGGAGGAAGAGGAGTAGGAGGAGGAGGAGGAGGAGGAGGAGGAGGAGGAGGAGGAGGAGGAGGAGGAGGAGGAGGAGGAGGAGGAGGAGGGAGGAGGATCAGTGCAAACCCAAGACTGGGTGAGTCCTTCGCCATGGACAGTTGTTTGTCACGTGCACGCCGCGGGCCCCCCTGGCAGACAGACAGCAGTCCAACCGGAACCCTCACAGCCTGGCACCCCGAGGAGGCCCGCGGATTACACGGTGGGAGACACGAGCATGCCGATGATGGTGATGGTGGCGACGACGACGCTGGCGATGACGACGACGATGACGATGACGATGACGATGACGATAGTGATGAAGATGCTGATGCTGATGCTGCTGCTGATGATGCTGATGATGCTGATGCTGATGCTGCTGATGATGATGATGATGGTGATGATGATGATTCTGATGATGATGATGATGATGATGATGATGATGATGATGATGATGTAATGACTATGATGATTATGCGGCTGATGATGCTACTGGTGATGATGACGATGCTGATGGGACGACGACGATGGCGTTGATGATGATGCTGCTGCCGATGCTGATTATGATGATGATAATGGTGGTGGAGGTGATTATGTCGCTGCCGCTGAAAATGGCGATGATGATGCTGAGGATGATGATGCTGATGATGATGAGGAGGAGGAAGATGAGGATACTGCTGATGATGATAACGATGAGGATGATGATGATGATGATGATGCTGCTGCTGATGATGATGATGATGGTGATGGTGTGGATGCTGATGACGACGATGATGCTGATTTTGATGCTGATGATGCTGCTGCTGATGATGATGATGACGATGTCGACGACGATGATGATGATGACGATGCTGCTGCTTATGATGATGCTGCTGCTGATGATGATGATGACGATGATGACGATGCTGGTGACGATGACTACGACGACAACAACGACGATGTTGATGATGCCGATGATGCTGCTGATGATGATGCGGATGATGATGCTGATGCTACTGATGGTGATGATGCCGATGCTGCTGCTGCTGATGCTGATGATGATGACGCTGATGATGATGCTGGTGATGATGATGATGCTGGTGATGCTGATGATGCTGATGATGACGATGCTGCTGATGCTGATGATGCTGATGATGCTGATGATACCGCTGATGCTGACGCTGCTGATGGTGCTGCTGATGATGAAGATGATGCCGCTGATGATTCTGCTGATGATGATGCTGCTGATGCTTATGCTGATGCTGCTGCTGATGATGCTGCTGCTGCTACTGATGATGATGATGATGATGATGATGATGATGATGATGATGATGATACTGATGATGATGACGATGATGATGACGACGATGATGATGCTGCTGATGATGATGCTGATGATGCTGGTGATGATGCTGATGATGATGCTGATGATTATGATGATGATGATGATGATGATGATGATGATGATGATGATGATGATGATGATGCTGCCGATGATGCTGATGATGATGCTGCTGCTGCTGATGATGATGATGATGATGATGATGATGAGGAGGAGGATGAGGATGAGGATGATGATGATGATGATGATGATGATGATGATGATGATGATGATGATGATGATGATGATGATGATGATGATGATGATGATGATGATGATATTGATGATGCTGCTGATGATGATTATGATGATGGTGATGGTGGTGGTGGTGGTGATGGTGATTGTGATGGTGATGCTGCTGCTGGTAGTGATGGTGGTGATGGTGGTGATGGTCATGGATGTCGAGGTGATGCTGATGCTGATGCCGATGCTGGTGAAGGTGATGGCGGTGGTGATGATGATGTTGCTGGTGATGCTTCTCATGATGTTGTTGTTGGTGGTGGTGATGACGATGATTGATGCTGGTTGTGGCACAGCTTTTCAGGAGCGAAAGAAGGATGTACACGTACATGAATCCACTCTGGTTTCGAGAGCACGCATTGCGCGAATGTTCGTATCACGCGGCGGGTTTCGCGGATCGAGGGGCCGTGTTCATGTACATGGTTGGGCGCGTACGTCCTTTGTGGGCTCGCTAGCTTTCGAGCCCCAGAGGGAGGATCTGGAGGGAGTAGGGGGGAGGGAGGGAGGGAGGGAGGGAGGTTAGAGGATGGAGGGTGGAATGTGGAGGGTGGAGGGAGGAAGGCAGAAAGTGGAGGGGTGGGGCGTGGAGGTCGGAGGCAGGGAGTAGTTGAGAGGAAGGGAGGGAGAAGGGGGGAGGGAGGAGGGAGGAGGGAGGGAGGAGGGAGGAGGGAGGAGGGAGGAGGGAGGAGGGAGGGGCGGAGGGTGGAATGTGGAGGGTGGAGGGAGGAGGGTGGAGAGTGGAGGGTGGGGCGTGGAGGTTGGAGGCAGGGAGGAGTTGATAGGAAGGGAGGGAGGAGGGAGTCTGTCAGGGCCAAGTCGGGCGTGCCCCTCACAGGAGGAATGTGTTCAACAACAGTCAAAAATAGCCAGGGGACGATTGAATTCTTATTTTGTGACTGTTTCTTATAATATGGTTTGAAACATATTTTTCGTACACAATCCGCCTGTAGGGGGACATGCCCGACCTGATGTCAGGGAGACTGCCGGGGCGCCCGGAGGACTCCGTCGGGCGCCTCCCGCTGAAGTTCGTCGTCGTCTCGCAGCTGCCCCGCACGAGCAACGGCAAGCTCGCCCGCCGCCCTCTGCAGGCCATCTGCAGAGCCCAGCCGCGGCGGCGCGCCCAGGGGGGCCAAGGAGCAGGGGGCCGGCCTTCCCAGAAGGCTCATAGGTCGGGAGCCTCGCGACGGGGGTCAATGCAAACGGGGGTCAGCCAGAGCGCCGGATCTTGCAGGATCCTGCAGGGCCAGGGTCGCATTGACCCGGGTTTGGGTGCAGGGTCCTGCAGGATCTTGCCGGATCCTTCGCATTGACCCGGGTTTGGGTGCAGGATTTTGCAGGATTCTGCAAGGTCTGACTGACCCGGGTCTGGATTGACCCGGGTCAGGAGGTCTCCGAATAGGGCCTCCGGCCTCTTGCTCTGGGCCTCCCACGTGGGACCCGAGTATGTGGGGCCGAAGGATCGTTCCGCATCGCCGATGCATCGGCCACGCGGCTCGATGTGGAGCCCGACTCTCTCAGCGTCGACGTCGCCGATGCATCGGCGAAACGACGCATCGCCGATGCATCGGCGGAACGGCGCGATCCTCCGACCCCACCCGCTCGGACCCCATCTGGGAGGCCCATCTTTGAGGGGCTTCTGCAGCCTTCTCCGAGGATGCAGAGGGCTTTTTCGAAGGCCAGGTGGCTCCTCCGAGGCTCCGCCGACGTCTGAGAAGGCCTACCCCTCACTGTCGCCGTCGCCGTCGCCGTCGCCGTCGCCGTCGCCGTCGCCGTCGCCCTCGCCCTCGCCGTCGCCGTCGCCGTCGCTGTCGTCGTCGTCGTCGTCGTCGTCGTCGTCGTCGTCGTCGTCGTCGTCGTCGGCCTATGCCCTCTTCGGCGCGCCACCGGCAGCCGCCGGGGGACCTCAGCGGCGTCGCGAACGCAGCCTGGCGGCGGGCAGCGTGGGGCCCAGGGGGCCAGCGGTGCGGCGGGGCTGCCGCCCTGGCAGACCGAAGAGTCCGAGGCTCCAGGGCTCTCTCGCCGTGGGGGAGGCGTCGGGGGCTCTCCCGCCGTGGGGCTCCACCGACAGCTCCGGTGGCAGCGTCCGCATGGCGTGCCCGTGCCACTTTTGGCACACCCGTCACTCAGGAGGGAAAAAAACACACAGACACAATTAATCGTCGATCCCCAGGAAAATATGCGAAAATATGGGAAGTGGGGGGGAAGACAGAAACCCAGAAAATATGGGAAAATATGGTGAATCTTTTTATTTGTGTGTATTTATTTGTGTGTTCTGGGGCCTCTTCAGTCACACGCGTCGTGGCCCGAGAGAGAGGCTCACCGAGGACGATGCCCACAGTGGCGTAACTCACAACTGCACATGCTCGGGTCCTTCGCCAGGATAAAGGCCTTCTCGCCGTGGGGGACGCGGCTCCTGAGGGAAGCAGGTCATGAGTTTTTTCGCCGTTTTCGGGCCCTCGGGGCCCTCCTCGGGCCCAGGTCAGGCAGTGGCGAAGTGTCCCAGCTCGCCTCGAGGCCTACCAGGGAATCTTCTAATGATCTTTTGTGGTCTGCACGAATTTTTCTCAGAACATTTCTGGCTGAGACTGTGTTGTTTTAACGCATCGGGCGTGTGTTCTAAGGACATTGTTTTTACTCTTAGAACATTCTTGGGTTCTGAGAAGATTTCGTGGTAGGCCTAGAGGAGTGCCGGGACGGTCGGTCCCTGCTCAACCGGGGGCTGCCAGGGAACGGCTCGGGATGAAGAGCTCGTCCCGGGGGAAGGCCCCCGGGGTCTGGGGCCCGTTCCCCTCGGCGGGCCCGCTCCCCCGTGCTGAGGCTCGGAAGGGAGAGCACACCGCACGCGTATGCACTTTCGCAGGTCCGCGGGGGCCTCCGAGAGCTCATGGTTGTGCCTCGTCGTGTGCGCCTGCATCAGGCAGCCCGTGGCGCGAAACCCGCGCGAAGGGCGAGGTCGACTGCTCTCCGGGACCTCCGAGGGCGGGGGTTGCTCCAGGCTGGACGGCTCGTGCGGGGGCACCGAACGGCTTCCACGTCGTCAATCGGCAGAGCGTGCAGCAAGGGCGCCCTCGAGGTCGCGAAGTTGTTCGCGCTTCGCGCTTCGCGGTTCGGCTCCGATTCTTCCTCATCCTCCTCTTCGCCCCTGGGGGGCGGCGCGAGAGCGCGAAGATCGGCGCCCTTGTACACGCGGGTGAGGCGAGGGGGCTAGCCCGGTAAGAAGGCAGGGTCTCTCGACCAGGTCTCGGAGGCTCCAACGAAGGCTTCTCAGAGGTCAGGAGGGCTTCTTTTGTGATGTTCTAACCTACCTCAGTCTTGACCACCAGAAAGAAGTTCGAGCGCCACGAAAATACTGAAACTGGATGGGTTTCACGAGTCGGGCCCTGGGAGGCGAGACTCGTTCGACACCTCGCTGGCACGTCGTGCAGACACTGTCTCGATCCTCTTTCTGGGTGCTCGAGATGGTGTCCGTGCGAGGCACGAGGGGAGCAGCGTAAAAGGCTTCCGAGAAGCTCCCTGCCCCTCTCACGCCGCTCCCCCTCCCGTGCGCCGCCGAGCCCAGGCACGAGCCTGCCGTGGGAGGGGAGCCTGCCGAGCAGGCGGAGCTCCGAGTCGCGCCACCCCGCGCCCCTCTGGCGCTACGTCTCGGGCCTGTCCCTCTGCAGGAGGAGAGCTCCCAAATTAGTAATCCCAATAGTCGGGGGGCGATTTTTTGGCTGCCTTGGTCTTCGTGTCGGCCATTTTTTGGCTCTCTTTGTGTTCGCCCAGGATCCCCCTGCAGGAGGACAAGCCCGACCTAACTCCTTGGCGAGGCGGGGCGCCCCCTCGGGAGCCCGCCCCCCCCCCCCTTGAGCCCTGGGCCTCCTCTGCCTGCCGCCAGTGGCAGGCCGGAGGGAGGTGGGCGGGAGCGGGTCGGGGCCCAAGTCGGGGGCCGGATGGACCTCCTACCCTGACACGTCGATTAGCGAATTGGCCGTTTTCGGTTCGCGGGAGGGCGTCGCGGCCGTCGTTTTTGCGGGTCCAGGTCCGTCGGTTTCGGTCCCCGGCCCTCTTCACTAAGGGGAGTTTTGCTAAAGGGAGGTTTGTCCACCGCCAGATCCTGCAGGATCCCGCGGAGCCAGGAGCGCATTCGCCCGGGTTCGATCCTGCAGGAACCTGCAGGATCTTGCGGGGTCTTGCAGGATCCTGCAGAGTCCGACTGACCTGGGTTTGGACTGGCCCGGGTCCCCGAGCGGGGCAACCGGGCTCGCCTTCAGGACCACCCCCTCGCCCCGCCCCGACCCCTTCCAGGGAGGCAGTTTTCTGCTCCAGATCAGTCTTCGATGGTCCTGGGGCCCGAAAGCGGACTTCAGTGGCTGAACCTGTGGAAGAGCGCCAGGATGGGAAGCATCACGATTCTCTTCGGAGATCTGGGTCCCCTCCACAGAGGCAATTAGAGTTTGGGAGGAGGATGAGGAGGCGGATGAGAAGAAGGATGCTGATGCTGCTGATAATGACGATGATGATGATGATGATGATGATGATGATGATGATGATGATGATGATGATGATGATGATGATGATGATGATGATGATGATGATGATGATGCTGATGCTGATGCTGATGCTGATGCTGATGCTGATGCTGATGCTGATGCTGATGCTGATGCTGATGCTGATGCTGCTGATGATGATGGTGATGCTGATGATGCTGATTTTGCTGCTGATGATGCGGATAATACTGATGATGCTGCTGCTGATGATGATCATGATGATGGTGGTGGTGGTGGTGGTGCGATGAAGGTGGTAATGGTGGTGATGATGATGGTGATGGTGATGGTGATGTTGATGGTGATGATGGTGATGATGATGATGATGATGATGATGATGATGATGATGATGATGATGATGATGATGATGATTAATATGGTGATGTTGGTGATGCTGGTGATGATTATACTGATGATGATGGTGGTGGTGGCGGCGATGATGATGATGATGATGCTGATGATGATGATGATGATGATGATGATGATGATGAGGATGATGAAGATGAAGGCGACGAGGAGGAGCAGGAGGAGGAGGAGGAGGAGGAGGAGGAGGCGGCGCAGGCGGCGGAGGCGGCGGAGGCGGAGGCGGAGCGGAGGCAGAGGCGGAGGCGGAGGCGGAGGCGGAGGCGGAGGAGGAGGCGGAGGAGGAGGCGGAGGCGGAGGAGGAGGCGGAGGAGGAGGACAAATAAGAGGAACACAACGAAGAAGAATACTAAGAATAATACATATAAAACTAGTAATAAGACAAAGACACATAAGCATAACAAAACAATGCCAATACCACTGATAAGAAGAACTCTAAGAAGACGAACAAGCATACGACTAAAACGACAAAGAGGAAACCGCATACGAATAATCATACCAATGCGAATCATAATACGAGGAAGAAGACGGATACTAATACTAGTACAAGTAGACGGCCAACACACATACTACTCAGTAGACAAATAGTAATTATGAGAAGGATCGCGCGACTAGTACCAGGAATACGAATAATAACATCAGTACTGATAGTACGAACGACACGACTACTACGGGTACTACTACGAATGCCAAGACAAATGATACGAGTATTGAGCAGACTAAGAATAGTCATACTATTAACCCGAATAATGCGAATAACAACAAGACGAATCCTAAGCCGACGGTTAGGCATAATACGAAGCAGATGTACCAGCATACTACGACAGCTACGAATACGACCACGCCCACGACAACCCAGACATATGTTCAGACGATTGCGAATCCGAAGTGTACTAATACTAATGCTACGACGAAGAATGCGCATACGGCGAATACTCAACACGTGCATCAAATGTTGCGACAACACGGGTAAGACGACGGGGACAAATAACGACGACGGCGAGAACGCCACATGTTTGCACTCACCAGAAGAAACTATTACTGTACGCATAGGACTCAGAAGACTACGATTCAGACGAAACCTAATTATACGACCATACCACTACTAACAATAACACTAGTCATCCTAAAAAGACTGGGCATACTAACACGACTAATCATAATAATACTATTACTACTAATAATAATAGTAATAATACTAATATCAATAATACTAGTAATACTAATACTAATAATAATAATACTAATAAAAAAGTAATAATAATAATACTAATAATGCTAATAAGCATGCGACGATGACAACACTAATAAGGATCCTGATACGAATGCGGATAATCATGGCATGCACATAACAATAAGAAAAAGTGGATGTGGAGGAGGAGGAGGAGGAGGAGGAGGAAGAGGAGACGGCGGCGGAGGAGGAGGAGGAACAGGCGGAGGACGAGGCGGACGAGGAGGAGGAGGCGGAGGCGGAGACGGAGCCGAGGCGGAGGCGGAGGAGGAGAAGGAGGAGGAACAGGAGGAAGCGGAGGAGGAGGAGATCCAGTGTAAACCCAAGGGTCATCAACGATGTTGGAATACATCCTCCCTCCGCACTCCCCCTTCATAGGCCCCTACAGCGGGCCATTTCCATTGAGGGAACTGCTTCGTTCGAAGATGATCGCTTGAAGGCCCTGAAGCATGCCAAACCATTGTTCTCGGGAGTCCAGGGCCACGGATGAACCTGTCTGTTGCGTCTTCGCGATCTGGAATCGTGCCAGCACGCCGTTCCTGGGACTTCAACACAGCGAGCCAACGTAACTGTTGCACCCGCATGACCCTGAACCCTTTCAAACCACCATGCTTGTTACGTCTGTGATGGGGATCAGTGAAACTCTTGCATTTTGTGAAGACGAATGTGCGCGGCGTTAAGGCGAGAACCACATTTTGAAACGGTGCCGCCTTCAATCCGTGAAACCCTTGCAAGTTGGCAGAAATAAGGTGCGCCGCGCTACGGCGAGATTCGCATTTTGAACATGACCTGCCCTCAATCCGTGACGCCCTTGCATTTTTTAAAAGGATGTGTGTCGCGCTGGGGCAAGAGCCACAGTTTGAAAACGACCCGCCTTCAAGCCGTGGAAGCCGCGTTCAGGCGAGAGCCACATTGGAAAACGACACGCCCTCCATCTGTGAAAAGGTTGTCAACTTTTCACTGCCAGAGTCCGAACATGTTCGGAAGTCTCAGGCTAAACGCCCAGACCGCCCTGAAAACTGGCTTCGGGGTGCGACACGGAGAAGTTAGTTATAAGGGAACGGGACAGGGGAGGAGGAGGAAGAGGAGGGGGAGGAGGAGGAGGAGTAGGACGAGGAGGAAAACGGACGAGGAGGACAAGGACGATGAGGAAGAGGCGGAGGAGGAGGAGGAGGAGGAGGAGGAGGAGGAGGAGGAGGAGGAGGAGGCGGAGGCGGAGGAGGAGGAAGTGGAGGAGGAAGCGGAGGTGGAGGAGAAGGAGGAATCGGAGGAAGAGGAGGTGGAGGAGTAGGAGGAGGATGAACCATAATCACATTAAGGATAAGACTATGAACAGTACATGCAATAATACTGGTAGTAATACCCAGAAGAATAAGACGGCTACACCACGATTAGTCAGACTATTAAGATTACTAGTAATGCTAATACTACGAACACTACACTAATACTACGAATGCTAATCATAATACTAATGATCATACTGTTACTATTACGAATGATAAGGCTAACCACCAGAGTATGCATACTACTAATATTTCAAGCCGGTTAGTACGTGGAGGAGGAGGAGGAGAACGAAGAGGAGGAGGAGGAGGATGACGAGGAGGAGGAGGAGGAGGAGGAGGAGGAGGACGAGGAGGATGAGGAGGAGGAGGATGAGCAGGAAGAGGTCGAGGCGGAGGCGGAGGCGGAGGCAGAGCCGAGGCAGAGGAGGAGGAGGCGGAGGAGGAGGAGGAGGAGGAGGAAGAAAAAGAAGAAGACGAGGAGGAGGAGAAGGAGGAGGAGGAAGAGGCGGAGGAGGAGGAGGAGGAGGAGGAGGAGGAGGAGGACGAGCAGGAGGGAGGAGGAGGAGGAGGAGCAGGAGGAGGAGGAGGAGGAGGAGGAGGAGGAGGGGGAGCAGGAGGAGGAGGAGGAGCAGGAGCAGGAGGAGGAGGAGGAGGAGGAGGAGAACGAAGAGGAGGAGGCCTCGGCGAGCGAGGGGGGCCGCCTGTCCCGCGCCACCTCCGCTCCGCGGGCGGAATGCGTGTCCCAGCTGCAGGTGGAGTTCGCCCGCTGGCTGCGGGAGGCGCGGGCCACGCTGAGCGGCGAGGGGATCGCCGCGGCTGAAAACTCATCATCATCTTCTTCTTCATCTTCATCATCTTGTTGTTGTTGTTGTTGTTGTTGTTGTTGTTGTTGTTGTTGTTGTTGTTGTTGTTGTTGAATATTATTACTTCTAAAGAATAATTATTGTTGGGCCCCCTGGTGCACGCCCCCCTCGCCGCGCCTAGGCCGCAGCCACATTTTCATCATTTTCGTGAGGAAGTCTCAGGCAAAACGGGGGAGTCCGGATCTGGTTGTTTTGTTGACGCCCGCTTTCCCTGTCAAAAAACAATAAAAATGACATGTTCTTGTTCTAACATAACCAAACTTCAAGAATCCTTTGCAAAAAATGACACGAAGTGCACACTCGCGCGCGCAAGATGAAATCCTTCCAAAACCTTAGTTTTCGTAGCGATTTTAACATAAAAACATGAAAAACCCAATGGTTTTTCAAAACAAAAGTTTCAAAATTCATCCCGCGCGCTCTTGCGGATTTCTTAGGAAACCCAGTACTTTTTCAACATTTCTGTCAAACGGGCTCTTGCGAGCAACTTTTTCACGTGCTTCGAACTTCTGCAACAACGGTTGCGCGCCTGCCAGGGCCATCATCCCTGTCAAATAATACCATATGGGACACATTCGTTTTTTCTTCGCGCGCGCACGCCGAAATCTTCAATTGCAGGGGGAAAAGTCGTATACTAAGCTAGCTTACAGAAAATGTTACCACAACAAGTCATTGTACCCATGCGCCAGTGTAGTAGCCAAGGTCGTCCGCAGGCCACGAAGTGAGGTGTCCGAACGTCATAGGGCGGGAAGCTGGGTGTGGGTGGTGGCGAAGAGTCGTTTGGAAATGTGGTAGAGCTTGAACCGCCCCCCCACAAAGTGGGGGTATTGCCCGCCTCCTATGAAAACCCTGGCACTGGTGAGAACGGAGTGTCCCCACGTGCTAGTAATTGTTGTTGTTGTTGTTCTTCTTCTTCTTCTTCTGTATGTTATGTAACCGCTTCGCTCATTCCGCCGACCCATATTGTGCAGCTTTCAGACCTTTTGGGGCATCTGGGGCCTGTTCTGGCGCAAGGCTCGAATTGTCGCTTCGTGTTCCCCCTCTTGGGCACGTCTTGGGGCCGTTTTGGGGCTCACTGGGGCTGTCTTGGGCGCCTCGGTGAGAAGAGGAAGATGATGAAGACTGGATTGCGATGTTGTTTTAAGCGAGAGCGCGATTCCTGACTGTGTGCGTGCTTGAGGCTCGCGGTGCTTGTTCTTCCTTGTCGCTCCTTTCTCGCACTTCTGGCCTCCATCTGCCCGACACCAGCTCTCCTCCGCGTCCTCCTCGTTCGACCCGAGTGCCCATACAGCAACTCCTGCATACTGGATCTAAGATCGACGGCCTTCTGCCCATCCAACTGTTGTGCGTGTGTTGTGGGTCAGAATCGTCAGGGATGCTCGTGGCGAGCGAGAAGGAGGATGATGAGGACAAGGACGAGGAGGAGGATGAAGAAGAGCAGGAGGAGGAGGAGTAGGAGGAGGAGAATGAGGAGGATGAGGAGGAGGAGGAGGAGGAGGAGAAGGAGGAGGAGGAGGAGGAGGAGATCCTTCGATCGCTTCTTGGGGCATTTGGGGGCCAATCCTGATCGTGGACAAGACGCCTGTTTGGGAGGCTGGTTTGTGTCTCTTGGGAGGCCTCTCGGGGGCCTCTCGGCGTTATCTTTTTGGGACCTCCTGGGGCCTCTTAGCGGTCTCTTGGGGACTCAGGGGGTCTCTCGGGGGCTTCTTGCGAGTCTTTGGGGGGCTTCTTGGGGCCTTCTGGGGGGCCTCTCGGAGCCAAAAGCTGACATGTCCGTTCGGGTGCCTCGTCCGGGCCCGCCCTTGGAGCTCTCTTGGGGGCCTCTTGGGCCGTCTTCGACGGCTCTTGGGCTGTCCTCGGGCCCTCTCGGGCCGTTTCGGGGCCCTCTTGGAGGCGTCCTGGGCCGTAGTGGGGCGATCTTGGTGGCCTCTCTCTTGAGCCGTCTTGGCGCGCGGGTAAGACGAAAAAGCGAGTACGCCCAAAAGGCCATAGGAAATTCATTACCTTCTGCCTCTGGGGGCCTTCTTGGGAGAGCTCTTGGTAGGTTTTGTGGGCGTTTCAAAGGCGTCTTGGGCCATCTGAAGGCCACATTGGGCATCTTGGACCGATCGTTCGACGACTTGGAGCCCTCTTGGACCGTCCAGGGGGCCTTTTGGGGCCCTCTTGGAGCGCACTAGAGGGCCTGAAGGGCGGCGCCCAGAAGGAAAACCATGTCTGACCCGAACCGGCCGGGGTACTTTTCGCCCAGGGACCTCCAGGGGCCACCCCGCGCGCGCGAAGTAGAAATATTGTAAAGCAGTTGTCAGAGACTTTTGCACGCCCCTGGCCCGTTGGGCCGGCGAGTTCTTTTCACGCGGCCTCGTTGCTGGTTTCGATGGATGTTGTTTGTTTTTGCCTGTCCGTCGTTCGGCCTGGTCGCGCCTGGCCCGTCGGCCGCCCCTTGGTCGCTCCGCCCATCGGCTGCCTTCTCCCTGGCTGGCTTCGATGGATGTTGTTTGCCTTCGCTTGTCCGTCGGCTGCCCTGGTCGCGCCTGGCCCGTCGGCCGCCCCCAGGGACACGTCTGGCAGCACACGAGACTTCTGCGCGCCGCCCACCGTCGTCGTCGTCGTCGTCGTCGTCGTCGTCGTCGTCGTCGTCGTCGTCGTCGTCGTCGTCGTCGTCGTCGTCGCCACTGCTCAGCTCTCGTCCAGGACCAGCGGCTTCAGGGCGAGCTGTGGTCCTTACGCGCCGGTCGTTGAAAGTAAGGTATTTTTGGAATTCCAGGCTCCTGTCTATTTTGGGCGCCTTCCTACTTCAAGGATCGAGTGGATTCACCCTTTCTTTTCTCGTCATGGAGCGGGCGGAAGCCCAATCTGCTTCCAACGCCTTCCTACTTCATGCTTCTACCCTCTGTCTCCCGACCGACGGGTAACTACTCCCCTGGGGGACCCACCGGTTTCGACACCCATTTCGAGGGATCGATCTGATTGGTTCGGTTCACCCCGGGGGGGGCAGCAGGGTCGCGCCGCGTCGACGCGGCAGCGACGCCAGCTCGGGAGTTGCTTGAACGTCGCCAGTGGCTCAGAACGGGCCGACGTCGAGTGATCTGCAAGCGAGGCATACCAAACCTAGAGACCTGGGGTGGGTGGGTCTGGGTCGACGCGGGTCATCGCAAGCCTGGCGGCCTGGTGGGGGCTGAATCGACCGATGCGTAGCAGACCTAGAAGCCGGGTGGGGTCTAGATCAGCCGAGGCGTAGGAAATCGAGCCGCGGTCGTTCTAAGGTCGAACGATCCACGGGATGTCAGGAACCAGCGACGAAGTCATCGCGGCACGAACCTGCCGCAGGGAGCTCTCTCGTCGCTGCGCCGGGGGTCGCGCGGTGCGTCCTGGAGCCCGCGCGTAGGAGAGGACCCGCGGCAGGGCGGGGTGCCACCGTGAGAGAGGGCGAGCGGCGAGGCAGATGGCGGCCCGCGGGGGCGGGGGAGGAGGGGAGCGGGCGGTGCGCCCAGGCCGTGCAGGCAGGCGGTGTGGTCCTTCACGGGAGCCCTCGTCGGATTCGGGCGATTGGGTCCTTAGCCAAAGGGGGGTCTCGAGCATGTGCTCAATAGCTTCGCGCAGTCGTTCGTGCGGGATACGCACGTCGTGCAACATCAGCTCGTGGCTGCCTCGCGTCATCCGCCACAGGATGAGCCGCCGCACTTTTTGCGACCCCGCTACGAAAGACTCCCTATGCCCGGATTTAGCGTAGACAGGGCAGAACAGAAAAGGCCTCAACCTAGTCGGTGCATCGGCAGATTGCTCCGCAACTCGTAGTGTACACTAGAGGTGGTGTGCAATAGTGTGCAAACGGCTGCACATAGCCTCGGAGAGGTCGTTGTATTCTTTGCTCCAGCAAAGTGGGAGGGAAACCTGCGCGGCTTTCTGGAGGGAGGTGGAGGGAGGTGGAGGGAGGGAAGGAGGTAGGGAGGGCCCAAGGAAGTCCCAGAGTTCTTTTGCAGTTTTGGGGGATTTCGTCCGGCATCGGACGGGGCGAGGACGAGGATAAATCCGTTCCAGAGCGTTTGGGGACGCTCTCAGAGCGTTCCAGAACGCTCTGAGAAGGCTGCGGCGCCCGAGACATCCTCCAGAGCCGGCGGATCTCAGAGATTCTCGTTTTATTACCACACGGGTGTTATCCGCGTCCTGGCTTCGTCTTACCCCAGCATTGGCCAGCTCGCTTGAATTGCTTGGATTTGGTCTCCCCCGTCGTCCCTCTCGTCGTTCGTTCCTCCCTCTCCTCTCCTCTCTTCCCCTCGGCCTCTCGTCCCCGCTCGTCGTGCGTCCCTCTCTACTTTCGTGCGTCCTTCCTCCCCCCCAAACGGTCGTTGACTGTCTTCGTCTGTCCATCAGCCGCCGTAGGCGGGCCCGCCTGCCTGCACGCAGCCTGCCGCCCTCCCTTCCATTGGGGCCAGTCTCTGACTGCTCAGGGCACGCTCGCTCGCTCGAGGCCCCATCAGGCCGCGCACCAACCGTCACTCTTGCCTCGGATGCCTCTTGCGTGCAGGCGGCCCCCGCTGCCGCCCCCCCCCCCTCGCGCGAGCTGGTCGGCGTCGGCACCCTGACCACCAACGTTGCGGTGCGGCCCTGCGCCAGCCCTCCCCCGTCTTCAGGAGACAGAGGGACGTGCACGCACAGGAGTCCACGCTGTTCTCGAGAGTGCGCATCGCGCGAACGCTCGTATCACGCGGCCGGTCTCGCGGCCTGGGTGACCGCATTCCCGTGCGCTGGTGGGGGCGCATGTCCTCCGTGGGCTCCCCACCCCTCCGCGCCACGGGCAGGGCGGTGCTGATCTGGCGCGCTCGGTGGGGCGCCTGGGCTCTGCCGGATGTGCGGCCGTCGCAGGCCCCTGGCCGAGACGCCCCGCGCGGTGATATCCCCCTCCCCTCGCCTTCCCCCTCTCTCTTGCCTTCCTGCTCCTCCTCCGCCTCCGCCTCCTCCTCCTCCTCCTCCTCCTTCTCCTCCTCCTCCTCCTCCTCCTCCTCCTCCTCCTCCTCCTCCTCCTCCTCCTCCTCCTCCTCCTCCCCCTCCTCCGCGAAGTCGTGACGCCGAACTCTTGCTTTCAGGGGCGCGCCCGAGCCGAGCGACACAGCCGGAGCGGCGCCCAGCCAGGACGCCCGCTGCGAGAGGAGGCAGGGGTCCAAGGGTGTGTGCGGTTCGGTCGGTTCGACGACGTCGCAGACGTCAACATTCGGCTGGTTCGGACCAGTCGGCGGTTGTGTCGCTGCTGCTCCGCTGCGCCTTTCTGGGCTGCCTGCGGCTGGTCGGTTTCGGTCGGATTTGGCCTCGCTGTCGGGTTGGGCCGTTTTCGGTCCTGCTGTCGTCGTGGACGGCCTTGGGGTCCGGAGCAGCGTCAGGGGGGGAGCAGGCTCTGGGGGGGAGAGCGCCGCAGTCTCCTGAACTTTCGGGCGTGTTCGTGGTTCTCACAGGTTTTCTCGCCTCGGGCTGCTCTCCAGCAGGGACCTCGCCATCACTGGGGGGCTGCGAAGTGCGAAACTGTCGCCACTTTCGAGGGCTGCTGGGGGGGCCAGCACAGTGTGGTCTCACGCAGACCCAAACGACCTCGCCATCCCTGGGGGGCTGCGAAGTGCGAAACAGTCGCCACTTTCGAGGGCTGCTGGGGGGGCCAGCACAGTGGGGTCCCACGCAGATCCCCCAAAGACCTCGCCATCATCTCGCTGCTTCTGCCGAGGTGATTGATTGTTCTTCCACTCTGTTGTTTGTTTTTTGCTTTCGCTTCTTATTCCCAGTACAATTCCTCCTGACCTTCTGTACCTCTGTTCCGCCAGTCGGCCACGCACACTTCGCACGATATAGATATCCGCCGTGCACCGTCTCGCGGCACACCTTCTGTAATCCCTTGGTGCCGATGGGATGGGTACGTCGCAGAGAAAGTCATTTCTTTTCATTTGTGTTGCTTGTCGTTTCTACAGTTCGGATGCTCAGGTGAAACGGCTGGGCTCCAGCTGCAAGGCTCCGACTGTGGCAGGCAACAGGAACTGGAGGAACGTCTCGTCTGGCAGGCACCCTGACAAACCAGGGGTGGTGGTGGAAACTAATTACAGTTTGGTGATCACCACATGAGACGAGATTCCGGAGATGGCAGTGATGTCTCGTGCTGCCCTCTCTCACTTTGTTCTGAGACATGGCCGTAGAGTATGGCGTGTTTTTTTATTGCTTGGGGCATGGTGGGCGTCATGGCCCCCGGCCCCCCCCCCACCCTAATGACGTAACGCTCCACCCCCCAGTGCGCACGGGGCACTGCCGCCGTGCGCATCGGGATCCGCATAGTTGTCCGCGTAAGAATCCGCATCGGAGTCTGGTCCGCAGTCGTCGTCGTCGTCGTCGTCGTCGTCGTCGTCGTCGTCGTCGTCGTCGTCGTCGTCGTCGTCGTTGTCGCTCGTCGCTCGTCGCTCGTCACTCATCATCGTCGTGCGCGCGGATGCGGCTGGAGTCTGTTTTTTGTATTCCGGGCCGATGACGGCAATCATCTGAAAGGGGGTGGGGGGGGCCGATGACGTCACGTTTCGCGCTGGCGGCGTCTGGGAATGCCTAATGCTGATCGAGGTCGGGTACCAGCAGCATGTCGGTGGCGATCTGCACCACAACGGTGTACACCACACCGCCTATGTACACCACAGCAGCCGCGTGCAACACAGCGCCAGAGTGTGCCGCAGTGCCTCCTGGCACCACAGCGCGTGCGTACACCACATCAGCTTGTGCATCACAGCACTCGTGTACACCACAATGCCTGCGTGCACTACAGCGCGTATGTACATTACGGCGCCTGTGCGTACCGCAGCAACCGTGTGCAACAAAACACCACTGTTGTATATAGAATGTTAATCGGAATCCTTATGACAAAATAGAGTGCCTGTGGATTCCGTAGCCATGGTGGCTCAAGATTCTTTTGTTGGCCCGAGCCGCGCGGCAAGATCGGGTCTCGCCAGCATGCGGCCCGCCGCAGCCTGTTGCAGAAGCCCATGATGTCCTCCAGCCTTTGGGGCGTGCTTCATGTTTTTGGCGCGCGTTCGGCGAAGGTGGATCCCCAGGGCTCGGCCAGTCCTCAGCTGGCTTCGGGCGGCAGGCGGTGCTGGGCCCCTCACTGGGGGATCACGCGCGCGCAGCTGCAGGAGCTGCTGCTGCAGCTGCGCAGCGACGACAGGTGGGTCACCACGTACAACGTTTACGACCTGGTGGATAAGTTTATCAAGCCAGCCACCGCGGGCACGGGCACAGGATACGCGCTCATGATAAACAGGGACCAGCCGAAGGAGGTCAACCTGATGGTCTCGCACGCGTGGTCCGAGAACGCCGAGGAATTCCTGGAGACATGCATCCGGTACGCCTCCGACACCGACGCGATGTTCATAGTTCGCCCTGGCCCTCTACCAGGTCGGGGACGCGTCTGGGCCCACGGTCGAGGAGCAGCTGGGCGACGGGCCCTCTGACAGCCCCTTCTTCCGAGTGCTGAAGCACATCAACGACCGGGGCCGCCGCCTGGGCCCACTCCGGTGGCCGCTCCGGCTTGTCTGCACCTGCCCGCCGCTGCTCCTGGGAGCCGGGCTCATCGCGCTCTACCTGACGACGCTGTGGCACGGCTGCGTCCCCCTCGCCGACGCCTGCGCCACCAGGGTGATGTTGGACGACTCGGGCGAGGCGCGCATGTTCTCGTGGGAGTGGCAGTGGGTCGACCTTCCGGACGACACGTCGGGCAGCTCTCGAGCTGGGCTTCTGCTCCTCGCGGCCGCCCTCGCCTGCCAGTGCCTCAAGAGGCTGACGTACAGCGGCCACATGGTGGTCGTGCCGAACAGGGAGTGCGACATCTACACTCGGCTCTGGTGCGTCTACGAGATTTTTGTCGCTCGAGAGCGCACGGGCGTCCCGTTGCCCTCGGGCACACCTTCGCTTCCGCGGGCAGATGCAGCTCCCGGGAGGCGACCTGCGGCAAGCCAGTTCAGCCAGGGGACCCCCCTAATGCAGACACCGTCCGCATCACTAAGAAGATCCTCGACGCCGGCGGCGACAAGGAGTACGACCGCATCGATCGGGCCGTCTTCTTGACGACCCGCGCCATGTATTTCAGTGCGGCTTTTTGGGTCCTGTGGTTCACGGCGCTCGTGGGCACCTTCTGCACCGCTGAGTGGCACCTGCGAGTCCCCCAGATCGGGGCCGGGGCGGCCGGGGCGGTAGTGGGGAACCTGCTCGCGTGCGCCGTCTGCGGCTGTACCGTGGTATCTCGCACATTGTTCGCGTGCACTAGAGCACAGGGGCGCCTCGCTCCGATGGCTGTCGCGATGGCCGTGCTTCCCTTGTTCTTAGGTGCCTGCACGCTCACCTTCGCGAGTTTCGTTGCCAGGGTGGCCTTGATGGACGAGGAGAAGATTCGTGATAGTTTCGGCTACACGCTCTTCGCCTCGTTCTGTGGGAACGGTGCCAGCTACCTCATGGCTGGCTGCGCGATTGGTTTCATGGGCATTGCGGCTGCTACGGTGGTACATTTGCTCCCCAACGCCCTCGTCGGCTTCGCGATGCGGCGGCCCGCGGCGTTTTGCTTGCTGATGTCCACGCCGCTGGTGTTGCTGCACGCCATGATGTTTAGGACTCGGATGTCGCAGCTTCGTGACCTCTACGCGGCGCTCGTGTTCCACACGGCGGGCGTCATCGGCTATTTCCTTATCTCGGTCGGCCTTTCGTGGTGGATCCTTGTGCACGAGTGGGGCGTGAGGGCTAACCTCAGTCCATAAGACTGGGATGATCTTCGCACCCAGACATGTTTCAGAGATCAGCGCCGCGCCCTTGCCAGCCCCAGTTGTGTGGCATTCTGGCGCGCTCAGGAGGTATACTTTTGACTGGTCGGCATCCACTCGCTGCGGACGCTGTGTGGCGCAGAATTGCTGTGCCGAGCGAGTGCTTCCGGGCCCTGTCGTCCCAGCCCGCGCCAGTGAAGTGCTGTGCGCCTGTTTTGGTGGGAGCCCTCAACGAATCAGGCGATACTGTCTGCCTGGGTGAACCTTGGCGGCCGTCAGCGGTGGTTATTCGCGGCGCAAGACCTGTTCTTTTCGGAGTATCTTGTCAGGCTCCAGTTGCTGCCCGTGCTTACTTTGCTGCTTGTCTCTTATCGTGTTCTGTTCCTGCAGGAAAACACGGAGGTCACGCAAGACCGGGCTTGTGTGTTCTTTGTGGCAAGAGCCCGCACCGCACCTGTCGCTGCCCGGCGAAACCAGCAAGCTGTTGAGTCGGATCGGAACTTATGCTTTATACCTTGATTTGCATATCGTATTGCTTGGTCTGTTTGCTGCGCGTTGCGGGATGACTAACAACAAATATTGAGCGCCTGTGGATTCAACAGTAAACACATGTATTATATAGGATTTGGAAAATGGAAAAAGGAGCGCCGCTGGAATCAACGAGTCCTCCGGAGTCTGCCCGCATCATCCTAACTCTTTCCATCTGCGTCCAGGAGGCTCTAGCAAAATTGGTCGTCCGAGAACCAAATGGACTGATTCAATAAACCATTCTGCGGTGCACGCTGAGATGCGCACGTGTGCTGTAGCGCCGGCCCGCACGAAAGGGGGAAAGGGTGAGGGAGGAGGAGGAAGACGAGGAGGGGAGGATGAGGAGGAGGAGGCGGAGGTGGAAGAGGGAGGAGGGAAGAACGTCGAAATCTTTTGTCAGCTCTTCCCTGGCATGGCGTTCAGCTGTCCGCAGCAGATCCTCATCGACATGCTCCTTCTACCTGTCCTGTGCACGCAGGCACTGGTGTACACCAACGCTGCGTTGCACGCGGATGCTGTGGTGTAGACAGGCGCTGTGGTGTGCACGGCCGCCGCGGTGCACTTAAGCACTGTGGTGTAGACAGGCGCTGTGTTGCACACGGCTGCTGCAGTGTACACATTCGGTGTGGTGTACACTGGCGCTGTGGTGCACGCAAGCCTTGTGGTGTACACAGGCGCTGCGTTGAACACGGCTGTTGCGGCGTACGCAGGCGCTGTGGTGTACACAAGCTCTGTGGTGCTCGCTACCACTCTGGTGTACACAGGCGCTGTGGGGCAGATCGCCATCTACATGCTGCTCGCGTCATCGTCGTCGTCGTCGTCGTCGTCGTCGTCGTCGTCCTCGTCGCTCGTCGCTCGTCGCTCGTCGCTCGTCGTCGTCGTGCGCGCGGGCGCGGCTGAGATGCCGGAGCCACACGGCGGGGGGGGCGTTACGTCATACCCCCCGCCCCCCCCCTATGACGCCCGTCATCGCCGAAAATATAGAAACGCGTTCGTAGACGGCAAACAATAGGAGGAGGAGGAGGAGGATAGGAGGAGGAGGAGGAGGAGGAGAGGAGGAGGAGGAGGAGGAGGAGGAGGAGGAGGAGGAGGAGGAGGAGGAGGAGGAGGAGGAGGAGGAGAGGGGGAGGAGGAGGAGGAGGAGGAGGAGGAGGAGGAGGAGGAGGAGGAGGAGGAGGAGGAGGAGGAGGAGGAGGAGGAGGAGGAGGAGGAGGAGGAGGAGGAGGAGGAGGAGGAGGAGGAGGAGGAGGAGGAGGAGGAGGGGAGGAGAGGAGGAGGAGGAGGAGGAGGAGGAGGAGGAGGAGGAGGAGAGGAGGAGGAGGAGGAGGAGGAGGAGGGAGGAGGAGGAGGAGGAGGAGGAGGAGGAGGAGGAGGAGAGGAGGAGGAGGAGGGGAGGAGGAGGAGAGGAGGAGGAGGAGGAGGAGGAGGAGGAGGAGGAGGAGGAGGAGGAGGAGGAGGAGGAGGAGGAGGAGGAGGAGGAGGAGGGAGGCGGAGGAGGAGGAGGAGGAGGAGAGGAGGAGGAGGAGGAGGAGCAGGAGGAGCAGGAGGAGGAGGAGGAGAAGCAGGAGGAGGATGAGGAGGAGGCGGAGCTGGAGGTAGAGGTGGAAGCGGAAGCGGACGCGGGAGGGGGAGGAGGGAGCAGTAGACGATGGAGGTGGAGCAGGAGGCAGGAGAATGTGAGGAAGATGACCAGCCCTTCGCGTGCCGCGAGAAGAGCGACGGGTGTGCGTCTCAGGCCCTTTGGGGCATCGCGCGTTTGCCCGCGGCGGAAAGCCAGCCCAGGGGGCAGGGTCGAATCGAAGTCGGCTTCTCCTGCACGGCGATGGACGGCACAGCCACGACCCCGAGGCGGAGGACGATGAGTAGGAGGAGGATCGGGCCAGAGGAGGATGAAAGAGGAGGGAAGGAGGAATATGGAGCACGGTGGATGCAGGAAGCAGGATGGCTGGACGGAGAAGGGTGAAGCTTGGGAAGGTCGGAGGGAGGGAGGGAGAGGACGTATTGGGTCAGGCAGGCGGGATGGAGGGACGTGGAGGGCCGTCCTGCTTCTCTTTCTCTACCCTCCTGCTGTGGAGTCTTCATGTACGCAGGTGCATGGCAACTGGTGAGGCAGGACCTTGTAGCGGCGCGATGCATGCCTCCTCCTCCTGCTCCTGCTGCTGTTCCTCCTCCCTCAATTCTTATCCCTCTTTCGTTCTCCTCCCGAGCCTTCTCCCTCCTCGCCGTCCTCCTCCGTCTTCCTAATGTCTGAGGAGGAGGAGGAGGAGGAGGAGGAGGAGGAGGAGGAGGAGGAGGAGGAGGAACAGGAAACTGGAGACTGGACTTGATCTGCGTGGCCTGCATCTGCAGGCGGGGGGCCTCACGGTGATCATCCAGGGTGCGGATCGCAGAGTTGCAGTGCACAGTGATCGGGGTAGGTTCATGAGCGACGCATGTGCGCCTGATAATCTCGTGCAAAACTACCATGTAGCGATCCACGAGTGCGCGGTTTCCAGGTTGAAGTTGCGATGGCCTCACCATCCAGTTTTGCAGACTCTCGTCCAGCGGTGCAATTTTGAAGTCTGTGTCCGGGCTTGAACGACGGGTGCTTTTGGCTGGCGCTGGCGGTGCGTCGTTGCGGAGAGCACTGCCCTGGGCAGCATGCCGTTCGTGCCCCTCGGTGGCGTCCGCTGGCGCGGCGGGGTGCAGCTCGGCTGCCAGGCTCGTCGATGTCGATTGCCTTTTGCCGGTTGCCGGCTTGAGCACCTGGGCGCCTGTTCCAATATCGGGAGACTCTTCATGGGGGGGGATCCCATGGGGGGATAGGATCCCAGGGGGGGGATCCCATAGGATCCCCTGGGGATCCCATGGAGAGTCTCCCGACAATACTGTCACTGGGTTGCGTGCGTACCCGTGCGGGCCCCATCGGTGCCCGGGTAGCGGACACCTTCGGTGGGGCTTCGTGTGGCTGCAGGTGTCCTTCCAATTCTGACTTTTCGGCCCTTCTCTCGGCCCCTTCGCTCGGAATTGGAGCCTCTTCATGCGGCAACCTACATCTTCCGAACATCGTTCCGAAATCGATTTTGAGCGCAGCTTCGTTTGCCAGGAGTGTCCATCGGCCGCCTGGCACCCCTGCTCATGCCGCCTGTGCTGCTCCGTCCTTCCCTTCTGCTCCTGCCAACTCCCTCCTCTCTCCAGCGCCCCCCCCCCTCCCTTCCCTCCCTCCCTCCGTAGCCATTTTGGCTCAAGGTTGTGGTTTCCCCTGGAAACAAAGTGGATACCGCTAGTCCGCGGCTTGATTCCAATTTCTCGGTCAGTTCGCCCTGACCTTGATCCTGCGTGCTGGTCCGCCCCAGCCCAGGACGCTTTGCCTTCTCTCGCCGGTTTCACGACACGTCAGAAGTCGGATGGTAAAGCTAAGAACAAGTCTTACCCTACGTGCTCGGGCCGTCAAGCCTGGTGCTACGATTAGAGGTTGCGCAACCAGTTTAGTAAGTGCAAGAGCTGCGGCCTCCACCGGACGGGCTTCGTGTGCGATCCTTGGATGCGTGACGACAAGAGCTGGAAGGATTGGACCCCGCTTTCGGCGGACTGGCCGTCCCTCCTGCCCCCCCGCGCGGAGCTTGAGCAGTTGCTGGAGCAGTACCTCAAGGCGACGGGTTTGTCGGCCGACCCGAATGCCCGCTCCTTGGCCCAGCAGTTTCAGCAGGTTGCCGATGCGTCCAAGCCCAAACCCAAGGAGAAAAGCCCGTACGTTGTGCTGCGCGAGGCCACCTCGCTCTGCGCCCAGAAGCAGGCCAAACTCGAGAAGGCCTCCAAGGCGCTAGTCGCGGCGGAGGCGTGGCTGGCCGACGCCAACTCTCGGCAGCTCGCGATCGCGGAGGACCTTATCTTGGCGGACCAAACTCGCCTTGCTGCCCAGGCGGCGGTGCACGGCGGCCCCGCAGCCATCGAGAAGACGGAGTCTCCGACTGACCCCGCGACGGCCTTCGGCGTCGACCCGTCTCTCTTCCAGCACTTGGACGACTACGGGGAGGATGACAGGCAGAAGCTGGAGGCCTTCCAAAAGCAACTCCAGGACGTGTCCGTCCAGGCCACGGCTCGGGAGCAGGAGTTCAAGGACCTGCTCGCTTCCGCCGAGGCCGCGGCCTCCTCCCCGCGCAGGAAGCGGCGTGCTGAGGACGGCGCCAAGGCGGACGAGGCCCCAGCTGCGGCTGGCTCCCCCGAGGGAGGTGGCGCCACAGGCGGCTCTGGAGCTAACCGACTCGGAGATGGGCGCGGGCGCTGCGCCTGGCGGTGCCGAGGCTGTCTCGGCGGAGGAGCGCGCCAAGGTGGCTGCCTCCATCGCCGCGGCTTCTCGTGGGGCGTGTCCCTCCAGGCGGGCCAGGGGTCTGCCCCCGCGGGCGAGCCGTCTGCTCCGCCCGTGGCTCCGCCTGCTGGCGCTCCTCAGCATCTTTGACACGGCGGATGCCTCAGAGGATGCGGCGATATTCTGTTCCAGCACCACAGAGTGGGGCCCCTAGGCCCGGCGGTTCCTCACGGAAAAGTGCTATGATCCTTCCGTCGCCGCGCTGGTCGAGACCGACCAAGGAGCTCAGGCCTTGCCGCAGCTGGAAAAGGACCTCGTCAAGGATGGCTGGCAGCTGAGCTTCACGCTTGCTCGCCCCTCTGGGCGCTCTCAGCATGGGCTCGGCGGTGGCGAGTGGATCTTGACGCGCAAATTCGTCTCGTCCTCTTCCTTCCAACGTATGCGCGCGCTCGCTCGTGAGGAGCGGCGCCAGGGCCCATGCAGGGGTTTCGTGCCGCTGATCGCGACCTACTTACAGCCTGGTCTGGAGTTCCGCGGTGCTAACAATGAGATCATGGTCGCCCTCGCGTCCTTCACGCGGGCCTTGGCGGACCCGTGGCTTGTTGTTGCTGACTGGAACGGAGGGCCCCCCCACGGTTGCATATGAGCGGGTGAGTTCAGCACCTGATGGCGCGTATTCGAATTCTTTTTGATTGCAAGATTACCTGTGGCAAAGGCCTTGGACGGCTATGCGACTGCGTGCTCGCCAGCGTCTCCTGCCCCGACCTCTGCGCCAAGGGGTTTCAGAGCGTGCCGTGGAAGACGCGCTGTGGTCTCCTCATCTTCATCAGGGCAGCGTTGGGTCACCAAGCTCGTCGTTCCTCGACCTCTGCCTGCTGCTCCTCGGCATCGTGCGTAATTGCAACCTGGTAGTGAACGTCAGCGCCGCCTTCGTGCCATTCGGTCGCGGCGCATGGGGGCGCTGCCCGACGTCCTGCAGGATGGCTTCGAGGCGGCCCGCGAGTTGATCGATGGCGAGGCCAGGCCTGAGGACTCTCTGGCGCGGGCCCCCTTCGAGGTCGCAGAGGACGCGTGGCTGCGCTCTCTCGCTGCCATCGCTGAACTGACGCCCTCTGCCACGTGCCTCGGCCAGGGGCCGCGCGGCGTGGGCTTGCCGCCGCCGCCGCCTGATCCTGATGCGCCTCCGTCCGTCTTCTTGGAGGGTGTCGTGGCAGCCGCGGCCAGGTGGGTGCCGCCCCTGCGTGACTCTGAGTCGGGCTGGGCGACGTGGCGGGAGTGGTGCGAACCCTGCGTCGAGCTTCAGCTGCAGCGCCAGGCCTGGGCGGCGGGACTGCTCAATGGTAGGTCCTGGCGTCAATTCGCCCCAGACATCTGCGTGGCGGCTTGGCGTGGTGCGTGCTCTAATCGTCAGAGCACCACCAGCTATTTTCAGTGAGTGGCTCCGGGTGACTGGTGATTTGCAGCTCCAGTCTGAGGCTCGTCGACATTGGGAGAAGCTCCGCAGGATTCGCTAAGAGATGAGGCGTGTGCTTGGCGATCGCGCGCCTTTGTCTGGATGGCGCGTCGACGGCCTCGATTGCCGGTGCGATGACGTCAGCGCTGCCTCTGTGCATGTGGTTGAGGCTCCTGGTAGCCTGCCCCGCCCTTCTGCGCGCTCGAGCTCTGGCCCGCTCCTCGGGGGGCTCGAGCGAAGACCTGGCCCGCTCCTCGGGTGCCCTGGTGGGTTATCCGCTTCCTCCAGGCCGCGTGATGTGGAGGTCGTGATGCCCGTGGGCCCGCCGAGTGCCGCGAGCCCTCGTCTGGGGATTGCCGCTGGCGCGAGGCGCGGAGAGCGCGCCGCCGCTGGAGGGGTAGCGTGGGCGGGGTCCGACCGCCGCGAGGGGCGGCGCGATGGCCGGGTGGGGTGGGGGTGGATCAGCTCGCTGAGCACCTGGAGGCCCCCCCCTCCCGAGGCAGGCGCAGCCGCGCGACCGCTCCATGGGCCGCGTCGAGCGGGCGACGGAGGAGTTGTCACGCGCGGATGATTAGTGCCACTTGATATGTGATGCGCCGTGCCATGTTGTAGGCGTTCTGGGGCTTGCGCATGCTGATGTTCCTGCTGGGCGAGTGCGCGATGCGAGAGGCGGCCTCGCCTTCTACCGGGGCGTCCCGCCTCCTCCCGTTCCCGTCTACTGCTCGAGCTCTGGCCCGCTCTTCGGGGGGCTCGAGCACGGGGCCTGGCCCGCTCCTCGGGGGTCCCGCTATGGCGAGGGCGCGCGCGCAGTGCGGCTCGAGCTCTGGCCTGCTCCTCGGGGGGCTCAAGCGTGGGCCTGGCCCGCTCTTCGGGGGTCCTGCGGAGCAGTGCGAGGGCGCTGGCGTCGGATCGCAAAGTCCAGGTGCGCCATCGCGGCCGCCGGGCTCAGTCGCCAGGGGCGCCAGAGTGCCAAGTCATGGCGCGCCATTGCGGCTGCCGGGCTCGACGTCGCCGCGCGTGCCTTTGTTGGGGGCGGCTGCTGTTGAGTGCGGCTCGAGCTCTGGCCCGCTCCTCGGGGCGCTCGAGCGAAGACCGGGCCCGCTCCTCGGGGGTCCCTGTGGGTTGTCCGCTTCTTCCTCCAGGCCGAAGTGACGTGGGGGCCGTGGCGCCCGTGGGCCCGCTGAGTGCCGCGAGCCCTCGTCTCGGGGCTGCCGCCGGCGCGAGGCGCGGAGAGCGCGCCGCTGCTGGATGGGCTAGCGCGGGCGGGGTCCGACCACCGCGAGGGGCGGCGCGATGGCCAGGGGGGGGTTAGGGAAGCAGCTCGCTGATCATCCTAAGCCCCCCCCCCCGAGGCAGGCGCAGCCGCGCGACCGCTTCGTGGGCGGCGTCCGGCGGACGACGCAGGAGGTGACATGCGCGGGTGTGAACCACTTGTTATGCCATGCTCGTGCTCAGGCGGTTCGTGGGCAGGCTTGACGTTGCCGACCTCGTGGTGTTCGGCCTGCTGTGCATCCCCCTGACTTTCGAATCTTGCAATGCGTGCTGGGTCGCAGCGCTGGGGGCCTCCATCCTCGCCGCCGAGGGCCTTGCTGGTGTAGATGGCTATGCTTACGCTGGTCGTGCTGCGGGCCCCGTGGTCGAAAGCTCACGGCGTCGCGCGACTCCAGGTCGCGCCCGCATGAAGAATTCTTACGCCACATGGTGGGGTGTGACCACCACTCTGCTGGTTCGCTATCGGTCTTTGGATTGCAACGTGTCAGACCCGTCGCATTCCGCTGGTTGTCTCAAGCAGCCACGCGCCCACGTGGCTGGTCTGGATTTAGACGAAGGACGCCTTTTCTGGCAAGGAGACCTCGGTGGAGCTGGCTACTGCCTGGGTTCAAGAGGTTCTCGTCCTCGAGGAGCTTGACGTCGAGGCCGTGGACTCCTTCGTCCAGCTGCCGCGCCGATGGCCTGACTGGGCCTCTGCTCGAGCGATGACCGCCGCTCGGACCAACTTCATGGCGTGGATCCGTGAGCAGTGGAGTCTGAAGCCAGGGCTCGCCCACCGTCTTGCCGAGCTTGGTCCTGACGGTCTGGCTGGCAGCCGCCCGCAGTTGCTCTTGGAAGGCAAGCGCCAGTGTTGGTCTGAGATCTGGCGCGAGAAGGTCGACACCCCCGAGGACCTACACTACTGGCTGGATTTGCTTCATGCTGACGCGCTCGAGGAGTGTCTCACCCCTTCGAGCTGGCGCAGCTGGATTCCACGCTCAAGGTCATGCCTACGACCAAGGCTCCAGGGGTGGACACCCTAGTCCCCAATGGTGTACTGCGGCTTCTGACATGGGTCGTCGGGGCCTCGTCGACCTCCTGAATGACGTCGGGCGCGCCGGGGTATGGCCGGAGGAGATCTCGACGGTCCTGGGCGTCACCGCCCCCCAGGGAACTGGAGGGCGCCGTGTGCTCGGGCTGATGCCGCGCACTTCTATGCTGTGGAGCTGGCTTCGCGCCGCGCCATCGACGGTTTGGGCGGAGAAACCAGGGGCCTTCTGGGGCGCGGCTATTGCAGGATCTCTCGCTCTTCGCGCAGCCTTGGCCAGGGCGGTTCCCCGATGAGTGTGCCAGGGGGCTCGGCGTCAGCTACGCTACTCTGTTTTTTTCGACCGGCCGAAGTTTCATGATTCGATCAGCTTCGTGCTGTTGATGAAGACCAGCGGCGCTCGGCGCTGCCCTGCCGCCATGGCGGTGCTGGAGGTCGGGATGTATGTGGTGCCCCGCCTCGTCAAGCGCGGCGTGCTGGCCAGCTCAGACTTGGCGCCTGGCACGTCTATCGTGGCTGGCTCCCTGTGCGGGGTGGACATCGCCAAGGTGATTCTGCGCGGCCTCCTTCAGGTGGCGCATTCTGTCAGCCCTTGTGCTGGGTTGTGGACCTACATCGATGATGCTGTTTGTCGCGCGGAAGGCGCCCGTGCCGCGGTGATTGGCGATCTGATGCTAGCTGCCTGCTCCTTGGCGCCCTCGTTCCGTGCCGACCGCCTCGCCGTCTCTAACAGGACGCGTCTGGTGGCCAGTGGCGACGCTCTCGGGGAGGAGCTTGTCGCCGTGCTGCGCGAGCTGGACATCCTCGTGGTCATGACGGCCTCTGCGGTCGACTTGGGTGTGGATGCTGCTGGTGCAAGAAGGCGCGCGCGCCAATTCAAGTTCCGCGCTTGCGTGGCTCGCGTCGCTTCCCGCCGCGCCAAGATCCAGAGGCTGCGGCGGCTTGCTGGCAGCCGCGAGGTCGCCGGGGGCCTGTGGCGTGCAGGCGTTCCCCCGTCTGCGACCTTCTGGCGCCGGGCCATGGGCGCTCCGCCGTCGCTCATCCGTTCTCTGCGCCGACAAGCGGCTGGCGCTATTGCTGGGCACATGCGTGGCCGCTGCCCGCAGGCAGTGCTGCGGGCTACCCTGGTCTCGGCTGACCCGCCCCTTCAGCTTCGGCGAGGTGTTCTCATTGAGTGGTTTCGGATGTGGCTTTCTCGTCCGTTCCTGCGTGCCCGTGTCGCCCGTGTTTGGCTTCGCGTTCGTGCTGGACTGGGTGATCGCGTCCGATGGCGCGAGGTTCGGGGGCCCGCTGCTGCCCTCCAGGCTACCCTGTTGCAGCCTGGCTGGGGGGCCCTGGCGCCGGCCCGTTGGCGCCGCGCTGGCGCTGAGGGTCCCGGGGATTATGCCTCTCTCTCTCTTTCTCGTTTGGCGATGCTGGTTGCAGCCGCGCCGTCTTCGAGGACATCAGCGAGCTTATTGATGACTCTCACAAGGATCGCCGCGATGCGGTTTGGAAGGGGGCCTCGCGACATCATGATGGTGAGCAGTTGGGTCAAGGAGCCGACCTCTATGTCATGCCGCGTGAACTGGGCTCCTATGCCACGAAGGGCGACGTGGACCTGTGAAGGGGCCACCTTGACCGTGATCTCGGGTGGCCAGTGGGCGCAGCAGAGGCAGCGCGTCTCGGGCTACGTGGTGGGCCGCCTCCGCCCTCGCTGCCGTGCTGCGCCCGAGGCGTTGCGGCGTCGCAATTGGGGGTGCGTGAAACATTGTGATCACAAGGGCTGCTCGTCTACTGATGTTCTCATCCCGCAGGCTCTTGCTAATGCTGACGCTGATCCGTCCTTCTGGCTGAAGGGCCCTCTGCTTGTCTCGCTCACTGTGCCCCGGTTCGTGGAGCGCCCTGGATTTGGAGGCCCTGTTTTCTTCGGGCAGCGCTTGCTGAAGGTGCTCTCGGCCCCTCCTGGACACCCGCCCTGGCATTTGTTTGGGGGCGGATCAGGAGGGGGGCGCAGTTCTGATGGGCGTCGACGCCGTTGTGGCGCAGCGGTGGTGGTCATGCGTCGTGCCTTGGACGGCGGCCCTCCTGACACCATGTGGCTCCCCGTGTGCGGCGTGGCCGCCTGCCTCTCATGGGCGCCGTCAGGCTGTGCCCCGATCGGTGCTTCTCGCGCTGGCCCTGGGTCTCAAGCACCAAGGGCGCCCTCGAGGGCGCGAAGTTATTCGCGCTTCGCGCTTCGCGGTTCGGCTCCGATTCCTCCTCATCCTCCTCTTCTCCCTTGGGAGGCGGCGCGAGAGCGCGAAGTTATTCGCACTTCGCGCTTCGCGCAGCGCGAAGCGCGAAGTTGGGAGCCCTTGAGCACTCTTCGGGGGGCATCGCCTATGCTTGCGACTGTAGCCCTGTGGTTGATGGCTGGAGGCCTGGCCGCGCGCAGAGGCCCTTCGGTCCCAGCGCGGATCTCTGGGCCCGCGTGCGGCGGGCGGCGCAGAATCGGGGCCCTGGGGCCGTCGAGGTCGTCTGGACTGCCTCCCATCTGGGGGCCGAGCCTCGAGGAGGAGGAGGAGGAGGAGGAGGAGGAGGAGGAGGAGGAGGAGGAGGAGGAGGAGGAGGAGGAGGAGGAGGAGGAGAGGAGGAGGAGGAGGAGGAGGAGGAGGAGGAGGAGGAGGAGGAGGAGGAGGAGGAGGAGGAGGAGGAGGAGGAGGAGGAGGAAAGGAGGAAGGGGAGGAGGAGGTGGAGGAGCCGCCTGTCCCTTTCAAGCATTCCTCTCGCATGGCAACGCCTGTGCTGATGTCTGGGCGGGGGTGGGCGGCGAGGAGGGGGTGGGATTCGCCAGTCTGCCAGCCGATCTCGTTTGCCGATCGCTGGGGCGTCGCTGCCTTTCTGGCGCGGAGACGCGCTAGACGCGCTCTGACTGATAGCGTGGAGGCCGCCCCAGACTTTGGGTTCCAGGGCCGCTGTCATCAGGGCTAAGCCCAAATCAGCCGTCGTCCGTGCGCTTAACTCCTCGCCGCATCGCCTCGTGAAGTGCAGTAATCGTTGCATGTGTGAGCTCTGTCCGGTTATTGTTCCCAGGGCTATGCTTCTGACGTTTGCGGCCGCGCCCTGTCTGGCCCCTGGACCAGAATTCGCCGGCCCGTCTCCTCCCGCCTCGGCCCACTTGGCGCAGTTCCTCGGTGGCGGATTCTTTGCGGTGAGCGGGAGTTGCGAGGTTGGAGGTGTGGCCCTTCACCCTCTCGCTGTCTTCGGGAATGGTCCCGCTTTGGCTTAAAGTTTTGTGCTCATTGTGGCTTCGTTGCGACGGTGGTCGGCCGCAGTCTCTCGAAGCCCTGCCTGCCGCCTTCTCGCAAGGGCATCGAGAATCTGTTTCGTATTTCGCGAGGGCTGTTTCCCTCGTGTCGTGGGCCTCCTGCGTCTGTCAAGGTGGCAGAGGTTTCGGCCCAGTGTGCCCGTGCCCGGCGAGAGAGCGTGCAGGCCTCTGAGGTATGCTGCCCTTCCCCAACCTGACTTTGCGTCCCCCGACCCCCCGCGCGTGGGAGCTCAGGGGGGGGGTCCGACGTTGTGCCTGCCCCCGAGTTTGATGTTGCCCCCGTCGCCCCACCCGCGGGCGTGGGGACGAGAGGCGTGGAGGAGGTGTGCGTGGAGAGGCGTGGGGGCCGCCCGTCGTCGTCCCTGGGGCGGGCGTCTCCGCCTTTCCCCCCCTCTCCTCCCCCTTTTCCGATTCGGCGCCACCCGTGTGGACTTACTCCGCAACTCCGTAACCCCCCTCCCTCCATGCCACGCTCCCCCCCTCCCCTCCCTCCTTCCCTCCCCTTCTGTCCGCTCCTCATCCCCTCCTCCCTCCCCTCCTGGAGGCGCAGTGGCGCGGTGCATGCCAGAATTCGGCCTGCTGCATAGATTCCCAGCGGTCTCGCTCGGCTCGCAGCCTGCTGTCATCCACCCCCCCCAGCCGTGCTTGCGCGCGTGCGTCTGGAGGAGGAGATGGGGAGGAAGAGGACGAAGGGACCTCTTTTGGAAGTTGGAGGGGGAGGACGGATGGAGGAAAGGGAGGGCGGAGGAGGAGCAGGAGGAGGAAAAGGATGAGGATAGGTAGGAGGCTGGGGTGGTGGTGGAGGAATCGGGAGTAGGAGGAAGGCGGGAAATGAGGAGGAGGAGGAGGAGGAGGAGGAGGAGGGGAGGAGGAGGAGGAGGAGGGGATGCGGAGGATGCGGAGGAGGAGGAGGAGGAGGAGGAGGAGGAGGAGGAGGAGGAGGAGGAGGAGGAGGAGGAGGAGGAGGAGGAGGAGGAGGAGGAGTGCTGCTTCTGCTCCAGGAGCTCCCCGTGCCACGGCGCCCGCGAGCCGCGCCGCGCTCCTCTTCGCCGTGGCGTCGCGGCGTCGTCTGGCATGACCCTGCCCCCAACCCTTCGTGCGGCAACTTGCTGTTGCGGGCGGTGGTGGTGTATAACAATTGGCCTCGCAAGCGCGGAAAACATCACGACCGGAGCCGCGGGCCCCACTCGGCCGCGGCCTTCCCGGGCCGGGTCGACCTGCGCAGGCCCCCAGGGCACCGAGCTTTGACGTGTGCGACGACGCCCGACGCGGAAGGGACCCTCCTCCTCCTCCTCCTCCTCCCCTCCTCCTTCCTCCCTCCTCCTCCTCCTCCTCCTCCTCCTCCTCCCCCCGCTCCAGAGGCCCGCGCGAGGAATCGGCCGCGCCCCGGCCGCAGGGGCCCCGCCGCGCGGCGGTCAGAGCCCGCCGCGCGGGCGCGGCCCCTCCGCAGCGCCGCGGTCCGCGTGCCGGCCCGGGGCGGACAAAAGGCGTCGCCGCGCCGCCGGCGCCGTCCTCGAGAATGTCGACGTCGGCGCCGTCCTCCTCTCCCTCCTCCTCCCCGTCCTCCTCCTCCTCCTCCTCCTCCTCCTCCTCGTCTTTCTCCTCTTCCTCCTCCTCCTCCTCCTCCTCCTCCTCCTCCTCTTCCCCCTCCTCCTGGTCCTCTCCTCCTCGTCCTCCTCCTCCTCCTTTTTCTCCTCCCCCTCCTTCTCGGCCTTTCTTGTTTAATTTCTTCCTGGGTTCAGGTCCGTGGGAGTAAATGAGCCCGGTTAGCGGGCGCCCAGGGCTGTGGTGCTCATCAGTGCCGCACCTCGCTGGTTGCTCCTCGCGCGACGGGCACTTCCGTGTGGATGGCCGACCGACCGACCGATTTCCCCATTCTCCTGCGCCAGGGCGCACAACGG
>CAUYUJ010015360.1:87500-95000 GCA_963575745.1 Prorocentrum cordatum
CCAGGGAGGTGGGGGGTCCGGCGCAGCTCCAAGAAATGCGCGCGGAGCGCCGACAGTTTTTTTTTTCTTCTCCTAGGGGAAGCGCACGCAGCTGCTGGATCGCATCCCGAGGCAGGAACGCCTCCGGGCTTTGTCGAAGGCGTTGGACCGGCAGCAGCTAAACTCGGCCAGGAAAACTCGACCAGGCTGACCTCGGCCAGGCTGAACTCGTTCAGGCAAGCTGACCTCGGCCAGGCCGAACTCGGCGTCGACGCGTCCATTTGAGGCAGAAGGCTGCCTGCCCAACAGCGGCCGCTGCTGGTTTTGGACAATATGTGATGTCGGGCATTGTACCCATTTTTTCCGTACCCATTTCGGGCGTCCAAGTCTTTCGCCCGCATCAAGCCAAAAGAGGCCATGAGAGAGAGGGTCCTTCAGGGGCATTTTTTGGGGAGGGACTGGCTCAAGGGATGGCAACATCGAGCTGGCGTCGGCGATGCATTGCCGATAGGTCGGCGACAGGCCCAACCGCTCGTCCTTGGGCAGGGTGGGCTGTCAGGCCCCTGCCAGAGATGTACCGCCGATTCCAGCCCGTCGTTTCCCCCTGGGGCCATTGGGGCGCGGGCCCGCCGTGTGGCCGCGCGCAGGTGTGGCCGCGCGCAGGGACAAAAACGCGCAGACGCAATTCATCGTCGATCCCCAAGAGAATACGGCGTCCTTGGGCCCCTTGACCCTCTCTCGCGTGGCGTGCCAGGGCTCAGCGCACGGCCACCGCGTCCTCGTCCGTGCTTCCTTCGTCGCTCGGCCCCAGGCCAGGGCCGCTGGGGTCCCCCGCGGGTCGCGAAGATCGTCGCGCTCCGCGCGCCGCGGCCTGGGCCAGGGCGGCCGCCCCTCTCCCGCGGGGGGGGGGGGGCGGCGCGGGGGCGCGAGGGAGCGTCGATGGCCTCTCACCGCGGGGCGCTAGGCTCCAGGCTTGGACCCCTGTCGTGAGCATTTTTTTCCCTTCGGTCTTCTGCTGGCACCGCCGCGCGCATGCAGGGCCAGTGGATGAGTCCGTGCTGCGACGCCAGAAGCCCGTGACGCCCCCGGGGGCCTTTTGCCCCGGTTGGGAGGAAACATCGACGAGTGCGACAATCTGTCCGCAATCTACCCACGGCCTGTCGTGAGTCAGGGACCGCTGCTGCCCACGCCCAGCCTCTTAAGTCGGGCCTGTCCCTCTACGGGAGGAATGTTCAAAAGTATGCAGAAAAATAGTCTGGGGACGATCTCTAGACCATTTTTGACCATTTTGGGGTGTCTTTGGGTTTGTTTGTAAGTCTTCGTCCAAAACCCGCCTGTAGGGGGACAGTCAGGAGGAAAAAAAACACACACAGACACAATTCATCGTCGATTCCTCAGATAATGTGGGAAACTATGGGAAGTGGGGGGGGGAAGACGAACACGCAGAAAATACGGGAAACAATGGAGAGTCCTGTGATTTGTGTGTGCTTCTTCTTGTGCGTCCCAGGGCCCCTTCAGACAGGCCCGACCTCAGCCCAGCCCGAGAAGCCGCGGGCTCGGCTTCGCTTCCCTCCACGGCCGGCGCCCGGCGCCTGGCGCGCCGGGCGGGCCAGCCGTTGGGGCAGCAGGGCGGAGCGGGGGAGCACCGCGCCCGCCGCGTCGGGCGGGCCGCGGCTGCGGGGGGCCGGTGCGGTGCCGCCCTGGTTCTGCCCCTTCCGCCTCCCATCCCTCCTCCTCGTCTCCTCCTCCCTCCTCCTCGCCTCGTCCTCGTCCTTCCCCTCCTGCTCCTCCTCTCTCTCGTCCTGCTCCTCTGCCGTGCGCTCTCTCCCCCCCCTGTTCTCTCCATTCTCCCTTCGTCATCATGCTTGTTCCCCCTTCTCTGCGCAGTCCTCGTCATGTGCCTCCTGTCCCTGCTCATGGTCCACATCCCCTGGCCCTCTGGCTTTTTCTCGTCTTCCCGCATCCTCCCGCCTCCTCCTCCTCCTCCTTCTCCTCCTCCTTCTTCTCCTCCTCCTCCTCCTCTCCTCCTCCTCCTCCTCCTCCTCCTCCTCCTCCCCCTCCTCCTCCTCCTCCTCCTCCTCCTCCTTTTCCTCCTCCTCCTCCTCCTCTTCCTCCTCCTCCTCCGCATCTTGCCTCGTCCCCCCGCCTCCTCTTCTGGAGCTGCCTCCGCCTCGTGTTCGTCCTCCTCCGGCTCGCTTCAGAGCTCAAGCGATGTGAGATGTGAGTGTTTCAGGTCTGGTGTCGCAATTGCCGGTCCAGGTAGGCTTTGCTCGCAGTGTCCGAGGTGCGAGGGGACCACAGGATCTCGGATAGTCCTCGTGCTCTTTCCTCCCTCATCTCCCTTCCCCTACCTTCATCTTTATCCCTCATCCTCACCCTGGAGGAAAGAAAGCGGGAATGATCAACAACATCTCCAGACCCTCCCAGAATACATGAAACTGCCGAGCGCTCCCCTCCGCCTCCGCCTGGACGTCCCCCTCTCCTGCTTTCCTCTCTCTCTCTCTCCCTCCCCACCTCCTCCCCCCTCCCCTTCCTCTCCCTTCTCCCTCCTCTCGTTCCCTCCTCGCAGCTGGCGCGGTGATGCCACCCGTCGTCTGCTCGCGGCGCTGCCGAACGGCAACGAACCCCATCCGCCGCCGCACTGCGGCCGCCTCCCGCGGCCGCCCGCCGTCCGCTGCCGCTGGCTGCTGCCGCCTGCCGCTGGCATCGCCGCTTCCTGATGGGTTTGTTTCCCACCACCACCACCATGAGTGGGAGGGGGAGGGTCTCCTCCTCCTCCTCCTCCTCCTCCTCCTCCTCCTCCTCCTCCTCCTCTTCCTCCTCCTCCTCCTCCTCCTCCAACTTCTTCCCCCCTCCAACTTATGGTGGTGGTGGTGGAAAACAGGTCCATCAGCTTCCTGCCGCCCCCCCCCACCCCCCCGGCTTAGGGGCGTCACTCGGACCTCCGGCGGCCTTCCGGGACGATCCGGGCACCCCTCGACGAAGATCGACGAAGGAAAAACGACATAAAAACAGAAGTTTTCGGCGCTCCGCGCGGATCTCTTGGAGCAGGGCTGGGCCCCCTGGCGGCGCCTCCGGCGCCGCCCCTGGCGCGCTCCGCGCGCCAGGGAGTCCAAGAAGTCCGCGCGGAGCGCCGAACATTTATGTTAATGTAGGTTTTTCTTATTCCAGTAAAAGCGCACGCAGCTGCTGGATCGCATCCCGAGGCAGGAACGCCTCTGGGCTTTGACGAAGGCGTCCGACCTACTCGAACTCCCTCCCGGGCAGCAACTAAACTCGGCCAGCCTGGCTGAACGCGGCCAGGCTGAACTCGTCCAGGCGAGCTGACCTCGGCCAGGCCGAACTCGGCCAAGCTGAGTTCGTCCCGGATCGAGTTCAGCCTGGCCGAGTTTAGCTGGCAGAGTTCAGCCCAGCCCAGTCTCGCCTGGCCGAGCCTTTCCCTTGTCTTGGCATCGCTCGGAGGCGTGCATGTGTTCTCGGCGAGGACCACCCAGGCGCACGTTGGGCCACCTTGCGGCAGCACGAACGCACGACGCCGACGCATGCACAGAGAATGGGCGTCCGAGCGATGGCAAGTTGAAGTCGTCCCCTGAGCGCCTCCGGCGCTTCCTCAGCGAGCGAAGAACGGTATAAAATAAACTTTCCGCCGTCGGGGACACCTGCCCCTGGGCGGCTGGAAAGTTTATACCCCTACGGTGCCACCAAGGGTATAAACTTTCCAGCCGCGCTGGGGCAGGTGTCCCCGACGGCGAAAAAGTTTATTTTATACCGTTCTTCGCCCGTTAACTTACAGCCGCCCCCCTCGCGGCCAGTCCGACGGCGAGTGGGAGCTCGTCGACGGGCCGGAGGGCACGGCAGGCGCCCTGCGTGCTGCGCCAGGGTGTGTGCTCTCTGCGCGTCGCGGTGCCCGCGCGCCCTGCCCTGGGGATCCCCCCCCCCTCGGGGGCCTCTACTTCTAAGTCGGGCCTGTTCCTCTACAGGGGGAAAATTCAATAATACTGAAAAAATCGTTAGGGGACTATTTTTTTGAGTATTTTTTGACCATCTAGGAGTATTTTTTGAATATTTTTTATTTTTCGTCGAAAATCCCCCTGTGGGGGAACCCGCCCGACTTACCTCTACTTCGATTCCGCCGATCCTGCTCAACGTCGATTTCGGCCCGGTTTGATCCGCTTCGACTCCGTCATGCCGACGATCCGATGCGGCCCGCTGCTCGCACGGCGCTGCTGTGCATCCTGGCGCGGACGGTCCGATATCCGATTCTGGCTCCGTGCCGATGCAGGCCCGATCCGGCGCACGCTCCTATTCGATCCTGCACAACATGGCTTGCATCACATACTAGCTTGCAACGCATAGCTCACACCACAAAGCTCACACCACATAGCTCACATAGTATAACTTACACTATGCGAATCCAGCTACAGTTGCATTCACCACATCGCCCACGCCATATAGCTTACACAACAAAGCTCATACCACGCACACTTACACATACACACATATATATATATATATATATATTTCTATATAGTCAGGTATTGCATGTGTATACGGCATATACATGCATGTATATTCACAGCATCAGCTCACGCCACATCGCTTACACCACACATATTACACCACATAGCTCACACCGCAATGCTTCCACAACATACTCAAATCGCATAGCTTGCACCACACAGCTTGTACCACGCTCTTTGGGGTCAACGCTGGCTATCATTTTGTTGTCGGGTAGTTATTTCTTTGCTGCTGAAGCTGGGTTTGTTTGACACTCCGACTACAGCAACGGCCCTCGCCTCATATTTCTTCAGCATTTACTCTGCAATCTCGCCCTCGCTCGAGAACCCCTTCCGATTCGCACGAGAATGGGGCCACCCTTGGGCCCGATGCGCGCGCGCGCGCCTCCAGAGGCCGAAAGCGAGGGGAAGCCGCACGTACTGAAAGAAGTCACGAAGCCACTTCTGGGGTTTGGGTTAGGTCGGGCATGTCCCCCCACAGGCGAATTTTGGACGACAAATATGACATATTCCAGAAATATTTCCACATGTTCAAGTCCAAACATCGTCCCCAGGCTATCTTCTGACTATTTTGGAATATTCCCCCTGTAGAGGGACAGGCCCGACTTAAGGTTTGGGCCTCCGTTTGAGGCCTCCGCGCGCCCCCAGCGAGGCTGCCGGACGCCTCCGCTGGCCCCCCCAGCGGAGCCCGAGCGGCCGACAGCCCCCTGCCTTGGTGGCGCCCGCCGGGGGGGGGGGGACGGCGCGAGGGGGCCTGGCCGCTGAGGAGGCGGCAGGGCTCCAGAAGTGCACGTGGGGGTTCTCAGAAGCCAGTCCGGCTGCCGAGCAACCTTCTCAGAAGCCTCCGCGGCCTGCTAAGAAGAAAACGCGCCATAAGCACGAACTTTTGGCGCTCCGCGCGGATTGCTTGGATCTGCGCTGGGCCCGGGCGGCGCCAGGCGCGCCAGGGAAGGGGGTCCAGCGCAGATCCAAGAAATCTGCGCGGAGCGCCAAAGGTTTAATGTTTATGTTGTTTTTTCTTCTTCTAAAGAAGGCCCCTGCCTTCTCCGAGGTCCCTCCGCCTTCTTGGATGGCCGCGCCCCCTCGTGTTACCCATTTTGTGAGTCTCTCCAATTGAGAACTTTCTGGGATGATTGTCCAGGGGGTCCAGAGAACGGGGTAAGTGGCTCGGCGGGCCAAGGGGAAGGAAGGAGGGCAATCGGCATTTTTTTCAAATCGGCGGCCAGGCAGAGGCGGTCCGCTCCAGCGTGTGGCAATTCGGGGCAACCGAATGGCTCAGTGGCCGGCATACACGAGAGGAAGGAGGACGAGGGCGGCCGCGCGGAGGGAGGGGGGGAGGGACGCGCACTCAGACGCAGAAGAGTTCCGCGTCGAGCGGGCGGGGGCAGCCGGCCGTGGCAACGGTGAAGGGCAAGCAGCACAGGCAGCAGCGGGAGCATTAGAGCGGCTGGAGCCGCAGCCACTGGACCCGCTGATTGGAGCCCCGAAGATACCACAATCAGGCGATCGAGAACATGGATCAAGGGGGGGTGGATTAGCGACGGGTCTCGTTTCCATGGGAAATCGCGGATTTCCGTCGCCGAGCGAGGCGGCACTGGCCGCATGTTGGGGAGGGGATCCATGGATGTGGCGACCGCGCGCCGAATCCGTAGATCGCTAATCCATGTTTGCGCGCACCCGAGGAAGGGCCCCGGGAGGCCGAACACCAGGAAGAACCGCCGTTTCGGAGTTCTCGAGACGCCGGATGTCTGGGCTTCGCTTTCGAGCCTCCCTTCTGCGCCACCCCAGCATGCTAATACTATGCAAGCGTCGCCCTCCTGGGGCGACGCGCGCGCCGAGAAATCTTACAGTGTATGCTCCGTGTCGGGCGCTCTGTGGCCGTCCTGCTGGGGGAGCCATATACATTACAACGTGGTTATACGCCACGTTCGCGCCGGGCGCACGCCTCCACGGACGACACGTGCCACTACAGTCAAGACGCTGAAAGGAGTAGCACTTTGTCCCAGGAGCTCTGGTTTTCGGGCCGTTCCTCAGACTCATGGGACCTGTTGGTAGCCTAGGCCCGCCGTGGCCAGAAAAGCCCGTTAGTTCCTCATTACGCGTTTCTTATGGTAGTGCGACGACTGTAGTACGACCGGGCCGAGTTATAACAACGAGGTCGATTCGGAGAGGGTACCCTCATGTTCTTCGTTTTTGTTGGATGTTCTTGTGCATCCTGGGGGAGGGCACCCTTGAATGTTCTTCAGTTTGGCCTGCGGAGAGTCTCATGTTCTTGAAGGATGTTTTTCTGTCCTAGGTCCGGCCGTACGACAAGATGGTTGTGTTACATCTTCTGGTCGGGCGCACGCCTCCAATGAGGTCACATAGTGCCAGTATGTGCGGTGTCCAACACCCGGATAGCGGGGCGCCAGAACGGCCTTCTAACATTCTTTTCGAAGGACCTCTGGAAGGTCTTGGGAAGAGCTTCGGAAGGAGCTTTTGGACAGCTTCGGGGCACACGTAGTGGGAAACAATTGGAAAAGACCTTCAGGGATAGATGGAACAATTCAACCAGGTTGCAGAGGGTATTTTGGACCGAGGCCAGAACGAGCTCCCGGGTTACCTTTGCCTGCTGGCTTCTAATCTGAAACCCTATCAGCTCACTACCAGCTATCCGGGAATGTCCCTGTGCGTCCAGGTTGCACTGCATGTTCGGGTCGGACGCACGCCTCCAAATCGGACGGGGCTCTCGTTCTGGAACGCTCTCAGAGCGTTCTAGAACGCTCTGAGACTGCCGCGGCGTCCAAGAGATCCTCCAGAGCCACCGGACCTCAGAGATTCCTCACCCGATTTTATCCTCGTCCTGGCTTTTGTCTTACCGAGGAGGACACATAATACCAGTACGCGCCGGCCGCTGTAGATTTTGTTGGATTCGTAGATCCCCATCTGCTTTAGGCGCCTTCCCACTTCAATCATCTAGTGCTGCTTCCTGTTCCTGCCTCCTCAGGTGGCGGGCGGGAGCCCA
>CAUYUJ010015360.1:97500-115000 GCA_963575745.1 Prorocentrum cordatum
TCAAGGACCAAGGTGCATGGCGCGAAGCGCCGCTGCAGTCTTGTATACATATATATATATATGTATGTATGTATGTATGTATGTATGTATATATATATATATATATATATATATATATATATGTATCGCCATGGGCTACGGGTTCCGTCGCGTCTGTCGGGTCTGAGGGTTACGGTCGGCTGCATATCGCCATGGGGGACACGGGTCCTGAGGATTTTCGCTGTTTTCGGGCCCTCTGGGCCCTCCACGGCCCCGGGGACCGTCAGAAAACGTTCAGGATGAAGATCTCGTCCTGGGGGCTGGCCCCTGGGTCCAGGACCCGTTCCCCTCAAGACCCGCTGCCCCCATGCTAATTGTACGGAAGAGTGACCCTTCGCCAGGGTGACTTGGTGCGGACACAGTGGTCCAGGCCTCCCAGGTGGGGTCGGAGGATCGCGCCGCATCGCCGATGCATCGGCGATGTGGCTTCATGCGGAGACCGTTTTTACCTACGCCGACGTCGCCGATGTATCGCGACGTCGACGATACATCGCCGATGCATTGGCGATGCGGCGCGAGCCTCCGTTCGGACCCCATCTCGGAGGCCTCTCAGTGGGGTCCAAAGATTGCTGAGTGCGATGCGACAGCAGCGGGTCTTGCGCGCGCTGGTGCGGCCTCCCCCCGCGGCCTCCGACAGACGCGCTCCGGGTGTCACTCTTAGTCTATATACAGCCGATGCGGGGGCAGCCTTGGGGGTGGAGTGGGCTCAGGGGGGGAATGCATTCCCGCGCGGCTCTCTCGTGATCTAGGTCCCAGGTTTTCGGACATCCCCGTCGGTTCACTGCGGTTTCCAACTGCGCGGTGCCTTCCAGCGGCTGCGTCTCGCCGAGGGGCGTCCGGTGGTGCCCACATCGTCCCAAATCAGCTCGATGCCGGTGCCAGTTCCCTTCCTGACGCTCCCCCTCTCACTGGAGGCTGCGAGAAGAGCGTGACCCCGAGGTCCGAGCGCCGCAGTTTTGTCCCGCCGGGGTGTTTTTTTTCGCTCGGTCTCGGGCCCTGGGGCTCGTGCGAGTGGACCCGGCTCGAGGGCCGCGGCGCAGAGATGGGGTCCAGGGGCCCAGCCGTGGGTTTTTGTTACGATGGAGTGTTTTTCTCAGGGATGGTGGACCCTCAGCCCTATCATCGGCATCATCTTACGATGGTGTCGATTCTAAGGATTCCTCAGAGGCTTCATCCGTAAGATTGTCATCGCCTTGGGCTTGTCAATCTATAGTAATATGGATGAGCTCGCGGTTGATTGACTGTGGTGGCCGTCGTCTTGGTCAACGTGTGGTCGTCGTCATGGTAGCCAGCGTGGTCGTGGTCGTTCTTCTGACATCAGAGTCGTTGTTCTGGTCGTGGTCGTGGTGGTCGTGGTAGTCGTGGTGGTCGTGGTGGTGGTCGTGGTCGTGGTGGTCGTCTCGTCATGGCCGTGGTGGTCGTGGTCGTCGTCGTGGTCGTGGTGGTGAAAAGGGGAAGGCTGAGGAAGGAGAGGCGACGAGGGTGCGGGAGAGAAGCGCAGGGAGAGAGGGAGGGGGGGAGTTATGGTGGGCATTGAGGAGGGTGACGAGGCGGAGGTGGACTGCGGAGGAGGAGGGCTGAGGAGGAGGAAGATGGTTGAGGAGGAGAAGGAGGAGGAGGAGGAGGAGGAGGAGGAGGAGGAGGAGGAGGAGGAGAGGCCAGAAAGGGAAGCCGTTCTACTGCCCCCGCGGAGGCCTTTGAGCACTTCGCCCCCTTGCTCAAAGCAAGCCAGGACCAGCGTCAACCCAGTGCTCGCCGTCGTCCTCGTGCCTGTCGTCTTCGCCTGTCGTTCTCCCTCGAGACCGGGCCGAAACCATGCGAAAACATGGGCGAAACCAGGCAACTGGTAAGGATGTCTCGGACGGCTTGCGCCGCCCAGCCGGGCCAAACCAGGCGAAACCCGGGGCGAGACCAAGCCAACCGAGAGCATTTCCTGGGCAGACTCGCCGAAATCGGGCTCCATCTCCTCCTCCTCCAGTGGATGACCACAGGGCCCCCTCCGCAGGCGCAGGCCCGTGTAGATTGCTATGGGGGGAGCGTTCGGACCACGTGTGCGCTGAGGCGGACGGGGTTGGGCGTTGACGGTTTCATTTGTATTTCGGTTGTTGTTGGGTCCTTGGTGTGGCGTTCGGAGACATGTTTCCGAGCCTGTAGTTGATAGCGGAGCTGGGAACGATCCCAGCGCGCGACCCACGGATTGCGCACAGTGCGACGTGGACGCACATTCGCATTTCACCCCATCTCGTTGGATCCATCCTCCATTGCCTGAACAGCTTGTGCTCATATCTGTTCTGCAACCCTCGCGGGAATTTGTTCCACCGCACCCACAGGCGCCACGAGGCTAACACCGACGACCGCAAGTGACCCTGTGAGTGCATCGTCCCTTGGGGGACAGATGGCTCAGTGCAGGGGTAAGTCGATCCAGGAGTGGCAATGACGCCGCGGCCCCCTCACCACACTTACAAACTTCCTGACATTGGCACTGGGACGCAGACTCCTGCGCTGTCCTGTTGTCTGGGCCAGTCTTTGGGTTCGGCTCGTGCGCAGTAGTGCTGGCCTTCTTCTCAGTGAGCACGCTGCGCGCGAGCGACGTATAGCTTGTTAATGCATTGGTTCCACACTTGGCTCCGGCCTAGAGCCTCAGCGCTATGATGGCTTGTGAAACTTCAGGGTGCGTCATCGTGGTCGCCCTGTCTGCCTCGCCATGGATACCCTCTGAGGAGGAACTGGAATTACCCAGGGATGAAGGGAAGGAGGGTGCGAGAGGAAGGAGGAGGAAGACGAGGAGGAGGAGGAGGATGAGCCGAACGGGAGTTCTCGGCTTTCGGGGGCCGCGCGATGCGAGCGGGGAGCTCGAGGCCGCCCTGGGCCGTCCCGGGCCGTCGTGGGCCGGGATCTGGGGGACGGCTTGGGCAGTCCCTCGGGCGCGGTGGGGCTCCGCCTCACCCTCCCGCTGCGCTTCTGCCCCTCCCCGCCGCTCCTTCCTCGCCCCAGGTGTCTTCCCCCCCCCCTCTCTCTCTCGTTTCTTCTCTTGCTCCTCGTCCTCCTCATCCCTCACCAGCCCGTCCAGCGCCTTCTGTGCGTTCTTCGGGGGCCTCTCGGGGCCCTTGTGGGGCTCTCCTGGAGCCCTCTCGGGCTCGGCGGAAGCTACTACGGGAGTTTCTGGTGGCCGTGAGCGCAGCCAGAGCGCCCTCGTCGGCCACATGGCTCGGTGCGATGGTGCCCGAGCCCCAGATGCACCGAGACCCGAGCTGGAGCGGAGAGCGGACAGAAGTCCCACTCCATGGAGTCCCATGGAGTCCCTCTCCTTCTCCTCCCATCGCCCCTTCCTTCTGCGATGCCCGAAGGTGTTTTTTGTCGAGCGATCTTGCAGACTTGCGGGTGCACTGTCCCAGGTCCGTCATACTTCGCCCAGACAGCAACAGGGAGGCAGGGCAGAGTGGAAGTGGTTGACCTGTCCAATCTGCCAGCCACTGCCAGTTTCCCTCCTTTTTGCCAGCCCTGGCCAGCAGAGCCCACCCGCTTCGGACTCCTGCCGCGCACTGGGCGTTTTTCCCGGCCCTGGCCACTTCATGTTGTATGGGCTTCCCATTTTCACTCTCTCCCGCCTCCCTGGATACTCCCCGCTCCACGCGGACAGATGGCGCTCACTCAGGCCGAGCCCCGCCTGGCTCCCCTGCCCACCGCCTTTGAGGTCGAGGTCTGTGACGTGCAGAGGCGCCACCAGAAGCGCCGCCAGACCCACCCCGGGTACACGCCCCACCACCTCTTGGCTTCCTTGGCGCCTCAGAGCTCGCAGGGCGCTGGGCATGCTGACGACCTCTGCCAGCCGCAGGAAAAGGACGCCAGCTCGGACAACTCGACGCGGTCGACGCTGCCATTGTTGGGCTTCGAGTTCGACGACTCGGCCTCCGCGCACGAGGACGGCGCCTCGGAGGCCCCGAACAGCCCGAGGGAGCGCCCCCCGGAGCTGTACCCGGACACCGACAGCGAGTTCGGCGACTACACCGCCGTCCGTGCCACCTGGCGCAAGGCCAAGGCCTCGGAGGAGGAGGAGGAGGAGGGAGAAGTGCCGCCACCGCCACCCTGGCCTCGTCTTCGCTTGCTTTTTTTGGGGGGGGCTTCCTGGGAGGCCCTTGTCGCCCCAGCCGCATCCGCCTCGGCATGCTGGCCAGAACGCACCCCGGGAGAGGTCCAGGGAGTAGCTCGGCGGCACGCCCTGGGGGAAGTGAGGGGGAGCAGCAAGGGCGCCCTCGAGGGCGCGAAGTTATTCGCGCTTCGCGCTTCGCGCTTCGGCTCCGATTCCTCCTCATCCTCCTCTTCTCCCCTGGGAGGCGGCGCGAGAGCGCGAAGTTACTCGCACTTCGCGCTTCGCGCAGCGCGAAGCGGGAAGTTGGGAGCCCTTGAAGAAGGCTTAGACAGCTTCTCGGGAGGCCAGAGGCCTCCCGAGGAACGTTCCCGTTCCCTCTGCACTCCCCCCCGGGCTCGCCGCCGCGTCGCGTCGACTGGCGGCGACCCCGCCGCCGCTGGCGATCCAGGCTCGGTCGGTGGTGAACGACCTGACGTTTCGGAAACGGCCGACTCTTCAAGCTTGAGCGATCCCGCGGTGTCAGAACAACGAACGCCGAAGTCGGCATGAAGCGAACCTGCCGCATTGTCGTCCGAGCGGCGCAGAATCACGGGGCGCGTCTGCGAAGACGCTCGCGCGCAAGCTGCCCGCGTAAGGCCGCGCGTGCGCGCCCTCGTCTCCAGTGTGGCGTGCCGCGCCGGCCGCGTCAGCCGCCGCGCAAGGTCGCTACTTCAACTCGCGTGAGACCCGTTTTTTCCACAGTTGGTTTTCCCACGAGGGTTCAGTCGGGCTTGTCCCTCTACAGGAGGAGTATTCAAAAACAGTCAAAAGATGGTCCGGGGACGATGAGTAGTTTTTGACTGTTTCGGGGTACTTTTTTGCTTGCATGTTTTTGATGGAGCTTTCGTTCCACATCCGCCTGTAGGGGTACATGCCCGACCTAACACGAGGGCGCCGCTCCCTCGCAGCGGGGGCCCAGCGACGGGAGGAGGACGGGGAGGGGGAGGAGGAGGGGGAAGGGGGAAGGGGAGGAGGAGGAGGAGGAGGAGGAGGAGGAGGAGGAGGAGGAGGAGGAGGAGGAGGAGGAGGAGGAGGAGGAGGAGGAGGAGGAGGAGGAGGAGGAGGAGGAGGAGGAGGAGGAGGAGGAGGAGGAGGAGGAGGAGGAGGAGGAGGACAAGCTAGGTGCGCTCGCGTCAACATCTGACATCCTACCCCTCCCTCCCATCCCTTCCCATTGAGCTACTTCATTGTCCTCTCACCGAATCGGGCTTCGCATCTGACCCTGTTACCTAAGAGGGAAAGGAGGAGGACGACGGCGCGATGAAAACGAAGACGACGACGACGAGACGACGACGACGACGACAACCACGACGACGACGACGACGGCGGCGACGACGACGACGACGACGATGAGGACGACCGGCGACGAAGACGACGACGACGACGACGCGACCGCGCCGGAGCGGCACCCGCGCCAGCTGCCCGCTGCCGTTACGCGCGTAGCATGTCATAGCACTACAGAGCGTAGCATGCCATAGCATGGCGTAGAAAACCACTGCAGAGCGTAGCATGTCATAGCGGGTTGTGGCATTGCGTAGTGAGGCATCGAAACAAACACGACAACGTCGAAAAAAAACGACGACCGCAGGGTGCAGGGCGAACGAAGCCAGATTCCAGGGATACTGAAAACCAACGGGGTCCCTATACTCGCTGTCGGGGTACACGGCTGGCGAAACAAGAGGAGGCGGAGGAAGAAAAGGATCAGGAGGTTGGGGGGGATCAGGAGGAACAAGAAAGAGGTGGAAAAGGATCAGGGGGGTCGGAAGCGGATTATGTGTAAGATAGGCCGCAAAGTGGAAAGGCGCTAAGGCGAGAGCACAATTGAAAGCACCAGCGATGGAGCCCAGAGCGTAGCATGCCATAGCACTGCAGAGCGTAGCATGTCATAGCATGGCGCAGAAGAGCAATGCTGAGCGTAGTATGTCATAGCATGGGACGCGGGACGCATGCGCTGCAGCGGCAGCACGATCTGGAACGACCAGAGGAGCAGAAATGGGACCGACGCTGCAGCGGGAGCGACATGTTGAAGAGCCGAAGAGTGCCGTAGTGCCAAGAAAACAATACGGCAGCACGATTTGGAATGAACAGAGGCGCAGACATGGGACCAACGCTGCAGCGGGAGCACCATTGTTGAAGAGCCGAAGAACGCCACTGGAGCGGAGCATATCATAGCATGGGGCCGGGGACCGTTGCACTGCAGCGGCAGCACGATTTGGAACGACCAGCGGCGCGGAAAATAGGACGAACGCTGCAGCGGGAGCAACATTCTGAAGGACCGGAAAGACTCGGATTTTCAAAAACATAGATGAAAACCAAACTCCCGGGAATCCTGTGCGGAAAAGGACGCCGCCCAAAAGGGGGGGGGGCTTTCTGCGGCCCCAAAAATCAACGAATCGACACCGGATGTGTAATCACCTCCAATGTTTTTGCCGGGGATCATTTTCTAGATTTGGGGCTTCTTAAAAAGGATCGAAAACGTCGGCGCTGCAGCGGGAGCACGTTTTGGAACAACGAGAGGCGCAGAAATTGGGCCAGCGCTGCAGCGGGAGCACGATTCGGAACGAGCGGGAGCGCGGAAATGAGGCCAGCGCTGCAGCGGGAACACGATTCGGAAGGAGCGGGAGCCCGAAAATTAGGCCAGCGCCTCAGCGAGAGCAGCATTTTAGAAAAAAACACAAGCGAAAACCCAACTCCGGGGAATCCTGTGTGTAAAAAAACAGTACGCGGGGGGGTGCCGAACATCTTCCGGACGCCATCAGGGGAAGTGGGAGAGTAGTATTCATATTGTGTAATTGTGGAGGAGGAGGAGGGGAGGAGGAGGAGGAGGGGGAGGAGGGCAGGTGGCGCCGCCGCCGTCGGGCAGCGCCGCGGCGGCGGGCGGCGCGGCTCGGGCGGGCGAAGGCTCCGAGGAGCCGCCGCGCCCGGCCGGCGAGGGCCAGCCGCCAGGCTCGACGGCTGCCGTGAGGCCTCGCAGGTGCAGCGGCGACGAGAGGGGCGAACAGCTCAGGGGAGAGCAATACCAGGGCTAAGTTCGATTCCTCCGATTCGATTCGATTCGATTTCGATGATTTCCGATTCCGATTCGATCCGATTTCGGATTCCGATTTTGGCTCAGATTTCCTAACGAAGGCCAACTAGGCTGCCGATTTCCGCCGATTCGACTTTTCCCGACTCGGCTGCCGATTTCCGCCGATCCGATTCATTTCGATCGCCGATCCGACTTGTCGATTCGATTCTGGGCTCTCCTGCAATACACGTATTCTGAAGTCGGGCCTGTCCGTCTACAGGGGGAATCTTCAAAAGTAGTCAAACAATAGTCCGGGGGCTGTCTTTTGCAGCGTTGTTTGTCCATTTCGGGGTATTGTCTGGCTATTTTTTATCATTCGTCCAAAGTCCTCCTGAAGGGGGACACGCCCGACTTAAACGTATTCGGGTGCGCCGATGGTCTATGTCTTCGAAGAGGCTCCCGGGCGAATGCGTGCAATGCCCCTCCCTGGGCAATTCGCCCCCCTCGTCGCCGTCGACAGGTGCCGCGGTCGAAAGGCACGGCTCGTCCAGGCCAGCATGGTCAAGGTTCGTTGACCAAGCAACTCGAGCAGGAGATCGACTGCAGAACCGAGTCACCCCAGGCCTGTCTTTTTCCCAACCGTGCTGTGGTGTCGGGTCTTCGTTTTGACGAGACAGCGCTCCGCGTTCCTTCCTCCTTCCTTCGTCCTCCTCTCCCTCCTCCCTCCTCCCTGCGTGCCTCTGACCTCCGCATGTCCATTTCGACACACCCCTCACACGGTTCGTGGCTCCATAGGGAGCTCCACCGAAGGCCCCAGTGACAGCGTCCTCATGCGCCCTCTCCGCCCGCCGCATGCCCATGTCGGCACGCCCCTCACACGGTTCGTGGCCCCATGTGGAGTGCTCCACTAAAGGCCCCAGTGGCAGCGTCCACATGCGCCCACACCGCCCACCGCATGCGCATGTCGGCACACCCTCCACACGGATCGTGGCCCCATGGAGTGCTCCATTACAGGTCCCAGTGGCAGCGTCCACATGCGCCCACACCGCCCACCGCATGCGCATGTCGGCACACCCTCCACACGGTTCGTGGCCCCATGGAGTGTTCCACTAAAGGTCCCAGTGGCAGCGTCCACATGCGCCCTCCCTGCCCACGGCATGCCCATTTCGGCACACCCCTCACACGGTTCGTGGCCCCATGTGGAGCTCCACCGAAGGCCCCAGTGGCAGCGTCCACATGCGCCCTCCCTGCCCACGGCATGCCCATTTCGGCACACCCCTCACACGGTTCGTGGCCCCATGTGGAGCTCCACCGAAGGCCCCAGTGGCAGCGTCCACATGCGCCCTCTCCGCCCGCCGCATGCCCATGTCGGCATACCCCTCACACGGTTCGTGGCCTCATGTGGGGCTCCACCGAAGGTCCCAGTGGCAGCGTCCACATGCGCCCACACCCCCCACAGCATGCGCATGTCGGCACACCCTTCACACGGTTCGTGGAACCATAGGGAGCTCCACGGAGTGCCCCAGTGGCAGCGTCCACATTCGCCCTCCCCGCCCGGCACGCGCCTCACACGGTTCGTGGCCCCATAGGGAGCTCCACCGAAGTCCCATCGGCAGCGTCCACATGCGCCCACACCGCCCGCCGCATGCCCATTTCGGCACGCCCCTCACACGGTTCATGGACCCATAGTGGGCTCCACCGAAGGCCCCAGCGGCAGCGTCCACAAGCGCCCTCTCCGCCCGCCGCAGGCCCATCTCGGCACACCCCTCACAAGGTTCGTGGCGGGGTATCGAGCTGTGCAGAAGGCCCCAGGCCGCCAGAAGGCTTGAGGAAGCAGCTGGAGCAGCTTGCGACGCGCACGAAGCGGTGCAGGAGGGAAGCCACGGCCTTCGCCAGGGAGCTATCGGCTTTGCCGAGTTTATCCGTGAGGCCGGACCTGGTGAGCTAGCCCGCTCGAGCACCGCCTTCTCTCGATTGCCCAACCGTTTGGCATCGCGCCGCGGGCGACCCGCGGGCGTCGCTGGAATCCCCTCGGGGCGACCAGCGCGCGTCGCGGGAACCCCGTGCTGCGCTCTGCCCAGTTCGCTCGCCCGTCGTCGCTCTGCCCAGCGGCCGGAGCCCTGCCCGCTATCGGCCAGCCGGCTAGCTCTCTCTGCTCTGCGCAGCGGGCGACCCGCGCGCGTCGTTGGGACCCCTTTTAGGGCGACCTGCGCGCGTCGCGGGGGCTCCGCGCTGCGCTGCGCCCGCAGCCTCGGCGCGGGCAGAGAGGGAGACGAAGCAGGGAAGGGCCGTCTTGGACGGTCGAGCTTTCCTCGTGCCTCCCCCTCGAGCACATCCCGGACAGAGGAAGCCGCGCCGAAGGACGTGTAGGAAACTCCACCGAAGGCCCCAGTGGCAGCGCCCGCGTGTCGCCGCCATCTCACTGCGGCGCGCCCGTCGCGCGCTTCGTGCCTCCGTGAGGATCTCCACCGAAGACGATGCTCACGACTGCGGTGCTCGCAGCTGCATCTGGTTGGGTCCTTCGCCTGGCCAAACTTCGTTCAGTCTACGAACGAATACGTAGAATGCTCGTGGATATATTAACATCGCGCGCATGCTCCGTTGATTCCGCGGAAAAATATATTCAGGGATCGATTTTTTTTGTCGTCGGTCTCCTGTTCGAGCAATGGCATAAACATCTTTTTTTCGGATTTGCGCGCGGATCTCTTGAATCAGCGATGGACCCTCCTGGCGGCGCCCCCAGCGCCGCCCGTGCGTGTTCCGCGCGCCGGAGAAGGGGGCCAGGTGCAGATCCAAGAAATTTTCGCGGAGTTCCGGAAATTCCTGCCTATTGTGCAATTTTGTTTTCTCCTCCAAAGGTGGCCCCCGGCGAGGACCGGGGCCTCCCAAATGGGGCCCGAACGTGTGGAGTCGGAGGATCGCGTCGAGCCGCCGATGCATCGCTGATGCGGTTCGATGTGGAGCCCGGGTTTCTTCACGCCGACGGAGCCGATGCATCGCCGCCGTCGCCGATCCATTGCCGATGCATCGGCGATGCATCATCGATGTGGCGCGATCAGTCGCCCCCATTTACACAGACCCCATCTGGGAAGTTTCTACAGGAGGACATCGAGAAAATCACCACGGTGATGCTGCGCAATCTGCCGGCCAGGTGCAAAACTGACCTGCTGGTGCATGCGCTGGATACGTCTGGTTTCTTGGGTACGTACGATTTTTGCTACATGCCATGCGACTTTGCCACCAGCAACAGCAAAGGGTACGCGTTCGTGAATTTCAAGTCGCCAGCTATCATGCGGTGCTTCCAAAAAGATGTGGCACGGAACGCAGCGATTCCCGAACTATCCAGACAGCCGCGCCTTGCAGGTGACCGCCGCGCACATCCAGGGATACGAAGCCAACATCACTATGGCAGAGCAGTCCGTTGGCATTCGGAATCCGAATTTCCGCCGGCTCGTCTTCAGCAGGCGGGATTCGCCAGCTGCCTTGCCAGCTTCTGGCCTCCCAACAACGTCTTCGCAATACAGTGTCTACGCAGAGGGGGCGCAGGGGCCGCTACCAAGGCCTCCGCCGCGAGAGTGTCCCCATGCCAACCGCTTCAGAGTCATGCCTCAGGACCTCGACGACGGGTTAATATTGGATATAGATGCGTGCTCGCTCTGGTGGGCGGGGAGGTGTCCGTATCCCCCCCGCCCAGGATTTGTGGCATGACTCTAGGCGTTGCGTGTGGGGACGGTTCCTTGTGGTTCGAAGGCCGCCGGGCATGTTCTCAGTGTGCGCGCCTTCAAGTTCTCAGGCGTCTGCAGGCGACTCCTTCGTCCAGCACCAGTCCGCTCCTGCCGGCTGGCCAGCCGCGCGTGGGCCAGTCGACGTCTGCCAGCTGACTGGCCGTGCGTCGAGTGAGATTTGCGCCCCAGGCCCCCGCCACGTAGCGCCGCGGCAGCAACCCGCCGCAGAGAGGCTGACCGCGCAGCCCAGGATGCACGCCTTCATGGGGCTGGCCACGGCCACAGGGCAGCCGGCTTACCTCGCCAGGTGACAGGGCGGTGTCATTCGCATCGTCTCGGAAATCGACAGGGGCTGTTTTGAATTTGTTTCTGTCCCCGACCACCACTTGTTGTTTGGTCCTTGTGTTGAATCCGCCGCGCCCGCTCATCCTTCATTCCTCCTCCCCTTCCTCCCCCATCCCCTCCCCCTTCCTTCCTCCCGCCTTTTTTCCTTCCCCTCGCCTTCCTGCCTCCTTTGTCCCTTACTCCTCCCCTTCCAGTCATTATCATCACCACTCATCACCATACTCAACACAGTCATCATCACCGTCATCATTATCATCATCATCACCATCATCAAGCGCACCTGGGCCCAAACCGCATCCCAGCAGCGCGACAGGGCAGCGCTCGTCAGACTTTCCTCTCGGGCGCAATCCCTCTCTCGAGGCGCCCAGCTGAGCGCAGCCGTCTCGAGGGCTCGCGGCGCATGGCTGGAGATGCGCGTGCTGGGACCTCTTCGACTCTTTCTGTATAACCCGCTGTCGCTGATCTCAGTGGGCAGGTGCCGCGAGGTTGCACACGAGCTCGGAGCAGATGCGGTCCTCCTTCCAGGCAGTCGCATACGGAGCTGGGCTGGTCGACGAGTGGATAATTTCGGCGGCGGGTACTGTGCAATTCATTTCGGGTGGGCTGCCTCGGCGTGGGTGAATCGTTCAGCGGGCTGCACAGTCATCCTGGGCAGACAGTTCAGATTCACAGATGTGGTGGACTTTTTCACGCCGCCGAAATTTATTGCCGGCGCAGCAGGCGCGGTGCGGGTGAAAACCGGCAGGTTCGACGTAACGCTGGTCGTCGGCTGCCCACCGCCCATTGGTGCCACGGGCAAGAAAATTGCGGTGTACGAAGCAGCGGTGAGAGCGACACACCAATGGATTGATAACATCGTGGAGGGTACGCGTGCGCGCTCTCTTCTTGCCGTGGGAATAGATGTGAACAGCGGCTTCGGCGAGAGAAGTGATGGAGTTCCTGTGGCAGAGGGACACGCTGGTTAACACAACCGAGCAAAGCAGAACTTGTCGGGGGCGACCCAGCGGAGCAGTTGTGCCATATTAGAAGCTTATGCTCACCTAGCACATGGTTTCGCGGCGGTGGCCCCATTTTTTTCGGTACCAGTGGGGCGAGTTTTACGATTGAACACTGTTTGAGTCCAGATTCTGCGATGGGGGACGTCCTCGAATGCAAGGTGAGCTACTGCCATGGGGGACGGCTACACCTCATCCCTGATCGTCGCCTACGCGATCATCTACCGCTTCTGCTCGTACTCGACTGTATACTGGAGATGCGCGGTGGAGCTTCAAGTTCTGCCGACGAGAAGTTGGTGACTCGGGATCTTCAAAAGTTACCGGAAGAATTGCAAACGGGGAACGGTCGCGACACCTTCTTACTACAGCTTGAGGACCTTTTTCACCCAGCACGAGAATGAGGTCATATCCTTTCGAGAAGATCGGCGAATCGACGAACGTTGGAGTCTGGTGAAAGCTGGTCAATAACACTTCCGGAAGCACCCGCCAGAGAGACATGCCACAGCAGAGGCACGGTTACACATTGAGAGGCGACGGCTGGTGGTGCTTCGCGCTGAAGAGCGAGAGCGAGTGGCAGAACAGGGCTCGAGAGATGCAGATAGCACTGGCGATGACGAACAGCTGGAACCCATGAAGCGTCTCACCAGGCAGCGTTGACACGGCGCGTCGAAGGCGAGCCGAGCGTCGCATGTCGTTGGAGTCGGACTTCGCTGAGGCTGAGAAGTTGGGGCATACGTTTGAGATGCGTCGGGTCGCGCATCTCTTGGCAGACTGAGCTCGTGGTGCCGAGCGACGGCAGTATCTTGCAACGCCCGAGCCACGTCCGTCGGCGTCTATTGTCGAGGCGTACATGGCGAAACCGGGCGCGGAGGGGGCATGTCTGCTGCGTGACTGTTTAGCGTTGGGCTTCTTGACTTTCGAGGCACCGCTGCCGCTGATTCCGGAGGGAGGTGCGGCTGCCTTGAGGAACATGCTGAACGCGACTTACATCGCGCGATCTGGGCCATGGGGAAGAGTGGGAAGCGCGGAGGATCAATGCCGTGGAATATCCCTGTCGAACTCCTACTTTGTTGCGTCGGTCCTGGAGGTTGTACTGCTGCCGGGCGACCTCTGCGTGGACTGGGGCAACTACCTATTGAAGAGGTGGCGCAGTCTTGTCGCAGCTGCCGCATGGAAGCTCGCATTATGGAATTTGAGGCGCGTGGCGAGGCGTTGCATTTTGCCATCGGTCGCGGTGGTCTCATGGGTACTTGCGACGCGCCCAAAGAGTTTGCCGTTGCATTTAAAGGGCCCGTGCAACGACGGCAGAGCGTGCTGCTTGGGACAACCAACTGCTGTTCAAGACGCCGATCCTGGAGCTACCTGTTCCGTGCGCTGTCGTTCAGTTTGCTGATGACTTGAAGAAGCGTCGCCTTATACTGTCTGGTTTGGATCCTGACGCACCCGCGATTATCGAACACAGCGAGGCTTTGCTCATCACGGAACTTGAGAAGGGGGGCTTCAAGCAGAACATGAAGACGTGCGAGGTGGTCACTGAACTGAGGCCGACTGAGAACTTTGAATTCAAATCACATGTCGAGCCAGTGTCTGGGAAGATACTGCCACGCGCACGGCATTTCGGTGGCAGGTGTGTATGGAATGCTAATGCAAGCGTCGAGGTCGGCTACCGCATCGACGCCCTAAAAAAGGATGGGCTGACATGGATAGGTTCTGGTTTGCTGAAGGTCCCCGCGCAATGCGACGACGGCTGTTCTTGGGCAAAGTTGTGGGGGCCGCTCTCTCTGGCATGTGCAGCCACGTCCTCGCGGAGTCTGAGCTCCATCGTCTGGGTGTTCAGATCTGCAAGAAGCTGCGAGTCATGGGTGGTGGGGCGCTGATGGCGCATGACGCGCGCGTGAAAGTTCCCGCGAACAAGCAAAGCATGAAATTGGGGAGTTGTTCCTGCGAAGGCGGCTTTGGCTATGCAAGGGATGCGGTGGTTGCGATGCATTGCCCGACGCCCTCTGGCTCATCGACAGGTTATCGCAGCTCTCTGGGGGCGCTTGGAGGGCGAGCCCTCGCCGATCGACGTCGAGGGGGAACTGGCGGTGAGTGCCGGCCCTTTCGGGGGGCAGTTCGCGCGCGACCTCGTGCTTCTGGGCGGCGTCAGTGGCGCAGAGGATTTCTTCGAAGAGTGGGCGTTGGTGGGCAGGGCTTGGCAGGAGTTATGGAGCTGCGAGGAGGTTGCCAATGCTTTTCTCAAGGTGGATGCGAAGCTGCTGGAGGCGTCGCTCACGAGGGGGGACCAACTGTGGGACAAACTCGCGCCCAAAGCCAAGGGGGCGGGGGAGCCTGAGGGGGAGTTCGCGTGCGACTTGCGGGACGCGAAGGGCGACGTTTGCGGCCTGTGCTTTGACTCCTTGGAGAAGCTGGTGGTGCGCATGACGAAGGCCCGCGGCGGGTCTCACGGCGTTCTGTGCCCGCTTAGATGCCGTGTTCTTGCGAGCCAGTGCCTGAACTGTGGCAGTCTGTTCGCTTCAAAAGATATTGCAAAACAGCGCGTGCAAGCTTCGTGGGGTCTCGGGAGACGTCGGCCTCGTGGGGGCCATCAACCGTGGGAGTTGGGGGTTCCTTCGGAAATTAAATGTAAACTCTGTGGGCTCGGTTTTATTGCGTGCCTGAATATTGCGTGCGCGCTCCTGGAGAACGCTTGCCGCGTCCCGCTCCGCGCATTGCGGGGCGCCGCCTTTTTCGCCGTGCCCGCGCTGCTGGCGGCCGTCGACGACGGGAAGGGTGGCGTCCCAGACTCGCGCCGCGTCAAGCCGCGCCAGGATGGAGGCAAGGACAAGAAGCTCAAAGGCGTCAGCGATCGAGAGCATCGTCGGTTCCTGCAGTTCCTGCTGGTGATGGTCAAGCAGCTTTTGAGGGTGGCCCAGGGCATGCGCGAACTCGGAGGATGCCTATTCGACATTTTTCTTTGCCCGTCGGACGGGGTCGAGGCTCTGAAGATGGCGGAGCAGGCGCGCGACTGCGCGGGGGCGGGGAAGATGGGCGGGGCAGGTCACCCCCATGGAGCTCCCTACATATGGGCGTTCGCGGGCTCGATCGCGGGCCCACGCGATCGAGGCGAGTCGGTGGGGGCGCAGAACGGGAAGCACCTCAACGAGATGATGGAGTGGCTCAACGACCACAACGTGGAGGACAATATTGATATGATGCGAAGTTGCCGTCTGGACAAGACGCGCGACAAAGAGAAGAAACGGGCCACCTTTGCACTGCGAGACGAACGTTTGCGCCATGCGTTGATCGCGACCCGCGTTCAGGTGGGGGTGGGGCGCAATCAGGGCAAGGTTCCAGCGTCTTTCATGGAGCGCGAGCTGCAGGAACACGTTGCGCAGCTGGTGTCGTGAGAGCCCGACAAGTTAGAGTGCCAGCCCGGCAATGCTACTTGGGCATGGGTTTTGGTGAGCCTGCTGATGTGCCTGAGAGTGTGCGCGAGCCTGCTGCTGATGCGCCGGAATTTGTACGTGAGCCTGCTGCTGTGCCTGTGCGGGTTCGTAAGCCTGCTGCTGCACCTGTGGTGCTACGTGTGCTTGCAGCTGCAGGCCGCCTTGCAGCTGCTCTGCCTGTCGGCAGCCCCGCCGTTGTGCAGGGTGTTTCGCCTGGGAATAGCTCTTTCTTTTCCCCTCCTTCGACCTCGGGGCCCACTGGGGCTCTTCCCGACCAGCGTCGCGCCGCGCCTCTCTGTGGCTCCTCGGTCCCTGCCTCTTCCCCGCCCTCCTCCAATGCTCTGGGGGCCCAGGGGGGCTCGGTGCACTCCGCGACAACTGCGGGGGCCCCCAGGGGGCCCACGACTCCCGAGGCTTGGTTGGTTTCTCTTGGGATCGGGCTGGGCAGCCCCCGCTGGAACGCTCTGATACATGGTGATAGGTTGCGCTCGATGTTGAAAAGAACGAGGCGCTAATTTTGTTTTCTCCAGTCGGTCGTAATTGCCGAGTCGGCCGGCGGGGCCAGCCGTGGGCCACCGTCGGTCTGAGGTGCGGTCCCCTCGCCCTGCGTTCCTCGCTGGTCGTCTCGGTCGAAGTCGCCGAGCGCCGCCTCTCATGCAAAGTGGTGAGTCGCGATTCCACGGCAGAAGTTTCGCAGGAACACCTTCTCACAAAATTTCGCAGTCTTAAACCTCCTTTCGGCACTGCAATGCGTGGCCCCCGGGTGAAAATCGTGCGATGGAATCCCGTGTTTCCTCCGGGTGATGACTGGAGTTTGGAGACAGCAGGTGAAGTTAGCTGATGTCTTCTTGTTATCAGGTATGGCTACTAAGAAAAACAAGGCCTACCCGACCTGTCGCGAGCTGCGCTACCACGAGCATTATCTCACGCTGAAGTTCGGCTGGGGCGGGGCGCGAGGGAGTCTGTCTAGCAAAAGCTGCGATCTCACGACGATTCGGGCGGATTTGGGCAGTGAGAGTTAAGTTCTCGCAGTTCGATTTTGCATTGATCGAGAGCTCCTCCCCCCCCGAGGTGCACCGAGGCTTGGGGCGTCCCGAGGTGTGAGGCTCTGGGGCGCAGGCTGGCGGAAACGCTGCAGGTGGCGACGGGCGGCGCGCCGAACCGCAGCACGGTCATCTCGTCTACGTGGCTGGCGCGGCATGCCGCGAGTGGCTGGAGGATGGTTTCGTGACGGTGGTCACTAGCTGGTTCCCATGTGGCCACATGGATCACCTGGCCATTTTTTCGCATGGGCCTGTCGGAGTTCAGCGCTGTGCCGTATCATATCACCTCACTCGACTTGTGCGTGCAGTGCCGCGCGATGCCATGCTGGATCGCATGATTGTCGTCGCCGAGATTGACGACCAACCCGCCTCCGCGGCCCCCCGACATGCCGGCTTGCAGTGGGATTTTTCCACCCTTAGCAGAGCGATGAAAAACGAGGAGGAGGTGGCCGGAGTTTCCAGGCACGAGGTGGAGGTAGCACTACAGGCACGTCTGCACTGTGACGGATTCATGGAAGCAGTGTCTTGGATGAGCTCGGAAACGTTGGAATCGTCATGGTAAGAACTTGTGCGCGCTATTCGAAAGTGTGCGCATGCCCGATATGCCACCAGCCGACAAGAGCGCCCCGAATGGCACGCGCGGCTGATTCGAGAGCGCGAGGCAGCACGTAGAGCACGAACGGCATCGCGATATCAGCTTGACGGAGAATTTCAAAGTGCGCGGCATCTTCGACAATGTACGAGGCAGTGTACAGCAGCACGCTTGCGGCTACTGCCCGAAAGCGAATC
>CAUYUJ010015360.1:120000-152500 GCA_963575745.1 Prorocentrum cordatum
GCGCGCGAAACAACAGCGACATTCAATGAGTACAATCTCGCGGTGTAGCAAGCAGCCCGTGTAGCGGAGCAAGAGGCAAAGCGTCTGTAGCGGCAAGGTGCCGCGCTCGATGTCCGTCCTGCTTGCGAGCAGCAAATGGTTGATAAGCAAGAAGGGCAGAGTGAACTGGGCGAAGAGGACAATCGTTCCGCGGCTGCCCTCGCAACGACGTCGGCGGAGAGGAACGCGGCCGTTGCGAGCGACGGGCGTGCGATGGCCGCCGTGCAAGTGGCCCAGGAAATGGCTGAGTCGCGAAGGCTGCGCGTGGAAAAGCTCGGCGACTGGCCGCGGTCAGCCGCGGGCGCGCAGCGGATTTGGGGCGAGCGGTGAACGTTGCGAGGCGAGCGCCCCGCCTGCCCCCGGGGCGCGCTGGCACCCGACGGGAAAGACGAGGCCGGAGATCGAGGCGAAATCCCTAGTGCCGATGTCATTTGACTGAGGTGATAACGGTGCTGACAGAAGATGTGGGCATTAATTCAGTTCCGACGCATGTAGGGAAGCTAGTCATGTTCAAGAGAAGGCGAGAGGTCGACCGTGAGGTCGTTCGGAGGTGGGCGGGCCAACGCGCCTCAGACGACGGGTCTTTGCGTTAAACAACGTGTCGAGTAAACATGTTGCCATCCGCCGGGCGGTCGACAGCCCTGCGCTGGAAGCTCTGAAGAGCAGCGAAGATCTGCTCCAAATTAACCAATGTGAAACAGGGGGAAGGTGATCTGTGGATCTCGGCCCATGTTGTCAAGCCCGATGGGCGGTGGGCAGGGCGAGGACCCCTCGATCTCTCTTATGCTCAGTTCAAACATGGCGTTTGTCCAGATCGCTCTGCCCCGCTGAGCGGGCTGTTGCGAGGGCAGTGGCTAGGCGGGGTGGGGCTGTTCGCATTATTGTTGCTGTGCGCGTGAATGCCATGCTCGGCCCCTCGGCTGTGACTGGCGAGCAGGAGAGTGGGAGGCGGGCCGAGAAGGGGGTCCTCGAGCAAGAGGCGCAGGGCCGCGGAGCCACGGTGCTTGCCTTGCTCTCGGGCCCAGCCCCGCCAGCATTCAATCCCTGATTGGAGCCTTCGCGACCCCTCCTCCTTGGGCATTGCGGAATCGCGCAATGATTGCGCTGGCGCGGCTTTTCGGGCGCCGGCGTGGCTGGGGGAGAGAGGGTGGCATTGTTTATTGAGGTGGTGTTTGTCTCTCGCGTGTTTGGCCGGGGGGCGCCGGCGTTCCCGCGGGTCAGAGAAGTGTTTTGCTCCCAGAGAGGATGGCGAAGGTGGGGTGTCCGTGGGCGTTGAAGAGGTTCGTGGGATTAGAGAGGTGCTGTTGTGGGTCTTGAGGAATTGTTCGGCGACTGTCACGAATTCGGGGTGCAGGGCCCTGCCGTCGTGGATTGTGCATTATGAGAGAGGGGGGCTGCCCCCGCGCCCCGAGGCCGCGATCTTGTTGGCCCTCGACAAACATTGTGCGTCCTCGGGGCAACTGCAGATAATCGCGAAGCCTCGCGGCGAGGCGTGCGAGGGCGGTGAAGATGGAAGGCTTGCTTGCTGGATGGAGGTCGCGTCTCCAGGCTGATTCGGGCGAGCGGCAGGCGCTCGACAGTGCGCGGCGATGACAGACGGGCCCTTCCCGCCCGCGAACAATGGATGGAAGGGTCGCGCGGTGTTGTGCCCGTGCTGTTCGCCGACGCCGGGCGCGCGGATCTGGGGGGGGGAATTCGACCCCCGCGGAATTCCTGGGTCGGCCGCGATGCCCCCCCGCCATCGAGGTCGAAACCGCTTCGGCTTTATGCGGCTAGAAAGGGTGCGGGGGGGGGGGGGGGGGGGGGGGGGCGTCGCGCGGCTGGTGGCGTCGTGGCCTCGCCCGCCAGCGATGAGAATGGAGGCCGCCTCCGGAAGCGCCGCCGCCGGGTGCCCCTCGCTGGCGAGTTTGTTCATGGCAAACTGCTGAATCTATCTGATCCAGGGGGGCCGACCGATGAGGCCCCAGTGGTTTTCGGCTGGAGGGCCCGCGCCAGTGGCGACTCCCCACGGGAGCCAGGCAGCGTGATACCCATTAGAGAACCCGTTCTTCAGCGAAGTGTCTGCGGGTTATGGCATAGATCTGAATGGGCTCATGTTTGAACTCGCGCGATCGCGATTCCATAAGTATGCGCCTCCCCCCCGCGATGGATTCGGATTTCATCGCCGCGCTTGACGAATTGCCATCGCTTGCGCGGATCGGAGATGGCAGCCATGGTCTGTCCGAGGAACAGCTGCCCTGCCTGGGAATCGTCCCTGGCAAGACGAGGCCCACTTCGTTTGCGAGTGCTTCGTGCTGCTGAGACTCGGGGCCCGTGCGTGCACGCGCGGCGCGTGGGGCCCCGTTATTGCCGCGGGTCGCAGGCTGCAGAAGATCAGTGTTCTTCCTCATTATGGACTGCGTGTAATGGAGGTGGAACCGCCTGTAGTGGTTCCCATTCCGTCATATGCGGCGCCGAATTCCGCTTGTCATCGCGGCCAACGCGGAGGTCTTTGCCCTGAAGGTGCAAAGTAGGGAGACAGTTGCTTCGCTAGAGCGAACGGCTCAACCGAGAATTTGCAATCTCAGCGGAAGCCGTGGGCCACCGCGCACGCGTCGCGGCGTTCGCGATCCTTGAGTGGATTGGGGAAGGATGGCGCAGTGCGTGCCAGTGGCTTGTTTTTCCCTTTTTATGTGGAAGTGCCGCAGAGTGGTCAAGAGGTTTCAACGGTGCGACGGCTGTCCGGCCCGATGGCCACGCGACGCTAGAGATGATATCGCGGTGTCCGGAATTGTGTTCTTCGGCTGATGCGAAATCTGGCGCCTTGCATTTCGGACTCTGGGCGTCCTTTACTGGGGCTGTGTCGGCCCTGGGAGGGCAGGGGAACTCGCTCCTGCAAGTGGCGGGGTTGCCCCGCAGGAATAGGAGTCGTTTTTTAACTTCGTTTGCATCGTCGGCCTGGTTCGTGGCGCAAGGCGAAGGCGCGGACTAAATTTGCCGCGCCTCGCCGAGGGTCGAAGCGATGCACCCGAGAGATCGACCGAGTGAAGAAGAGCATGCGCCTGTGCCTTGGCACGTGGGCGATGAGGAGTGGCTTGCGCGGGAAATAACTCGCGTTGAGCTGGATGCGCCCCGTTGATGTGCTGACCCTCTGCGCGTGCATGACGGCGGACAAATAGACCTTGCGTTCCGTGGTTGCGCGGCGCGCGTAATGCAGGGGCGTTGCGATGATATGTGGCTGGGGTTATGTATGGAGGCGGTGTCCTGAATGGTCCCACTTGCATCTGGACTGCGGAAGGTGTTCGACTCTGGCGCGATCCAGCCTGCCGGGGTTGCTCCGAGGGGAACCCATGGCATCCGCGGAAGGGATTGGGATGCCGATGGCGCTGGTCGATCCGCGGATTCGCGGGCAAGAACGGATCGGTCAGTCGAAGAGCACGGTGGGCTTTCACTTCGAACGCTATCTTGATGATGCAGAATTTTCTTGGCTTCGAGGTCATCAATGGCTGAACGTGTTGCTGCCGCGTCGATGGCTGGCAAGTCTGTCGTTCCTCCGCCCCTCCGCTGTGGTCGGGCATGGGTGGGCCTGTCGGCGCGGGCCGGGCTCCGAGTCCTGGCGCGATTGGGGGGGCGAAAGCGCGGCGGAACTGAATGCGCTTGTTCCGGGGGGTTCCCGTTCAGAGGAAAGGGCGGGGGCGCGGTGGAAAATGGGGCGAAGCAGAGGAGGTTGGGGCTCCCCCTGGGGGAACAGGGACAGCGATGCCGTCGTGGGCCGTGGGAAACATGGGGGGCATGGCAGAGACGAGCTGCCAGCGCTGGCAGCGCCAGCGGCGGCGACTGGAGCTCGGGCAGCAGGGGCAGACATAATGAAGCTGGTGGCGCCAGTGGTGGGGGCAAGAGCTCGGGGGGAGGATCGCGCGACAATGATTGGACATGTGGGTTTTCAAGTCATCGTGGGCGTGCGGCCCAGATGAGAAATTTCACTGCGCGAAGGACAATGGCGGCTGGGCAAGTCAATCGAGGACGTCGCGAGCTACGGGGCGTCGCGGTCTGCTGACCGATCAGCGCGGGGCGCCCCGCGGGCTCGGCGAATCGTGCGGGGGCCCGTCGAGCGACCGCGCCTTCGCCGCGGCGGCCGGATTAGGGGCTACGCGAAAAGTGGACCCTGTGCAATTATTTTTGGGGTTGGAGCTTCCTGGCGTGGTGTGCTGAAGGCCCGCGTGTGGATGTTCGGTCGCCCCGGTGCCTGGCGCGTGGGCAGTCGATTCTTTTCGCTGCCTTGCATGATTCTTCGGGGCGCAGTTGGCGCTCTGTCGGAAGCCAAACAAAGCGGCGCGCGCTCCGCCATGTTGTCCGTCAGCGCCGGGGGAGATTTCGCCCCGGAGATCCACGCGAAAGGATCCGCGGAACTTGGAGAAGAGGGCGAGGATACATCCTGCGTGTCAGTTTGTCTTGATCACCCGACCAAGAATCGGATATGGGGCCCAGAGTACGTTTAGAACAGCCCGTTCTGAACATACAGTGGGCCCCATTGTGCAGCCACCTTGCGGCCTTGCTGGGCCGCGCCGTCTTGGAGGCATCGCGAGGCCCAGTGCTTTCTTCCAACAGTTCTGAACAAACCCGGGGCCCCATTTTGTGAGGGGGGCCCTCACAAAATGGGAGGGGGGTTGTGCCAGGGGGTTGTGCTGGGAGTTGTGCTGGAGGGTTGTGCTGGGGGGTTGTGCTGGGGGATTGAGCTGGGGGGTTGTGCTGGGAGGTTGTGCTGGTGGGTTGTGCTGGGGGGGGGGGGTGTGCCAGGGGGTTGTGCCAGGGGGTTGTGCGGGGGGGTTGTGCTGGGGGGTTGTGCTGGGGGGTTGTGCTGGGGGGTTGTGCTGGGGGGTCGTGCTGGCAGGGGGGGGGGGTTGTGCTGGGGGGGCTGTGCTGAGGAGTTGTGCTGGGTGATTGCACTGGGGGTTTGTGTTGGGGGTAGTGCTGGGTGTGTGTGCTGGGGGATTTTGCGGAGGGGGGTTGTGCGGAGGGGGGTTGTGCTGGGGGTCGTGCTGTGCGAGAGTGTGCTGGGGGGTTGTGCTGGGATCTCCACCTGAATCGTCGTTCGCTCCCTCGCGGATTAAATCTTTATCTAGATCTCCGTTTAAATTGTTACTCGCGCTCTCGCTGCTTAAATCTTCACTTGGCTCGTCGTCGTCGTCGTGGTTCCTTGGTGCTCGTTCGTTTAGTTGTTTTCCGTTTTGTTGGTGGCCCGCGGCCGTGCCACCGTTCTGTTATGCGTTTCGTTTTCGGCTGCTCGGGGGCCGCTGTTTTGTTCACCCGCTGTTTTGTTCCAGAACGGCCCGCGCGACGCCGGCCAGCGTTTTCGCTCAAACTTCGTTTTTAAACGAAAACGAAACGTGAACAGAAAACACTGTTCAGGTTGAGCCCTGTTAGGGGCCATATTGGGCCGTGTTGGAGCCGTCTCGTGTTGTCTGGGAGGCGTCTTGGGGTTATCCTAGAGCCATCTTAGGCCGTCTTGGAGCCATCTTGTGCTTTCTTGCGGGTATCCTGGGGGCCAGGCTATATTTAGAACTGTCGGATACAGATATACTTTGAGCCCCCTCTTGAGGCTACGTTGAGGCCATGCAGGACCGTTTTGAAGCAATATTGTGCTTTCTTGGAAGCACCCTGGTGCCCAGGATATTTGTAAAACATGCGGCTCCCATTCTGATGCCATTATCGACGATGTCTTCTGAACGCATCAAGAGCAACCAACGATCACACGCGAAGTTGTGTGTTTGATCGGATTTCTTGTCTGTCCCTCGAGAATACGTGGGCAGATGGGCGACCCCATCCAACGCACGCGTAAGCATTTCCAGCATTTCCAAAAGCGAACACCAATAACCCATGGAAGTATGAGTGACGTCGACGCCGGCCCAACGACGTCGATGCCGGCCAAACGTCGTCGATGCCCGTCGTGGTCGACGTCGTCGTGTCGGCGTCGTCGACGTCGACGTGATCGGCGTTGTCTTCGTCGTCGTCATCGTCGGCGCGTCGGCTTCGGCGACTTCGACATGGTGGTGGTGGTGGTCTTCGTCGTTGTCATCGTTTGTGCCTTCGTCGGGGGGGAGGAGGAGCTGGATGATGACGACGAGGAAAACGCAGAAGCTCCTGTCCCCCCTCCCCTTCCTCCTGCTCCATGCCCCTTTTCGCCGCCCCCCTTATATCCCGCCGTCTTCACTTTCCCCGCCTCCTGGCGCAAGTTATGTATGTAATGCCCGAAGATTCAGATCCAGATCCTCCCCCAGTCCCTGCCCCCCCCGTTCCTCCCCGGCGGGCCGACTCGGCCGTGGAAGCTGCTCGGATAGCCTCGCTGGATCTGGGGGAGGCGAGGTTCGAGGATCGACGATCGACAGTGACAACAATGCTCACCATGATGGCAGCCACGAATGATGACGACTATGACGACGAGGGCGATGACACTGATGATGTTGCTAATGAGGATGACGATGCTGATTCTCAGGATGATGATGAGATGATGACGGGATGGTGATGAGATGATTATGTTGATGCTGCTGATGATTATGATTGGGACGATGCTGCTGCTGCTGCTGATCATGATGATGATGATGATGATGATGATGATGATGATGATGATAGTAACGATGATGATGAATATGATGATGATGCTGATGATGATAACGATGATGATGACGATGACGATGCCGATGATGGTGATGCTGCTGATGATGTTCATGATGATAGTGATGATACTGGTAATGATGGTGATGCTGATGATGCTGATGATGGCGATGATGCTGAAGGTGGTGATGATGCTGGTGATGGTGGTGGTGATGGTGGTGATGATGATGATGATGATGGTGATGCTGATGATGCTGATGATGATTTAGCTGATGATGACGATGATGATGGTGATGATGATTAGGAGGAGGATGAGGATGATTATGATTGTGATAATGCTGCTGATGATGATGATGATGATGATTCTGATGATGATCATGATGAGGTCGATTCTGATTATTATGATAGTGCTGCTGCTGATGATGACGATGAGGATGATGCTGCTGATGATGCTGCTGATGATGCTGTTGATGCTGCTGCTGTTGATGATGATGATGATGATGATGACGATGATGATGGTGATGATGATGATGATGATGATGATGCTGATGCTGATGCTGATGCTGATGCTGATGCTGATGCTGATGCTGATGCTGATGATGATGATGATGATGATGATGATGATGATGATGATGATGATGCTGATGATGAGCATACTGATGCGGAAACGCAGTCATTGAACTGTTAACATGGCTCGTGCTCCTCTGGCTCTGCCTTCGTTCTTTACCTTTACTCCCCCTCCTCGACCCTCTGCGTTTTCCTCGTCGTCTTCCTCCTCTTATTTCTCCTCCTGCTTCTCCTCCTCTTCCTCCTTCTCCAGAGGGGGAGGGACAGGCGGTGTGGGGGGCGGAAACAGATGAGATTAGGGAGGGGGAAGGGAGGAGAACGCAGAGGGCTGATGGGGGGACCAAAGGGGAGGATCGCGGACCAGACACCAAGATTTTTGTTCAATGGAAGTGCGAGTTCCGAGACTATGACTCTGGGAAGCATTCTCTGCGAGTGCATGCTGGCAGTTCAGCATCGCACTGCCATGCTCTTAGCTTTTGGGGCGTTTATTTTGCAAGGCCATGGCGAAGCACCCGAGCAGGTGCTGTGCCGCCACGTTCTGCCTGTGTGCCGTCACTCCGTCGCTCTGTCGCCACGCTGTGCCGCCATGCTGTGCAGTTACGCCGCTACACCTGTTTTTGATCCCTGCCTTGCAGCGCTGAAGCATCCCCCGGTCAGGTACCTTTGCACTACATCTGATCAAACATACTCCCGCGGGAAGATTTTGCCCCCCCCCCCCCCCCCAGTCTGTCATATCCGCTGCCGCGGGGGATCTTGTGCTGTGCTGCTCTGCATTTGAAGGGAAGTGCTGCGCGACATATATCGACACGCTACAGATCGGAATCCGAGAAAATCTCGAGATTCTGCCAGCCATCGTGCACTGGTGTCGGGTTCACGCCTACCCAGCGCCGCAGAACGCAGTCTGTTGCGCCCAGGCGTGCTCCTCGGGATCCCTTTGCTGGTCTGGACGCCAATCAGGCAGCCAATAGATTTGGCGGAGCAGTCACGAGGATGAACATCGCGCCAGGGCCAGCGACCAAACTAGGTTCTGGGTCCAGCATCCTATCGTTCACTAGACCAGGCCATTGAGAGCGGCAGCGCAGTTGCACCGACTATGCGACGGCAAGCGGCAATTCGGACTAGCGCTGCTGCGCTCTTCGCACCGTGGCACTTGCTTTACAGAGGAGCAAGAAGTCAAGCCGGACGTTCCAAGGCGTTCCGAGTATCCAAGGTTTGCTAAGGTTCTTGCGCTTGCTCCAGAACCGGGGGCCACCACGTCTTTCGAACTTCTTGGAACGGCCTGAGCCAAGCGTGTCATGACATGCTTCGCGTCTTCTTTTTGCATCCAACGCTCTGTGCCCCAGGTTGCGAACAATGTGCTCGATGCACGGCCACCTTACGTTCATTTTGTTTGCTCGCAGCTTGCCGCACTTCTGTTATGAGCTGACCAACAACCTCCCTTGTTTGGGCTGGGCCAATCAGGCGCACCACGTGATTCTCTGCTGGAACACTTCAGGAACCGAGAGTACGGACGTAGCCCGCAATGTTGTTTAGAGCTAGCCCGCAGCAGAAGGTTGGTTTGGGTGGTGTTTCGGATTGACCTTGGCAAACTGGGGGGTCTCTGGGCTTCGTCATGCTGAGCGACAAAGCGTGCTTCTGCTGGGGCGGAGCCTTGGCAGAGGCGATGCTGTCGAGCACGTGGGTGAAGAGCGGTGGGGAAGACCACAGGAGGTTCTTACATATCGACTACAAGACAGCACAATTTTTTAATGGGGTGTGCTGCGGGGAGAATGAGCAACTTTCCAAGGCTACCCTTGCATCCTCAGGATGAGCAACTTTCCAAGGCTACCCTTGCATCCTTCCCCTTCGGCCCAGCCCTGGCCGCTTTCGCTGGCTGCGCCCCGCTCGCAAAGTGTCGACATGGCCTTCCAAGGCCCTGGCATCCTTCTCGTGCGTCCTTCTGCTACGGGTTGACTGTACGGTCTGGAGTCTAAGTATCCTCGTCGTCATCCTCCTCCCATCCTTGCCAGAGCGCCAGTCGCTCCGTGGAGCCGCGCTGTCTCGTGCACGCCAAGGAGACGCCCGTGAAGTTCCCTGACCACCCCGGAGTCGTACTTTCCGAATCTCGTGGCGTCGCCGTCTGGACCTCCTTCGAATGCGCTGTCGGTCGAGAAGCGAAGCTCATCTCTGAGGCGACGAGCAGTCGCTGCTCTCGTGCTTCTGGACACAGGCATGTGCTGCTCTACTCCTGCGCATCTCACGGCCCCAGGGGGCCTTCTGGTCGCCCCTGCTGGGTCACGGGTCTCCTGGACATCCCGTGTTCCTCACACCGGGCCCCATGCGGGTCAAGAGGGCGACCTGGTGCTAGCCAGCCGTTGGAAAGCAACATTGCGGGAGGCCGCCAGGACGGCCCCGGAGGCCTCACGCTTGGCCCAAGTGGCTCCGAAAAGCGTTCGAGATGCACTCCCTCTTCGCCTCTGGTCAGCCGCGGAACGGGCAGAGCAGGCAGCGGGCAGCGAGTCGGAGTCGCCGCCGTTCCCCAACGCAGTAGTCGCATGGGGAGTCGCCATGAGTGCGCAGCTCCGTCTCAATGCGTGGGCCATGTCAAGCGGCTGGCCAGGTTAATCAGTCGTGGCGCATGCCGATGGCAGGAAGTCGCGGCCGAAAGCATCCGCCTCGTCTGCTCCCTGCTTCTCCATCTTGTTTCTTCTCCTATTCTAGACGCTTCGCGTAACCCCACCAGCCCATCCAGAAACGATCTCCAGACGTGTTGCCCTGATGAGGGATGTGGCGGATAATGCAGTGGAATGAAGGGCTGGGCTGGGTAAGACGTCGTACCCCAAGAGGGGGAGGGTGGAGGAGGAACCGGAGGAAGAACAGGACGAAGAGGAGGGAGAGGGGGAGGAGGGACGAGGAAGAGGAGGACCAGGCGGATGATGATGATGATGCTGATGATGGTGATTCTGATGATGCTGAAGATGACGATGATGATTATGATGATGCTGATGCTGACGATGCTGATGCTGATGATGCTGATGATGATGCTGATGCTGATGACGATGTTGCTGATGATGATTATGATGCTGACGATAATGATGATGATGCTGATGATGCTGATGATGCTGATGATGCTGATGATGCTGATGCTGATGATGATGACGATGATGCTGATGATGCTGATGATGATGATGCTTATGATGCTTATGATGCTGCTGCTGATGCCGATGATGATGCTGATGATGATGATCATGATGATGCTGCTGATGATGATGCTGATCATGCTGATGATGCTGCTGATGATGCTGATGATGATGATGATGGTGCTGACGATGATGATGATGATGCTGATGATGATGATGATGATGATGATACTGATGATGATGATAATGATGATGATGATGATGATGATGACGACGACGACGATGATGATGATGATGATGATGATGATTATGATGATGATGATGATGATGATGATGATGATGCTGATGCTGATGATGATGGTGATGATGATGATGATGATGATGATGATGATGCTGATGCTGGTGATGATGATGATGATGATGGTGATGGTGATGATGTGGTGATGATGATGATGATGATGATGATGATGATGATGATGATGGATGATGATGATGATGATGATGATGATGATGATGATGATGATGATGATGATGATGATGATGATGCTGATGATGATGATGATGATGATGATGATGATGCTGATGATGATGATGATGATGATGATGATGATGATGATGATGATGAGATGATGATGATGATGATGATGATGATGATGATGATGATGATGATGATGATGATGATGATGATGATGATGATGCTGATGATGCTGATGATGCTGATGATGATGATGCTGATGATGCTGATGATGCTGATGATGATGCGGATGATGATGATGAGGAGGAGGAGGAGGAGGAGGAGGGGGAGGAGGAGGCGGAGGGCGAGCAAGGAAGGCCAGAGGCCTCTTGGATGCCTCTCGGAGTCTCTTGGGATTTTTTTCCGAGAGCTCCTCGGAGTCCCCTTGGGGTGTCTTGGGGACCCCTTGGCAGTCCCGGGGGCCTATCGGGGCGTCTTGGGGAGCCTCTTGGGGAGCCTTCTGGGGAGCCTCTTTTGGGGGCCTCTTTGTGAGGCTCTCGGGAGCTTTTTGGGGGTATCTTGGGGGGCATCCGTGGGGGGCCTCTTGGGGGCCTCCTGGGCACCCTTGGGGACGTCTTTGGGCACCCTTGGGAGCTTCGGGGGCCATCTTGGGGCCAGATCGACCAAAGGAAGGGAGCTCCCAAAGGCGGGTCCCCCCCCCCCCCCCAGGAGGCCAACATGTGGCCAAAAGCTCAGTGAAACCAATGGCTTTGGCTTCCTCGCCGAGGCCATCTTGGACGCTGAAACGTCTCGCGGACCCCCCCGTCCAGACCCAGGGAGAGGGGGTATGGGAGAGGTGTCAAGACACCCTCCCAGACCGCAAGCCGTCTCGCTCACTCCCACCCGCTGTCCCACCCGCCCATCCACTCACCCTGGGAGCCTCGGGGTCTTCTTGGGGCCATCTTGGAGGAGATCGATCGAAGGAGGGGAGCTCCCAAATGAGGGACCCCCTCAGGATGCCAAACTGTGGCAAACACCTTCGTAAAACAAAAACGATGGTTTTGACTTCCTTGTCGAGGCCATCTTGGACGCTCCAATGTCTCGCGGACCCCCCTTCTAGACCCAGAGGGAGGGGGTTTGGGGGAGGGGTCAGGACACCCTCCTACATAACAAGCCGTCTAGGTCACTCCCACCCGCCTACATCAGTAACACCCAAGCCTCAGCATGTTCAACGGTCGTCCTGGGATGGGCAGCTTCTGGAAACCAAAACCGACCCCATGTGCGCGACGCTGGGGCGAGGTGCGCCACACGTGCCAGGCGAGACGCGCGCGCCAGTCACCCCTGGGGCCCGAGCGTGCCAGGCACTCCTGGTGCGCAAGATGCGCCACGTGCTCCACGTGCGCCAGGTGTGCCGCATACTCTAGCCGGGCTAGGTGCGCCTGCGCACGTGACAGCACACATCGAGAAACATGTCGGCTCACACCATCCTTGTCGAAAAGCAGTGCCCATTGTTGTGTCTGGTGGGCCTGCGCACAGCAGGTCGTACGCCACCACCCCCGCCGTCCCTGTCAAACGCCACTTGACAGTGATCGCCGGGTAGCCGCGCATGATCCAGATTTAGCCGCGAGGTGCATACTGTATTGTTTTTTGATGGCCCTGCGCACAACAGGCAGTATGCTGACACCGCTGCCGTCCCTGTCAAAACAGCAATACAAAATGCTCGCGGGCCTCGCGAATATGACTCACGACCCCTAAATTGTGCTGTGTTTTCTGACAGGGATGGTCGGGGGGTACGCATCGGGTTGGTTGCGCATGCTCCAAATTTGGAGGCAGAGTGTGTGCTGTATTGTTTTTTGAAAGGGATGGTCGGGGGGGAGCATCGGGTCGGCATTTTTCCTGGCTGGCTGCCCGTCGCCTGGGGGAGGGGGTGTATATTAATAGGGAACAGTGATCGGCCCCTCCCCGAAGGGGAGGAAGGGGGTTGAAAGAGGAAACTCGATAAACCACTCGCGCCCTAACGGGCTCGCAGGATGCCGAGGCATGCCGGGCATTGAGAGAACGCCCGCTAAGAGATGTGAGGAATTCTGTCTCGCTTCACTGGGTTTTTGCATTCGCCTAGTCTCAGTGTCCGTCTCCTTCCTCTGTGTCTGTGTCTACCAAAGTGAGAAAAAGGGGGGATGGTGCGGTGGTGGCGCAGGGCTTCTCAAACCAAGTGTCTTTCTGTGTTCTCAGTGCTTGGCGTCTCCTGGGCATCCTGTGCGACCTTGGGCCTCCTGGACATCCCGTGTTCCTTACGTCGGGGTCAAGGCGGGCCAAGAGGGCGACCTGGTGCCGGCCAAGAAACCACTACGGGCGGCCGCCAGGGCAGCACACGAGGCCTCCAATCCGACCCACATGGCCCTGGTAAGTGCTCGAGATGCCCTCGCCCTTCGCCTCCGTTCTTCCCTCCCTCCCTCCTCCGCGGAAGCAGTGGCCAGGCAGTGGGCAGCGGGTCGGAGTCGCCGCCGAGCCCCACGCAGTAGTCGTGCGGAGAGGCGTTCATTTGAGCGACGTAGTTGTCGCCATGAGTGCGCAGCTGCGTCTTAATCCGTGGGCCATGTCAAGAGACTGGCCAGGGTAAGTAGTCGTGGCGAGGAAAACGAGGAAAAGGAGGAGGAGGAGGAGGAGGAAAACGAGGAAAAGGAGGATAACGACGAGGAAAACGCAAAAGCTCCTGTCCCCCCTTCCCCCTCCTCCTCCATGCCCCATTTCTCCGCTCCCCTTACCTCCCGCCGTCTTCACTCTCCCCGCCCCCTGGCGCAAGCTGTGTATGAAATACCCGAAGACTCAGATCCATATCCTCCCCCGGCCCCTGCCCCCCCCGCTCCTCCCCCGCCGGCCGACTCGGCCGTGGAAGCGGCTTGGATAGCCGCGCTGGATCTGGGGGGAGACGAGGCTCGAGGATCGACGATCGACAGTGACAACAATGATTATCATGATAACGGCCGCGCAATGATGACGACTATGACGATGATGACGATGTCAATGATGATGCTGCTGATGATGCTGCTGATGATGGGATGATGTTGAGATGATGAAGCTGATGATGATGCGGATGCTGATGCTGCTGCTGATGATGATGATCATTATCAGGATTCTGATGGTAACGATAGTGATGATGAAGATAATGATGACGATGACGATGATGACGATGATGACAACGATGCTGCTGCTGCTGATGATGATGATGATGATGCTGCTGATGATGATGATGCTGACGATGCTGATGATGCTGCTGATGATGCTGATGATGCTCATGATCATGACGATGATGGCGATGATGCTGCTGATGATGATCATGCTGTTGGTGATGATGGTGGTGATGGTGATGATGACGGTGATGGTGATGATGATGGTGATGGTGATGGTGGTGGTGTTGATGATACTTAAGCTGACTTCGCTGATGATGACGATGATGATGCTGGTGATGATGACGATGATGATGATGATGATGATGATGATGATGATGATGATGCTGAGCAAATTGTGATGATGCTGATGATGAGGATTATGATGATGATGATGATGAGGATGATGGTGGTGTTGGTGATGGTGATGATGCTGCTGATGATGATGATGCTGATTATGTTTATTATGATGATGCGGCTGTTGATGATGACGATGATGACGATGCTGATGATGCTGATGATGATGATGATGCTACTGCTGCTGCTGCTGCTGCTGATGATGATGATGATGATGATGATGATGGTGAATACACTGATGCGGAAACATAGTCGGCTAATCGGGACGGCCATTGAACTGACAACATGGCTCTTGATCCTCTGGCTCTCCCTTCGATCTTCCCCTTTACTCCCCCTCTTGGACCCTCTGCGTTTTCCTCGTCGTCTTCCTCATCGTATTTCTCCTCCTCTTCCTCCTCCTCCAGGGGGGGAGGGACAGGCGGTGTGAGGGACGGAAACAGATGAGATTGGGGACAGGGAAGGGGGGAGAACGCAGATGGCCGATGGGGGGGACCTCAGGGGAGGATCGAGGACCAGGGGAGGACCAGAGGACCAGGATGTTCAATGGAAGTGCGAGTTCCGAGACTATGACTCTGGGAAGCGTTCTCTGCGAGTGCATGCTGGCAGTTCAGCATCGCATCGCCATGCTCTTAGGTTGGAGGCGTTTATTTTGCAAGGTCATGGCGAAGCACCCGAGCAGGTGCTGTGCCGCCACGTTCTGCCTGTGTGCCGTCACGCCGTCGCTCTGTCGCCACGCTGTGCCGCCACGCTGTGCCGTTAGGCTGCTACACCTGTTTTTGATCCCTGCCCCGCAGCGCTGAAGCATCCCCCGGTCAGGTACCTTTGCACTACATCTGTTCAAACACACTCCCACGGGAAGCTTTTGCACCCCCCCCCGCCTGTCATATCCGCTGCCGCGGGGGATCTTGTGCTGCGCTGCTTTGCACTTGAAGGGAAGTGCTTCGCGACATATATCGACATGCTACAGATCGGAATCCGAGAGAATCTCGAGATTCTGCCAGCCATCGTGCACTGGTGTCGTGTTCACGCTTACCCAGCGCCGCAGAACGCAGTCTGTTGCGCCCAGCCGTGCTCCTCTGGATACCTTTGCTGGTCTGGACGCCAATCAGGCAGCCAATAGATTCTTCAGCCTTGCGCCACATCCGCCGACCCCTTGTTTTTGAGTTCGCGGATCGGACGGAGCTCCAGGGGGAGGGGCTTGGGGAGGGGGACGTATCTCACACGCCGATGGTGGGAATGCGGAGGCAGCGAATCGCAAACGGAAAACCGAGGCGGACGCGAAGCAGCTGACGTGCGCGGCGTGCCGAGAAGCGTTCTCGGACGCGAAACATTTGAAGCCGAAGCAAGTGGAAGTTCATCGAGCGGCGAAAGGGACCAAAGTGGTGTGCGGAGGCTGCAAGGACCTCGGGTTCACAGCCCGAAGTTACCAGGGTTACCAGTGCAGCGGCGCGTGCACGAGAAGACTACCGAAGTCGGTGTTCCCCGACCCGCACAATGCCCCGCGCGATGCCCAAAAGGGCACCCTGATATGCAAGACTTGCACATGATGCCCAATCGGGCGCGCGTGCTGGGGACGAAAGGGGGGAGGGGGAGAGAGGGATGGGGGGAAAATAATCGGGGAGGATGAGGATGAGGCGACGGAGGAAGAGGAGGAGTGGGCGAGGAGGAGATGGAGGAGGAGGAGGAGGAGGAGGAGGAGGAGGAGGAGGAGGAGGAGGAGGAGGAGGAGGGGGAGAGGGAAGAGGGACACATAGACACGGCGGTATGGGCACCCCCGACGCGCACGCGCGTCGCGCCGCGCGCGGGCGCTACGCCGCGCGCGTGGGCGAGCGACGGCGGCGAGGGAAGACGGCGACGGCTTCTCGCGGGACTCTTGGAGGCAGTTCCGAAGCCTCTCGGGGGCCGTTTTGGGGCCGTTTGGCGCCCTCTTGGGGGCTTTTTGGGGCTTCTTGGGGGCGTCTTGGGGGCCTCTTGGGGACCTCTTGGGGCCTCTTTGGGCCGTTTTGGGGCGGCACGCTCGGATTGTCGGTTCAAGCTCCACCTCTCGGGCCCCTTCTGAGGCCGTCTAGGGGCCCTCTTGGGCCGCCTTGGGGGCCTCTTGGGCCGTCTTGGCGCCCTCTTGGGCCGACTTTTGCGCCTCTTGGGGGCCTCGTGGGCCGTTTTGGCGCGGTGTTGGTGTGCTCTTGGATTGTTTTCCGCGCCGTAAAGGCCGACAATTCGTACATGATCAAAATGTACGTTTTCCTATAGAATTTTGCCGATTTTCGGCTCTTCGGCCCTGCTGAGGACTGCTCTTGGAGGCCTCTTGGGCCGTCTTGGGGGCCTCTTGGCGCGTCTTGGGGCCATCTTCGGCGTCTTGGGGCGCTCGTTTGGCGTCTCGGGGCCCTCGTGGGCCGTCTTGGAGACGTCTTGGGACCTTCTTGGCCCGTCTTGAGCCCCATTTGGGCCCAAAAGAGGCCTGTGACTCGCTCGGCGTGGGCCCGGGGGGGGGGGCCGGGGAGGGGGGGGGTCAAATCGCCGGTTCGGGGTCCCTCGGGGGGGACAATGGGGGGGGAACTATCTCACACGCCTAGGGACCCACAAGGGGTCGGCGGATTGGCGGAGCAGTCACGAGGATGAACATCGCGCCAGGGCCAGCGACCAAACTCGATTCTGGGTCCAGCATCCTATCGTTCACTGGACCAGGCGATTGAGGGCGGCAGCGCAGTTGCACCGACTATGCGAAAGCAAGCGGCAATTCGGACTAGCGCTGCTGCGCTCTTCGCCCCGTGGCACTTGCTTTACAGAGGAGCAAGAAGTCAAGCCGGACGTTCCAAGGCGTTCCGAGTGTTGAAGGTTTGCGATTGTTCTTGCGCTTGCTCCAGAACCGGGGGCCACCACGTTTTTCGAACTTCTTGGAACGTCCTGAGCCAAGCGTGTCATGACATGCTTCGCGTCTTCTTTTTGCATCCAACGCTCTGTGCCCAAGGTTGCGAACAATGTGCTCGATGCGCGGCCACCATACGTTCATTTTGTTTGCTCACAGTTTGCCGCACTTCTGTTCTGGGCTGGCCAACAACCTCCCTTGTTTGGACTGGGCCAAGCAGGCGTACCACGTGATTCTCTGCTGGAACACTTCAGGAACCGAGAGTACGGACGTAGCCCGCAATGTTGGTTAGAGCTAACCCGCAGCAGCAGGTTGGTTTGGGTGGTGTTTCGGATTGGTCTTGGCAAACTGGGGGGTTTTGGGCTTCGTCATGCTTAGCGACAAAGCGTGCTTCTGCTGGGGCGGAGCCTTGGCAGAGGCGATGCTGTCGAGCACGTGGGTGAAGAGCGGTGGGGAAGACCACAGGAGGTTCTTACATATCGACTACAAGACAACACATTTTTTTGATGGGGTGTGCTGCGGGGAGAATGAACGACTTTCAAAGGCTACCCTTGCATCCTCAGGATGAGCAATTTTCAAAGGCTACCCTTGCATCCTTCCCCTTCGACCCAGCCCTTGCCGCTTTCGCTGGCTGCGCCCCGCTCGCAAAGTGTCGACATGGCCTTCCAAGGCCCTGGCATCCTTCTCGTGCGTCCTTCTGCTACGGGTTGACTGTACGGTCTGGAGTCTGAGTATCCTCGTCGTCATCCTCCTCCCATCCTTGCCAGAGCGCCAGTCGCTCCGTGGAGCCGCGCTGTCTAGTGCACGCCAAGGAGACGCCCGTGAAGTTCCCCGACCACCCCGGAGTCGTACTTTCCGAATCTTGTGGCGTCGCCGTCTGGACCTCCTTCGAATGCGCTGTCGGTCGAGAAGCGCAGCTCATCTCTGAGGCGACGAGCAGTCGCTGCTCTCGTGCTTCTGGACACAGGCATGTGCTGCTCTACTCCTGCGCATCTCACGGCCCCAGGGGGCCTTCTGGTCGCCCCTGCTGGGTCACGGGTCTCTTGGACATCCCGTGTTCCTCACACCGGGCCCCATGCGGGTCAAGAGGGCGACCTGGTGCCAGCCAGCCGTTGGAAAGCAACATTGCGGGAGGCCGCCAGGACGGCCCCGGAGGCCTCACGTTTGGCCCAAGTGGCTCCGAAAAGCGTTCGAGATGCACTCCCCCTTCGCCTTTGGTCAGCCGCGGAACGGGCAGAGCAGGCAGCGGGCAGCGAGTCGGAGTCGCCGCCGTTCCCCAACGCAGTAGTCGCATGGGGAGTCGCCATGAGTGCGCAGCTCCGTCTCAATGCGTGGGCCATGTCAACCAGCTGGCCAGGTTAATCAGTCGTGGCGCATGCCGATGGCAGGAAGTCGCGGCCGAAACCATTCGCCTCGTCTGCTCCCTTCTTCTCCATCTTGTTTCTTCTCCTATTCTAGACTCTTCGCGTAACCCCACCAGCCCATCCAGAAACGATCTCCAGACGTGCTGCCCTGATGAGGGATGTGGCGGATAATGCAGTGGAATGAAGGGCTGGGCTGGGTAAGACGTCGTACCCCAAGAGGGGGAGGGTGGAGGAGGAACCGGAGGAGGAACAGGACGAAGAGGAGGGAGAGGGGGAGGAGGGACGAGGAAGGAGGAGGACCAGGCGGATGATGATGATGCTGATGATGATGATGATGATGGTGATTCTGATGATGCTGATGATGACGATGATGATTATGATGATGCTGATGCTTACGATGCTGATGCTGATGATGCTGATGATGATGCTGATGCTGATGACGATGCTGCTGATGATGATTATGATGATGACGATGATGATGATGATGATGATGATGATGATGATGACGACGATGCGGATGATGTTGTTGATGATGATGATGATGATGATGGTGGTGGTGGTGATGCTGAGACGCTGCTGATGATGATTATGATGGTGATGCTGATGATTACGATGATGATTATGATGATGATGATGATGATATTGATGATGATGCTGCTACTGCTGCTGATGATGCTAATGCTGCTAATGATGATGACGCTCATGATGTTGATGCTGTTGATGATGCGGATGATGCGGATGATGCTGATGATGCTGATGCTGATGCTGATGCTGCTGCTGCTGATGATGTTGATGTTGATGTTGATGTCGGTGTTGTTGTTGATGATAATGATGATGATGATGATGATGATGATGATGATGATGATGCTGATGATTATGATGATGATGCTGCTGATGATAATGATGATGAGGTTGATGCTGATGACGATGCTGATGATGATGATGATGATGATGATGATGATGCTGATGATGATGATGATGATGATGATCATGATGATCATGATGATGATGGATGATGATGATGATGATGATGATGATGAGATGATACGACGATGATGATGATGATGATGATGATGATGATGATGATGATGATGAATGATGATGATGATGATGATGATGATGATGATGATGATGATTATGTGATGAGATGATGATGATGCTGATGATGATGATGATGATGATGATGATGATGATGATGATGATGATGATGATGATGATGATGATGATGATGATTGTGGTGGTGGTGATGATGAGGAGGAGGAGGAGGAAGCGGAGGAGGAGGAGGAGGAGGAGGAGGAGGAGGAGGAGGAGGAGGAGGCGGAGGTCGAGCAAGGAAGGCCAGATGCCCCCTGTATGCCTCTCGGAGTCTCCTAGGATTTTTTTTTGAGAGCTCCTTGGAGTCCTCTTGGGGTGCCTTGGGGGTCAATTGGCAGTCCTTGGGGCCCATCGGGGCATTTTGGGTGCCACTGGGGAGCCTCTTGGGGAATCTCTTGGGGGCCTATTGGGGGCCTCTCGGGAGCCTCTTGGGGGAACCTTGGGGGCATCGTGGTTGGCCTTTTGGGGCCTCCTCGCCACCCTTGGGGACGTCTGTGGGCACCCCTCGGAGCTTCGGGGGCCATCTTGGGGCCATCTTGGAGGAGATCGACCAAAGGAGGGGAGCTCCCTAATGCGGGTCCCCCCCAGGAGACCAACATCTGGCCAAAAGCTCAGTGAAACCAATGGCTTTGGCTTCCTCGCCGAGGCCATCTTGGACCCTCAACGTCTCGCGGACCCCCCCCGCCAGACCCAGGGAGAGGGGGTATGCGGGGGAGGTCAAGGCACCCTCCCAGACCGCAAGCCGTCTCGCTCACTCCTACCCGCTGTCCCACCCGCCCATCCACCCACACTGGGAGCCCCGAGGTCTTCTTGGGGCCATCTTGGAGGAGATCGATCGAATGAGGGGAGCTCCCCAATTAAGGACCCCCCCAGGATGCCAAACTGTGGCAAGCACCCTCGTAAAAACGATGATTTTGGCTTCCTTGTCGAGGCCACCTTGGACGCTCCAATGTCTCGCGGACCCCCCCTCTAGACCCAGAAGGAGGGGGTTAGGGGGAGGGGTCAGGACACCCTCCCAGGTAACAAGCCGTCTAGGTCACTCCCACCCGCCCTCACAAAACAGAAGTAGCACCCAAGCCTTAGCATGCTCAGCGGTCGTCCTGGGATGGGCAGCTCCTGGGAACCCAAACCGGCCTCATGTGCGCGACGCTGGGGCGAGGTGCCCCACGCGTGCCAGGCGAGACACGCGCGCCAGGCACCCCTGGGGCCCGAGCGTGCCAGGCACGCCTGGTGCGTCAGATGCGCCACGTGCTCCACGGGCGCCAGGTGTGCCGCATACTTTAGCTGGGCTAGGTGCGCCACGTTCGGGCCACGTGCAGAGTGTGTCAGGTGCGCCTGCGCACGTGACAGCACACATCGGGAAACATGTCGGCTCACACTTTCCTTGTCGAAAAGCAATGCCCATTGTTGTGTCTGGTGGGCCTGCGCACAGTAGGCCATACGCCACCACCCCCGCCGTCCCTGTCAAACACCAGTTGACAGTGATCGCGGGGTGGCCGCGCATGATCCAGATTAAGCCGCGAGGTGCATATTGTATTGTTTTTTTGATGACCCTGCGCATAGCAGGCAATGTGCTGACACCGCTGCCGTCCCTGTCAAAACAACAATACAAAGTGCTCGCGGGCCTCGCGACTATGAGTCAAGGCTTTGCCCTAAAGCGTGCTTTGTATGGTTTTCTGACAGGGATGGTGGGGGGGCCGCACCGGGTTGGTTGCGCATGTTCCAAATTTGGAGGCAGAGTGCTCTCTGTATTGCTTTTTGACAGGGATGGTTGGGGGGGGGCATGGGGTCGGCATTTTTCCTGGCTGGCTGCCTGTCGCCTGGGGGAGGGGGTGTATATAAATTGGGGACAGTGATCGACCCCTCTCCGAAAATGGAGGAAGGGGGTTGAAAGAGGAAACTCGCTAAACCACTCGCGCCCTAACGGGCTCGCAGGATGCCGAGGCATGCCGGGCATTGAGAGAACGCCCGCCAAGAGATGTGAGGAATTTTGTCTCGCTTCACTGGGTTTTCGCATTCGCCTAGTCTCTGTGTCCGTCTCCTTCCTCTGTTCTGTGTCTACCAAAGTGAAGAAAAGGGGGGATGATGTGGTGGTGGCGCAGGGCTTCTCAAACCAAGTGTCTTTCTGTGTTCTCAGTGCTTGGCGTCTCCTGGGCATCCTGCGCGACCCTGGGCCTCCTGGACATCCCGTGTTCCTTACGTCGGGGTCCTGGCGGGTCAAGAGGGCGACCTGGTGCCCGCCGAGAAACCACTACGGGCGGCCGCCAGGGCAGCACACGAGGCCTTCAATCCGACCCGCATGGCCCCAATAAGTGTGGAGGTGCCATCGCCCTTCGCCTCCGTTCTTCCTCCTTCCCTTCCTCTTCCCTGGAAGCAGTGGCCAGGCAGTGGACAGCGGGTCGGAGTCGCCGCCGAGCCCCACGCAGTAGTCGTGTGGAGAGGCGTTCATTTGAGCGACGTAGTTGTCGCCATGAGTGCGCAGCTCCGTCTTAATATCCGTGGGCCATGTCAAGAGGCTGGCCAGGGTAAGTAGTCGCGGCGCATGCCGATGGCAGGAAGTCGCGGCCGAAACCACTTGCCTTGTCTGCTCCCTGCTTCTCCATCTTGTTTCTTCTCCTATTCTATACGCTTCGCGTAACCCCACCAGCAGCCCATCCAGAAGCGATATCCAGACGTGTTGCCCTGATCAGTGATGTGGAGGATAATGCAGTGTAATAAAGGGGTGGGCTGGGTAAGACGTCGTATCCCACGAGGGGGAGGATGGAGGAGAAGTCGGAGGAGGAGGAGCGGGATGAGGAAGGGGGAATCAGGGAGGAGGAGGGAGAAGGAAGGAGGAAACCCAGGCGGATGATGATGCTGCCAGTGATGCCGCTGCTGGTGATGATGATGCTGATGATAAATGTGCTGATGATGATGATGATGATGATGATGATGATGATGCTGATGCTAATGCTGATGCTGCTGATGACGATGATGATGCTGCTGCTGATGATGCTGCTGATGATGATGATGACGATGATGCTGCTGCTGATGATGATATGTCGGTGACGACGATGGTGATGCTGATGATGAGGATGGATGTTGATTGTGATGATGCTGATGATGATGGCGATGCTGATGCTGATGATGATGCTGCTGCTGATGATGCTGATTCTGCTGATGATGCTTAAGCTGCTGCTGCTGATGATGCTGATGCTGAAGGTGATGCTGATGCTGATGCTGATGTTGATGGTGGTGATGCTGATGCTGGTGATGGTGTTGATATTGATGTTTAGGTTGATGCTGATGATACTGTTGATGATGCTGATGCTGATGATGATGCTGATGTGCACGATGATGAGTATGATGGTGGTGCTGCTGCTGCTTCTGATGATGATGATGATGATGATGATGAGGATGAGGATGAGGATGATGCTGATGATGATGAGGATGCTGATTATGCTGATGACGTTGATGATGATGATGATGCTGATGATGATGCTGATAATGATGATGATGCTGATGATGATGCTGATGATGATGATTATTATGATGATGATGATGCTGATGATGATGATGCTGATGATGCTGATGATGATGATGATGATGATGATGCTGATGATGCTGATGATGATGATGATGATGATGATGATGATGATGATGATGATGATGATGATGATGATGCTGGCGATGCCGATCACGATCACGATCACGATGACGTGGAGGAGTCGGAGGAGGAGGAGGAAGACGAGGAGGAGTCGGAGGCGGAGGAGATGGAGGAGGAGGAGGAGGAGGAGGAGGAGGAGGTCCGTATCCATTTTGGTTCAAGATGGTCAGGGGCCCTCTGAGTGGAAACGTAAGCCCACGTCTCTGCACACTGCTGTTGTCCTATCTGTCAGCACCTGTCTCCGATGGCGTGGTGTGGTGGCAGCAGGGCTCCTCTCAGCAGTGGTGGCCCGGATCAGTGGTTGCAAGTGCCGCACCGAGGTCTGCCACGCGTGGATCAGCATAGCCAAGAAGTGTCGGGGTGCGGGACTGAGGAAGAGCTGGGCCCAGTTCTGAATCCCGCAGGCCTGATACCACTCTCCATTGACATCAAGGGGCATGAAACAGCGCCCCTACTCTGGTTTACAGGGCGCTGTGCGCTGAAATACTGGATGTCCTGTCGTGCTGATGGTACACCTGCTTGACAGTGCCGCGTTCTGGCGGCTCTAGGCTGTGGGTGGTTTCCCAGGAGTGTTTACAGTATCACTCACCTGTACCAGTGTTTGATGTTTTTTTTTTTTTTTTTTTTTTTTTTTTTTTTTTTTTTTTTTTTTTTTTTTTATCCCTCAATGGAAGGCCGGCGCTGCTCCCCTCGATGCAGCTGTGGGCACCACGACGTCCTACACGGAGTCAGCGGCCCAGGTCGACAAGAGCGAACAGATCGCGTCGCTCGAGAATGCTTTGCGGGCCTTGCCGCCAGGAGCCGAGTACCAGAGCACGCGTGACATGATCCAGAATCAGATCGCAGCTGCGAAGACGAACATCACGGTGTCGAAGCCCTTCAGCAGCCAGCTGGTGTCGTGCCGAGCAGCGCCAGAGAGGGCGCACAAGCGGCAGAAGACATGTCAGTCTACCCTCGACGAGGCCACCAAGAACCTCGAGCAGGCCAAGGCCGACGCAGCCCAGCGCGAGAAGGAACTGCAAGAGCTCGAGAAGAAGGCGCTGCAGATCCAGACGCCCAACTCGCTCGAGGCCTCCACCCAGAGCCTCGCGCGGGTGCTCAGCGAGATGAAAATGTCCCCCGTCATCCCGCAGACCACTTTGGCAGCGGCGGAGCAGGAAATCATGCGCCGCCTCAAAGGTCTACAGCAGATCTCGAGGGATACGGTGGCGACGGCGCAGGCGGCCAACACCCCCGTCGGCCCCGCCGTCGAGGACACAGCCATGGAGGGCGCGCCCGGCCTCGACGCCCAAGCCGTGGCACGCAGGCGCCTGCGGGGCAGGCAGGAGCCGCCAGGCGCCCATGGCGCAGCCGCAGCGACAGGAGCAGTGGCGGCGCCAGTTTTTCCTCCAGTGGAGGCGGCAACGACGACGAGCTGATCGCCCCCGCGGTGCGGGTACTGCAGATTGCGAGTGGGAATGTCCGTACGCTGTGCCCCAACCAGGAGCTTGCCAATTATGCACGCGTGGTGGGCGCCACGCTGATGTCTAAAGTCGCCTTACTGGAGGCCCAATTTCAGCATGCAAGAATTCAGACCACCGGTATCCAGGAGGGCAGGAGCCGAAGCGAGCAAGTGCGTCAGGGCACGTTCTATAACGTGCATTGTGCAGCTGCGGACGCCCGAGGATGCTACAGTACTCAGTTGTGCGTGGGCTACGACTTAGAGTTCCGTGCTGGTGTGTGGGAGGCGGCGCGCCCCAGGGTTGTGATCGCGGCGGGCACCATCAAGATGGAACGCAGGAAGGAGCGCATCCCCATGCCAATTTTTTCCGCCCGCGCGCCACACTCTCACGACAAACCTGAGAATAGACAGTAATTCCGGGCCGTGCTCGGAGATTCAATGACGATTTGGAGGCAGACGTTTCCTCAGTATTATGTTGTGTTGGCGGTGGATGCTAACGCGAGGGTGGGATCAGCCAGAGAGAATGCAAACGGCGTTCTTGTCATATCGACGCTCGAGGTGCAGAAGATGCTGGCAGTCAACACGTTCACGGGGGCCGAGTGGACCGGGCAGCCCTCCAATGGAGGAAAGCCTGCGTTGATTGATTCTGTGCGTCCTACAAAGTGAGTTTTCTGACGCAGTCAAGTCCCATGTTGATGACAAACTTGATCCTGCGCAGAAGCACGCTGTGGATCACACAGTTGTAGTGGCGTCGTGTCCAGTGCGAGAGTTGCCGCGTGAGGACGTGGTGCAGCCGAAGACGAAGAAGGCTGCGCACATTTTTCCTGCTCGGTTTGACCGCCGTCGAGCCTCAACTCGTTTGTAAGGGCGGCGGCTGTCGCTGTGCAAGGTCGACGCCCCGACCAAACTCTGGATTTCGGATCGAACCTGGACGGTGTTGAGGTGGAGTGCTCCGCTTCGCCGACGGGCGCATGCCCTTCATCAGCTACGGCGTGGACTACGACTACAGTTTGTGCTCAATGTCTTGTTGGCCCAGAGACGGGCCCGCTATCCTTGTGCTGATGACTTCAGATGCGGATGGAAAGCGGTTGGGGTCTATTCAGATCTTCTTTGCAATTTGGTTTGCACGCAGCGGTGTGCTGCATGCGTTGTTCAGTGCCAGCATGTCCTGAAGAGCCTTATCGAGCCTCTGTGCGACGTTGACGGCGACCTTATGTTGGAATCACAGGCTGCTGGGTTGGATAATCAAGCATTGAGTGGGCGATTCGCGCAGACGTTCAATATTGTTCGCATGTTGATGAGAGGTGGTGTCAAAGGGAATCCTGGTGTTTTTGATGGCTCTTGTGAGCTGACTGCATCGACGTGCGAGAGAGATCGGGCCTGGCTACATCACTATAGAAATTCTGTCAAGCTCAATCAAAGCATATGGAAGCAATATCGGTACCTAGTTCGACTCGCATAGGATCGACGGGTCTAAACATGTCCCCCGAGGCCACCTGCGAGTCGTTCCTGAGGCTCGCCATAAACAAAGGTGTTGGTTGTGATGGGCTTCCATCGGAACTCCTGCAGGCAAGCGATTGGCCCTTGGCACCCCAACTCAACAGCATCGAAAGCACCATCGTCAATGCTGCCAGTTGGCCGCGACAATGGGCAGGCGGCAAGGTTGCGTCTCTCTTTAAAGGGGAGGGGGGTGTGAAGAAGAGGAACGCTTACCGGGGCATTCTACTGGCTGCCCACACGGGCAAGTCGTTTGTCGGCCGCGTGAAACCTTCCATCGGCCCCGTGTATAAATGTGATGATGCCCGCGACCCAGTTTGGAGCAGCACCCCGTCGCGGCGCCGACTATGCCAGTCACATCGCGCAGAATGTTATCACGTATGCGGAGAAGAGAGGGGGGTCAGTGTGCATCCTGTTTGTGGACCTTGTGAAGGCCTTCGGTCGGCTGGTTCGGCTTTCCGTCTGCCGTCGCTCCTGATCGTGGTCGCGCCCGTCGTATCTTGCAACGCTTGGCCTAGGCATGCAAATAACAGAGCCGAACCTAGGGCAGCTGGAGGGAAGCGGACCCCTCCTAGAGCAGTGGCACGTTGGCCCTTGTGTGAGTGAGCTCCTGTGTTCGTCGCGTGCGCCCTCGTGGTTTAGCATGGAGTCCCTCGAACAGGTTGTTCGTCTTAGATATGGGGGGCGCGCGGGGGTGTGATGTGGGGGCCGTGATCTTTGATGCCGTATATTCGATAGCTCTGCGTGCTCTCCAGAGTCGGCGGCGCGAGGAGGGGCTCGCCCTCGAAGTGGAGACACCTGCGGGTGAATTCTGGGCAGGTCGCGAAGCTGTGTACGAGCGCGCGCGTCGCGCTACTGACTGTGCGCTGATTGATGATGAATGCAGTCTGCTTGCATGTAGCGCGACGAAGAGGTTGAGCGAAAGCATCCCGCTGATGTTGAGTGCTCTTGTTGAGATCCTCGCTTCGCTCAACATCGAGATGCATTGGTCGGGGAAGACCGAGGCGCTCGTCAAGCTTAAAGGCCAGCGCAGCAGCGAAGTGCTGAGGTCCCACCAGTTCGAAGGTAGGCTGTCGTTTCCTGTCCCTGGCAGACAGCAAATATTGCAGGTTGTGGGCAAGTATAAGCGCCTAGGTTCGACGCTATCATTGAATAGTGTGTGCGTAGCTGATGCCCGCCACAAAGAGAAATCGACGCTTGCGGCATATTCGCCTCTCGCGACCAGGATGATCGGCTCGCCTGCCATTCGTGATTGGGTGACGTTGAATTTGTTGTCCTCTCTACTCTTCACTCGGCTTTTCTTTGCTGCTTATGCTATTGACGGATCAGTCAGTGTATCAGAAACCTGAATTGTGTCATGATGAGAGCGTTGCGACGGATCCTCGGAGAGATCCGCCACGAGAGAGTTGAGCATCACGGTTTTGAGATTCGGATGCTCATGCAGATTCCGTCGTTGGATTGTTTCCGACAGCGTGCGCGTTTGCTTTACCTCAGGCGTCTTCTAACTAGTGGTCCAGTTGAGTTGTCATCGTTGCTGCGCTCCCAGCACAAAAGGACCGCCGCTCCCATGGGCGGCCCTGATTGGTTCTGATCTGTGCAGGCTGCATTCGCAGGTTATTCCGAACTCGAAGTTTTTCCCCCCAGATCCCCGTGACAATCCTCGGGCCCGGGGCCAGTTTATCCGCGACTGTGGCTCCTTGTGGAGCCCACTGGTTCAGAAACTGTGTTGCTAGGACTCGGTGGCCGATTTGGCCCAAGCAAAGTTGTCGGCGGCCCCAGTTGGAGGCCAGACCCCATCGCGTCCTGCTGTGTGCGAGCTGTGTGTAGAGGAGGAGGGTATCCCCCCCTCCTGCGTTCGCCTCCCCTCAAGTCTTGCACCCCCGCAAGATGCGAAGGCATAACTTGAGTGTGTGGGCTCGGATGCCGTGTGTCCTGTTTGTGGCACTGAGTTTGGCTCGAGGTGGATGGCGACCGTTCACTTGAATAAATATCCCCCTGGTGCCGATCCCCGTAGAGCCCAGCGCAGTATCAAGTTTGAGCAGTGTCCCCCCCTCCCACAAGACGAGGTGGAACGACTCGGCGCTCAGATGCGTGCTGAATGAAAGATCGCCTACAAGGATGGGCATCGCCAGCCTTTTTTTCCCCCACGAGAGCTCCCGCAAAGCGTCGAGGTGAACCGTGATGCTGATTGATGGTGTGTAATCTGCTCTTGAGACCCCTCTGGGAACCTGGGAAGTAGTAGGAGCAGGACGAGGAGGAGAAGGAGGAGGAGGAGGAGGAGGATGGCTAGCAGACAGGCTAGAGGCCTCTTGGATGCCTCTCGGAGTCATCTGGGATTTCTTCCGAGAGCTTCCTGGAGTCCCCTTTGGGTGTCCTGGAGGTCTCTTGGAAACCCCGGGAGCCGGATGGGGCGTTTTGGGTGCCACTTGGGGGCCTCGTGGGGCCTCTTTAGGGTCTGTTAGGGGCCTCAGGGGGGGGGGCATCTTGGGGGCATCGTGGGGCCCCTCTTGGGGTCTCCGTGGGCACCTCTCGGGGCCGTCTTGGGGCATCCTTGGGGGCCTTGGGGGCCATCTTGAAGGAGATCGATCAAAGGAGGAAAACTCCTTGCTGAGGGTCCCCCGCCAGGGGGCCAACATGTGGCCAAAGCCTTAGTGGCATCCGTGATTTGGGACTTCTCTCCGAGGCCTCTCGGGGCGTCTTGGGTGCCTCTGGGGGTGGGCCTCTTGGAGCGTCTTGGGGGTCTCTTGGGAGCCTCTTGGAGGCATCTTGGGGGCATCGTGGGGGGCCTCGCCTCGGGGCGTATCGTGGGGCCATCTAGGAGGAGATCGCTCTAAGGAGGGGGGCTCCTTAATTAGGTTCCTCAGTAATCTCAGTGATTTTTGGCTTCTCGCCGAGGCCTCTTGGGGCGTATTCGGTGCCTCTTGGGGGCCTCTCGGGGCGCCTCGAGGGTCTCTTGGGTGTTTCTCGGGGCCTCGGGCACCTTTGGGAGCCTCGAGGCCATCATGGGGCCATGTAAGTGGAGATCGATCAAAGTGGAATTCCCCAAGTAGCCCCCCCCCACGGGGCCAACACGTGGCCAACACCTCAGGACAATCAATGGCTTTGGCTTCCTCGCCAAGGCCATCTTGGACGCCCTAACGTTTCGCAGAGCCCCCCAAGGGGGGGGGTCAAGGCACCCTCCCCGCCCGCAAGCCGTGTCGCTCACTACTACACACCCTCCCAGCACAGAAGTAGTACCCGGGCGGGCGGCACCGTGTATGGACCCCATGTGCGCAACGCGGGGGCGAGGTGCGTCAGCGTGCCAGGCGTGCCACGTTAAACCCCTCCCCGAAGGGGAAGAAGGGGTTGGAAGAGGAAGCTCGCTAAACCATTCACGCCCTAAAGGGCTCAGGGGATCCCGAGGCATGTCGGACATTGAGAGAACGCCCACCCAGACATGTCAATAGAGGATTTGTTTCCCGCTTCGCTCGGTTTTCGCATTCGCCTAGTCTCTGTCTCGATCTCTCTCTTGTGTGTCCATCAAGGCGAAGAAAAGGGGGGATGATGTGATGGTGGCGCAGAGCTTCTCAAGCCAAGTGTCTTTCTGTGTTCTCTGTGCTTGGCGCCTCCTGGGCCTCCTGGACATCCCGTGTTCCTTACATCGGGGTCAAGGCGGGTCAAGAGGGCGACCTGGTGCCCGCCGAGAAACCAGTACGGGCGGCCGCCAGGGCAGCACACGAGGCCTCCAATCCGACCCACATGACCCTGGTAAGTGGTCGAGATGCCCTCGCCCTTCGTTCTTCCTCCTTCCCTTCCTCCTCCGCGGAAGCAGTGGCCAGGCAGTGGGCAGCGGGTCGGAGTCGCCGCCGAGCCCCACGCAGTAGTCGTGCAGGGCGGCGTTTATTTGAGCAATGTAGTTGTCGCCATGAGTGTGCGCAGCTACGTCTCAATCCATGGGCCATGTCAAGCGGCTGGCCAGGTTAAGTAGTCGTGGCGCATTCCGATGGCAGGAAGCCGCGGCCGAAACCATTCGCCTCGTCTGCTCACTGCTTCTCCATCTTGTTTCTTTCCTATTCCGAGTCATGTCGGGCACCGAGAGAACGCCCACCCAAACATGTCGATCGAGGAATTCTGTCCCGCTTCACTCGGTTTTTGCATTCGCCTAGTCTCTGTCCCCGTGTCCCCCCCCCCCCCTGTGCGTTCAACGCAGCAAAGAAAGGGAGGAAATTGTGGGGGTGGCGCTGGGATTTTCAAGCTAAGTGTCTTTGTGTGTTCTCAGTGCGTGGCGTTTCCTGTGCCACCAACTCAGTGAACGCGAACTTGTTTCGACAAACAACCAAAGAACAAACACAACCATGAATTGTGGGCCTCTGTATTGCCGAACCTGGCGCAATGTCAAGCACTAATGCCTGACTTCTGTATCACCTCAGGGGAGTCTTGCTTGTACTTCCGCCTTGAGAGTGCATTAGCGCCGATCAGCGTCTGGTAATCGTTGAGATAGCGCCGAGTTAAGCGTCGGTTAGTGTCGATTAGCGTCGATGAGTGTCACGTAGCGTCGATTTGCCTCCATTCGCAAGGGCCAGATGGTATGGGAGGCTCCCATGAGTTGCCGCAGAACTTGAGGCTGCCAACGAACACATACCACCACCCAGGTGGCGGCGGGGCGCTCGAGTCGGGATCACATGTTCCCACATGTCTCCACCGTGCTCTGCGCTTGGTGTTCCAACCAATCTCATGGACAACAGACAAGCTTCGGAGGCGTGTCTTGGTGTTGCGAGGCCATGCGGAAGGACAGATCAGAGTGAGGGGGCCGAACTGTCATTCACTGTCCTTGGGTGCGTGGCTGAAGTGGAGTTCCGCGGAGCGGATTCTGCTTTTTTGTTGCTGTCGTCCTCGCTCGCGACCCGCCCGCGACCCACCCGCGACCCACCCCGCGACCCACCCCGCGACCCACCCGCGACCCATCCGCGACCCACACGCGACCCACCCACATTTCTTTGGCGAAAATTCGGCGCCTGCGGCGTGCTCGGTGTGCATTTTTCAAAAATCGGCGCCTGCGGCGAGCTTCTTCAGAGCCTGGCAGACCGCCGACGACCCCGCCGCCCCCTCACTGTCATCTGCAACTGTAGGGGCGATGGTAAAGTTAATAATCTTTGTGTGTGTGTGTCTGTATTGGTTCTCCACAAGTCTGCACGCGTGTGTGTGTGTGTGTGTGCCTGTCCGCGCGGGCGTGTATGTACGTATGTGTGTCACTAATGCCACATCGCCTGAGCAGTCCCTCTGCCCAGCCGCCGACACAAAGTGTCTGTGTGTGTAGGTGTGTGTGTGTGTGTGTGTGTGTTAAGGGCCCGGGCGTTCATGAGTCGCGCACGCGGTTGCGGCTTTCCGACCTTCTCCGCCCTGTCGCTGCGCGCAGGGTTGCGACGCCATACAAATTGTGTGTGTGTGTGTGTGTGTGTGTGTGTGTGTGTGTGTGTGCGGGGCTGCGATCGCCAACAAGTGTGTTTGTGTGTGTGTGTGTGTTTGTGTTTGTGTGTGTGTGTGTGTGTGTGTGTGTGTGTGTGTCTGTGTCTTGTGTTTGTGTGTGTGCTTGTGTGTGTGTGTGTTTAGTGTGTGTGTGTCTTTGTGCTTGTTTTTTTTTTTGTGTGTGTGTGTGTTCGTGTGTGTGTGTGTGTCTGTCTGTGTTTCAAGTAGTGGAATAAGGGGGCGCGATCGAATTTCGACCACCCCATACTACCGCCGCAGACGGCTGCCACATTCCCTGCCTGGCTGGCGTCGGAGCGTAACGATTCACTGGTCTCAGCGCTTGTCGCATTCATAATTCTGAATGGACGCTAGAATGCTTTTAGCAAAGCGCTGCTCTGAACGAGATCCGTTGTGCGCCTTGTTCGCTGGCACTTTGCTTTGCGCCGCTCATTCTAGTAGAACCAGCATGTGATCCGTTGCGTTTGGACAGTGCCCTGTGCTTTCGAACTCCTCAACGTATCAACTACATCAACACTTCGACATCATCGCGATTCAACAACTCCAGAGACCAGCAGCAACATGTTTGCCAACGGGGACTCCAATCTAAGAGTTGTTGAACTCCGGATGTGTAACATGTTCATGATGCGCTACATGTGATGTACGCGTTGTGGCGGAAGCTATGTTTTGCAACCGATGTGGTGCTACCTATGTGTTGCTGTTTGCTCAGCACTAGGTGCAGCATGCTATGTTGTTCAAGCTTTCCATCTGCCTGCGGCAGACCCCACAACCGCGCCTGTGCACCAGCGCAGCAGGAAGGAGCCTGAATGCTTGGCCTTCCGCGTACCTCCACCA